>OY776277.1:61152060-61169560 GCA_963675445.1 Linnaemya vulpina | reverse complement strand
ATTTTATGAAAGGCCACATAGAGTTCTTGTTCAGAAATGCAAGAAAAAGAAAAACGAGATATACTGGACGTATCAATATCAGGAAACACAAAGGTATCATTTGGCGCGACATTAGGTCCAACAAAATTGTCATTTACCACGTCAGGGTTCAAATCGCGATTACCATTATTACTACCTATAACACGTGAGTTCCTAATAACACGCCAAAAACCTCTACAATCAAGTCCGCTAAAGAGTCTAGAAAAGTATTTTCTTCTTTCTTTGCGAATGAGACTTTTCGATTTATTGCGGAATCTACAAAAAACAGCCCAATTTTCTTGAAACCTATTTCAATGGTAAGCAGAAAAAGCAAGATCACGCAAAGATCGGGTCAATACAACAATTGCATACTGCATCCACTGATCACTTCCTCTACCTAATGTTATCCTTTTAATAAGAACAAAACAATAAAGATCTTGCAGGACAGAAGTTATATAGGAACATTTAACTTCAATGCTAGTCTATTATAGAAGGAAGAAATATCCTTAATATCTAAGTACATCTGTATTGTATTTCAGTCCATATTAAAAAAAATCCCTAAAAACAACACGTTCGTCAGGGCGATGACAATTTATAGTAATTTCATTAGATTGTCATGCACATACACATGTCTGAGCTGCTTGCATCCAAATTAAAACAAAGGAATTTCGTGCAAAAGGACGTGAAAGTCTCGTACTTTCTAAATAGAGAACAAGCGTTTTTGAGTTATTTCAGCAGAGAAGAATATTTGGTAGTTTGTGATAATGCTGATGGACTTTTGCGATAACTGTGGTTCAGTGATAAATCTGAGAATTGGTGGCTTTTTATGGATTCATCCAAGAAAAGTTAGAAAGCCTTATTACTTCACAATCGCAAGAAATTTCCATCGGTCCCACTTGCGTATGCAAGAAATATGAAAGAAAGCTAATGTATCATGAAGATGATACTACAAAATATTAAATATTCACATTACTCATAGAACGTAGTTGCAGATTTGAAAGTTATAGCAATACTAAACGGATTGAAAAGTGGATAAATTAAGTTCTTTTGCTTTTTATGTGAATGGGATAGCCGCGCGATAGGAAAACCCTACAATGTTAAAATTTTGCCAAATATAATACATTGTTTCAGGAGAAACAAATGTAGCAGAAGAACCTTTAATCCAAAAAGAAAAAATTAAAATTATAACTGACACTTCTATATATTATTAAATATAATGGTTGCCGATTTTAACCGAACGATATCATATTACAACTGACTTACTTATTGTCCATCAATTCCACATATACTGCTACAACAAATTATATTTGAATCTACCCTAATGTTCTCGCTTTAAAATTACAGGTAAATAAAAAATACTACATTATAATTTTTAATACCAAGAACCATGCAAAATACTGTTGCACTTTAGCTCGATTACAAGCCCACCTAACGAAATACTATCGTCATACTTATGTAAGGTTGGTTGCATTACAATATTGGGACCTGCGGTAAATTGAAAATAAAATCTAAATTTTAAATCGATTTTTATGGCTTAAAGCTTTTTTTATTTCTAAGATTTATAACTTGTAGAAAAATGTGAACAATTTTGATTATGTGCTTCATATTTTTAAACTGAAAAAAATTACGAATTCTGCAGAAAAAAAAAATTTTTTTTTCTCGATTAATTTCTGAATAATTTCAAAACGATAGGAGAAAACAAATTTGCTTGTGACTAAAATAAATACAATTTTATTACACGTATTCTGGTGTTTCACTTTTTGAAATCGGATTACTCGTTCTCGAATTAGGTTGAAATATTTCTACGTACCTAGCTAATTTAGGGCCAATAAAAAAAAATCTAAAGTTTAGCGCATCAAAATGCATATAGTGTACATAGTTTTATTTAAAGGAGAGAAAAAAATTATTTTTTGCAGAGAAAATAAAATTGAAATCATTGAAAAAGGGCATTTAGATAGAGATATACCTATTGACAGAATAGCTTCATCTATAATTTTACTACCATGCACTAGAATCTTATACATAGTTACAGGCATGTAGTATCAGCCATAGAGATCAACAAACAACTTGGCAGTATGCAATGTATATGAAATTACATTACAATTGTTTGCAGCATTACAATTTATTGCAGCTAAAATAATTTAAAATGTATGTATTAACTCTTCTTTTATGCCAACTACGTCTGCAGTTCTGGCTGGATTTTCGAAAAACCTTTATGCCGTATTGCCAACGTTTGTTGTGCGTATATCTTGCTTCACTGCACCAACATTTATGTCCAGTGTCAAACTTTCAAACTTTTTTTGGAGCTTATGCTTTTTTCAACAATGAAATATATAACAATTAATACTATTGAATAAAAGTATTTATATCACATACATATGTAATAATTTTAAATAGTAAAGAACTATGGGAACAACAACAAGCATGAGCAAAAATTCATGTTTTGTTAACTGTCATTTTATAGTTTTTACTGTTTGTTATATGAGAAAGAAGCAGGCAGGAGCAGCAGTCATATGATAAGTTTATTGTGATTGTACCAAAAGATTGAATATAGAGTAAATTTGCATGCTATTTGAAAAAAGCGAATATATAATGTCCAAGCAAACAATATATATCAACCTAACACTTCTGAATCATAATACTCAGATATCGGCAGATGAAGTTTTAAATGTTTTAAATGCGTTTAACCCACAAATACAATTTACAGTGGAAACGGAAAGAGATAGTAAATTACCATGTTTAGATGCAATTGTTAGTAGATACCAAAATATGATAACGGTTAACTGGTATCAATAACCCACTGCATCCGATCGTCTGATAAATTTTCATTCAAAACATCCAAGAAGAATTATAATGAATACAGCAAATAATTCCATCAGACGAGTACTCAGCATTAGTGACGATAGGTATCATGAAGAAAATTTACGTAAAATAAAAGAAATCTTAGACATGAATAATTTTCCAAAACCATTTATAAACAATTTGATATCTAAAAAGAGTGACACAATAGTTAGAAGAGAGACTAGTCCAAAGTATTTTAAAGGTCTCACATATATAAAAGCTTTTTCTGAGAGGTTGAAGAACTCAGATCTGTATGACATCGAAAAATATCAACTTGCATTTAAAACAAATAATACAATGCAGAGTCTATATAGTAATACAAAGACTAAATTGAAGAAAGAGGAAAAATGCAAAGTTATATATAGCATTGACTGCAACGGTGACGGCTCAGGCACATGCAAGAAAAAATACGTAGGAACAACTAAAAATAGACTGGAGACCAGACTAACATCTCATAAATCAGACATAAGAATGAAAAACAAACCCATGGAGCAAAAACCTACACTTGCGGCCCACTGTGCAAAGGAAAATCATGTGCCAAATTTTGATAATGTAAAAATATTACAACAAGAAAACCATTATTCCAGGAGATTTACTTTAGAGATGTTACACATAAATGACGTTCCTGCAGAGAAAAGACTTAACTATAAACAAGACGCAGAGAAATGCGGTCAAATTCACAGAAGTGTGATAAACAAACATAAGAAATAACATAAACAAATCAGGTTTCGCAGCTAAGGACTACAGACGATCGACATATTGAAAATATGTTAGTTCAATCTAGTTTTATTTCATTTTTAATTTACACGTATGTAATTGTAAATTTATTAGATATAATCAAAAATTAATTTTAATGTTTATCATTTATTGTTTTGTACCAAACAGTGCTCCTCTGAAAATTAATAGCGAATCTATTCGAAATATTGGGAAGATAACATTAAATAAATATTAAAAAAAATATATAGTGTTTATTGATTTTTTAAAACCTGGCTATAGGTCAGGTCTATAAAATAAGAATATTGTTACAAAGATTAGAAATAGATTTAAATAAAACGACAATGTGGCTATATGTACTTGGCAGCACTGCCATTTTATCTCTAGTTGTCAAAATGTTGTAACCCTGCTCAACACAATATAAATAATATTTAAATTAACGGAATGTACAAGATCATTCGAGACTGTACCAATAATAAGTGTAAATAACAACAACGAAAAACCTAGCAACATAAATGCTAAGAGATGTTATTCTTAATGATCTTGTACGCAAGTATTGGCTGCTAAACAGGTTCACAAGTATACACAGCCATATACACATAGCAGAAGAAGAAACAAAACTATACAACACACAGAACACTCATGCATGCAACCAGACATATTTACCATAAGTAAAACACACAAGTCAGCATTGTCATGTATACAAACACACGTATATAGCTACATGTTAAGTAAAGTACAACCAACAACAACCATGCCCAAAAGCTTCGCGAAGTTACCAGACAACGTCACTTTGCTATATAAAGGCGCTGCCAGAGCTCAGCGAGTGAGTGTGATTTCAGATATAAACGTTTTAACATCGCTAATTGTTTAGT
Source organism: Linnaemya vulpina (assembly GCA_963675445.1). NCBI lineage: Eukaryota > Metazoa > Arthropoda > Insecta > Diptera > Tachinidae > Linnaemya > Linnaemya vulpina. The sequence goes on along the minus strand of OY776277.1, from coordinate 61,165,112 downwards.
AGTACAAATACTCGTGTTAATAAATTAATAAATAAAGTATTGCCGCATTATATTTCTAGAGTTAATTTGTCTGTGTTTTAATTTGATGCAATTAAACGAATCCTTCAAGGATAAGTAAAAACCCGTTTTTACGAAAAGGTCTAAGAACGTAACAATATATATAAGAAATGCCTTAACAGTTGTAAAAAAAAAATCCATGCAGAATGTATGCGCAATAAGAAAAAGTTTAATCCTCTATAAAAATAAGAAACATTTCTTAGTAATATATAAAAAAAATAATGAAGCCTTTTATTAAGGTTCACCGAGAGTGGATTGGCATATGCATAATTACTTAAAAGCTAATTATAATTTATATAACTTTTAACTAACTACAAATTAACCAGCTTTTAGTTGCCTTATAAAAAACTAATTTTAAGTTAGTTGAAAAATCATACAGCGTCGGACCATTGACTACTCGCGTGGGCCGTCGCAATAATAAAATAGTCAGTTGGCTTCATTAAAAATAATCTAGACATCAGTCACAATTAGTTTAGAAAAAATATATTTATAGTGCATCTCAACCACGAAAAAATTTTTATGCTGGTAGTTTTATTATAACCCGCATAGAACATCTTACTTTAATATATTTGTTAAGCATATTTCATCTTGTCTTGTATAGTGTGAGGTGGAATGTGTTATTTTTTCTTGCAGAAAATTGTTATTATTCATGTACTTTTATATTGCACTTTGTCCGAATCGAAAAATACTGCTGCGTAAATCAATGTAGGGTAAATAATACTTGTGTTTTCGTCGGATAAGCTAAAATGTATCTATCAGCACCGAAGCGATGATGCCGTATGTATATTACTATGATATATAATATAAACAATTTTGGTATACATTTTTTAATTATATGTACATATATATATATATATATATATATATATATATAAATAAATATATATATATATATATATATATATATACATATATATATATAATATAATATAATATAATAATATATATATAATATATATATATATATATATATATATATATAATATAATATAATATATATAATATAATAATATATATATATATATATATATATATATATATAATATATATATATATATATATATATATATATATATATGTATATATATATATATATATATATATATATATATATAGATATATATATATATATATATATATATATATATAAATATATATATATATATATATATATATATATATATTATTTATTGAAAAGCTAAGTAGCAATAAATTTTATTTTATTGGCGCAGGTGGTTCGTTCGGCATCAGTAATTTTCAAAGTTAGCGCCAAAATTCTGTATATACGGCTGAGCTGTTATAGATTCATTCTTTTTAATGGGTCTGTGAATCGTTCAGGAATTGAGATGTTGCATTTTAAATTCATATTTAAATTAATTCATGGTTAATCAAAAATTGTTAATGCATTCGCATTTTTTTTTAAGGAATCCAAAGAAAATTAGTTTATTATTCATATAAAATGGTCATATGCAATACGCCTTTCTATAAATTCTATTTATTAGGTTATTGTGCACTAAGGAATCATTTAAGTTTTCTCTAAAATATAATGTAATAAAAGATACATTTGTTGGAGATTTTAATTAAAAAATTTAACCTTTTTAAAAATTTTTTAAGAGAAAAATAATATTTATTATATACTAGTAATATTTTGTTTATTTAATTATTATTTATATATTTACAATTTTTTGTTTGTTATATATTTCTTTTTGATTAATTTTTTATAGATTTGCTTTTGTATGTTTATTTATTTGATAAAATCTGCACTTTTATTTGCTTAGAACTATCTTTTTCTATAGCCCAAAAGCAGTCCTTTCGGAGAAGAATCAATAATAAAAAGTCCAATAACAATCATCACTGAACCATTCTGAGGTTAAGCGTTTGTACAAGTCAATAATAAATGATTTTATACCATTTCGTTCCGGTTCATTTTTTAAAGATATGGTGAAATTTAAATATGTTTCTTACTTGCACCCATTAGTTTGTTTGATGAAGCAGTTAAATTTCCACAATCTGTCTTAAAATATATATTTCAACTTGTCCTGATTAAGAGATTTTATCATGAAATAATATAAAACACCCCTTTCTTTTAAAATGTCATTAACCAGTAAAGGGACTGAATTAAGATTGAGCTTCATACCATTTAAAAGGAAACCACGTTTTTTCTTGTCAACGAATTCCACGTCATCCAGATATTCCATATATTTCATTGTTAAGTTGAACTGCAGATCTGTAGCAGTTATCGCCAAAAAGGGATCCACTATTAAGACAATCGAAAATCTTATAAATTTTTTCTACAAACGGAGCTGTTGAAAGGGCCACTTCTGCGGAACAGCTATTAAATTGTATAGCTTTGCTGCAACAGTTCTGCTAAAAAATTGAGCTGTGAGTCTCACTCGAATTTTTTCAAACTGTGTTCCAATTAGAAAACAATGCTTTTACCATAAAAACACACGCATAAGTACCAATACTTTAGTTCTTACAAAACCTGTTGTTTCGAATCCATTTATTAGTCTAAACTCTGATTATACCTTAACTCTGTTCTTATGATCATTTCGTAAATAACCAAAACTATTTACTTGGAATCTTTTTCGTTTAACTGTGCGCAGTTTTGCTCTACGACCATCGATTCAGGGTGGAGATATGGGGCAAGTTAAAATTTAATTTGTCTCTTAGAAAATTGTATGTGGATTAGGACTTGTAATATAAATTTTGAGCTAAATACTTTATGTCTTCGGAATATTCCTTTGGTCGAGAAGTAACCAAGAGCTTACAAATGTTTTTCTTTCCATGCATCAATAGATTATTTAACAGACTTTCCTTACGTTTTTCGACAGTTCTAGTTTTCTTTCTGTAATTAAAAACTTTCTTGTATTTTCGTAAAAGCTTGTTTTATATTTTCTTATATAGGTTTGACAATTTTGTTTGTTTTTCGCAATATAAACAGGAGGTTTGACGACATCTTCACAGTATGTGTTTGTTGACAAATTCTGGAATTCAGTATCTTCCCTTTCTTAATTTCATCTAAATCTATAGTTGCATTATTTATCTAAATTTTAATTATTTTACCCAAATGAATGAGTTTTAAAAATTACGGTCGCATATATAAAGATTTTTGTGTAATCTTCTTCAGGATTTTGACATTTTGCCCACCAAATTTGCCCTAAAACTTTGTCTGCAGATAGAAACTTAAACAAAAACCTTAAAAATGTCTTGTAGATCTTTTACACATCTTTGCGCAGCATGTTCTGCCACATTTTCAATAATTTTTTTTTTCACTCATCATGTATAAATAGTTAAGAAAATTACACACGCACATAAAAAATTCCTTTTTCTCTGTTAAAAGCTGATAGTAATTGAAGATATTCTAGCTTAATCATTAATTATGCTTTGAAATGAAAGTAGAATTTTTTGTAAAGATCTTCAAACAAGTTTTCATGTGCTTTTACTTATGTTTTTCTCCACCTTAAATTAAACTTGATGAAACCACCTTTAAACATGTTCGATGACCAACGATCCAACACTTTGGTTTCTGCTTCTTTCTTCGTTTTATCCCTTACCCCAAACACCAAAAAAGATTTTAAAATTTTATTTCATACTTTGTTCGACATGCGTCTTCTTATAGTGTATATTCTTTGGTATTGCTTGAGTTTAACTTTCATGTACACACCATATATCTTACTTTAGAGATGTTATACATAATTGACGTTCCTGCAGAGAATAGACTTAACTATAAACAAGACACAGAGAAATGCGCTCAAATTTACAGACGTGTGATAAACAACCATAAGAAACAACATAAAAAAATCAGGTTTCGCAGCTAAGGACTACAGACGATCGACATATTGAAAATATGTTAATTCAATCTATTTTTATTTAATTTTTAATTTACATGTATGTAATTGTAAATTTATTAGATATAATCAAAAATTAATTTTAATGTTTATCATTTATTGTTTTGTACCCAACAGTGTAAACCTGAAGATGAATAGCGAAGCTTTTCGAAATATTAGAAAGATAACATTAAATATATATTAAATAATCAAAAAATATTTAGTGTTTATTGATTTTTTAAAACCTGATCTATAGCCGAAAGATAAAATAAGAATATTATTATAATACAACAGGTCAACGATTAAACTAAATATATATACATATCAACTCAAACGTTAGCAAAACTAAACTCATCGACATCTTTCTTGTTAAAATGCAAACATACAGGTATTATACCAAATTTTATAAACAACATCACTAAAAATGTTTATGCAATATACATGGTTTACAATAAAATACATCCAAACTTACATAGAATATTAGTTAAAATTATCTACAACTTTCATATAAAATTATTAAATTTATTAATGCAACAAAAACACCAATTGCTTAATATACCTAATAAACAAAAACACATCTTAACTGTGAAAGTTGATTCCCTATTGGACGAAGAGGACAGGACATTATTCTTTGAAAGTGAGAATACGTTAATTGACAAGCTAAATAAGACCCAAAAAGCTATACACATAAAGAAATTTAATATTTTGAAAAATAAAGCTTTTTCAAAACTAAATATAACAATACAGAACGAATGGCTTATCAACAACACAGAAAAACAAGTACCAATATATATACAGTGGCTACTCTCTTTAGGTCCCAAGTTTGCACTACCAAGTTCAAAGAGTACATTCCCGCTTTTTAAATGCATAGCTGAGGGAGAGGATTGCATACAAACAATAAGCGACAGAGAAAAACAAGAAAACGGTAGAATTAAATTAATGTCGCTGATAGACGATCTCTTGAACAGAATAAAAACAAACCAAAGAGATAAATATATATTGAATACAGTGGGTCAGACGCGTCAATTTTTAAAGGAAAGTGAATATTTGTTAATATTAAATTCTGACAAAGGAAACACAACTGTAGTAATGACAAAAATTGCTTATGAAGAAAAAATGACTCAAATTTTAAATGACATGTGTACTTATAGACGCCTAAAAAGAGATCCAACGTCAACATTACAGACAAAAAAATAATACTTTAATAGACAAATTATATAATTTAAATATCATAACATCTATAGAGAAAAATATATTAAAAACAAGTACGTATATAACACCCAGAATATATGAGTTACCGAAAGTACAGAAAATAGGAACGCCTTTGAGACCAACTTGTTCGTCACAAAATGCACCATCATATGAACTTTGCAAATATTTAGTTCATATTTTAAAGAATTTAACCAGAAAATCAGCTTACAATGTAAGAGACACAATGGAATTTAAATCAAAGGTAATTAATAAGAGATTAGACAATAATGAAATTATGGTATCATATGACGTAGTATCGCTATTTCCGAGCATACCTATAAATTTAGCACTACAAATAATAGAAAATAAGTGGGAGATATTAAAGCAATACACATAAATACCAAAATACCTTTTCATGGAGCTACTAAGGTTTTGCATAAAAGACAGCCGTTATTTTAAATATGAAGAACGAATGTACGGACAATGTAAGGGAATGCCTATGGGATCACCTGTATCACCAGTTAATTCCGATATTGTTATGGAGGAGTTACTGGATCAATCCCTTACAAAATTAACAATAAAACCCAGATTATTAACAAAATACGTAGATGACATATTTGCTTTCATAAATAGAGATACGGCAGGTGAAGTTTTAAATGTTTTAAATGGGTTTAAGCCACAAATACAATTTACAGTGGAAACGGAAAGAAATAGTAAATTACCATATTAAGATGCAATTGTTAGTAAATACCAAAATATGATGACGGTTAACTGGTATCAAAAACCCACTGCATCCGATCGTCTGATAAATTTTCATTCAAAACATCCAAGAAGAATTATAATGAATACAGCAAATAACGAGTACTTAGCATTAGTGACGATAGGTAACATGAAGAAAATTTACGAAAAATATAAGAAATCTTAGACATGAATAATTTTCCAAAACCATTTATAAACAATTTGATATCTAAAAAAAGTGACACAATAGTTAGAAGAGAGACTAGTCCACAGTATTATAAAGGCCTAACATATGTAAAAGGTCTTTCTGAGAGGTTGAAAAAGTCAGATCTGTACGACATCGAAAAATATCAACTTGCATTTAAAACAAATAATACAATGCAGAGTCTATATAGTGATACAAAGACTAAATTGAAGAAAGAGGAAAAATGCAAAGTTATATATTGACTGAAACGGTGACGGCTCAGGCAATGCAATAAAAAATACGTAGGAACAACTAAAAATAGACTAAAGACCAGACTAACATCTCATAAATCAGACATAAGAATGAAAAACAAACCCATGGAGCAAAAAACTGCACTTGCGGCCCACTGTGCAAAGGAAAATCATGTGCCAAATTTTGATAATGTAAAAATATTACAACAAGAAAACCATTATTTCAGGAGATTTCCTTTAAAGGTGTTACACATAATTGACATTCCTGCAGAGAAAAGACTTAACTATAAACAAGACACAGGGAAGTGCGCTCAAATTTACAGAAGTGTGATAAACAAACATAAGAAACAACTTAAACAAATCAGGTTTCGCAGCTAAGGACTACAGACGATCGACATATTGAAAATATGTTAATTCAATCTATTTTTATTTAATTTTTAATTTACATGTATGTAATTGTAAATTTATTACATATAATCAAAAATTAATTTTAATGTTTATCATTTATTGTTTTGTACCTAACAGTGTTCCCCTGAAGATGAATAGCAAAACTATTCGAAATATTGGGAAGATAACATTAAATAAAAATTAAATAATAAATAAATATTTAGTGTTTATTAATTTTTTTAAAACCTAACCTATAGCCGAACGATAAAATAAGAATATTATTATAATACAACAGGTCAACGATTAAACTAAATATATATATGTACATATTAAAAGTTTATTGAATAAATCTTGATTACAAATTTCTCTGCTATTTTTTCGAGTGTGCTCAAGTCTGTTCTTCCTAATTGTTTTGTGTAGACATTTTAAAGCATCTTCAAAAAGCATTTCTAAAATAAACCAAGAAAATATTTGATACAAAATATATATTTCATACAGGTATTTAAATATTTCCAATAGGTAAATCGAAATATTCGGCCCTATTCCTGTTGGTGTTTTTATTTTAAAACGAAACTAAAACGACAATTTGGCATCACCATTGGTGTTATCGATGTTTGTCGAAACTATATCGATATTCTCCATTTTGTAACGAAGATAGCAACGACAAAGAAACATTCTTTCTCTGTCGTCGCCATTGTTAACAACGAATTTATAACGACTCGAGCAAAGTAAATTAAAAATGAAAGATAGTTGTTACTTTAAAACAATTTGAACTTTTAGTTTCCGAAATGGAAAAATATCCCAATTATGTAAAGGATTTTCGGAAGGGTATAAAACCTCTGAATTTTGACGGTTTTTGGGGAGAAATAGCGGAAAAAATTATTTTAATGGGACCTCTAGTTCGTGATGGAGACGGTTGGCACAAAGTAAGTAAAAACACATTAAATATTTCGTGAGATATATATATATATATATATATATATATATATATATAATTTCAATTGATGGTATGGAAGGACTTGAAGTGCAAGCTGAAAAAAAGCTGACGAGCAACAAAGTTGAAGCCAGAGCAACTGGGGGACGCGCTTATAAGCAACTTCCACTGTCACCGTTAGAAGAGGCCGTAGCAAATTTGTTACAATTCGAAAAACCAATTAATCCGATAGGAAACGAGAAGCATTTCTAACATGTATCTACGTTTATAATTATTCTCTGTATTTAAAATTGAGACATTATTAAAATCTGGAAAATGATTAAAATTTACACAGTGAGATACTTATGATGTGTTTTGTGAAGAAATATTGTTTCTATATATTTGATCTCTTCTATGACCTGCTAACCTGGTTTTAAATTTATTTTTAGTTGTACCTACATATATTTTATTACAATTTTCACTACTATTACCATTACAAGGAATTTGATGAACTATATTTGATCTTTCTAAAAAGTTCTATTTTATCTTTTGTTTTGCTAAATAATTTACCTACCGTTTCATACATTCTATGTGCCATTCTATATTTCTTATTATCATAGATTTTAGATTTCTCTAATCTTTCTGACATTTTTGGTACATATGTTAAAGATTTATATATTTTTGTTTCAGAAGAAACTTCTACATTCCTTCTGTTATATCTGTATTGTCTTATTAATTTGCAAATTAAGTAATTAGGGAGACTATTATTTACAAATATATATCTAATAATTTTTATATTCTTACTATGAAACTCAATATCACTTACTGATAATATTCTTTCTAAAAGATTTTTAGCTGTATTTATAATTATTCTCCTAGGATGTTTTGAAAAATAGTTAATTATTCTACCTGAAGAAGTTGGTTTCTTATACCAATCTATTAACAAGCAATTATTTCTTTTAATTACTAATGTATCTAAATATGGTAGTTTAGAATTACTTTCTTTTTCAATTGTAAATTTAATATCTGGATGAAAACTATTAAATGTTGATAACATTATCTCTATATTTCTTTCTGAAATAACACAGAATAAATCATCAACATATTTTGTTAAAACCTTTGGTTTAATCGATAATTTTTCTATGCAATTATCTAGTAATTCTTCCATTACAATATCAGCCACAATTGGTGAAACTGGAGAACCCATTGGAAGTCCTTTTTGTTGAATGTAGGTTTTATTATACCCTTCACAAAAATGTGAAAGGGTATATTTAGGTTTGTCATTCCGTCTGTAATTTCTTCGATATCAATATGCGACCCCATAAAGTATATATATTTCGGATCCTTATGAATAGCGATGACGATTGAACGATGTCCGTCTGTCCGTCTGTCTGTACGTGAAATCGGTTTTCCCAAGCCCCCAAAAGAGCTAGAGACTTCGTTCTTGCACTGATCGATTGGAAATGAGCTAACTTAGAGTGGTATCGGAAGGACGGTTCCAGAGCTGGGAAGCTTACACCTATTTCTCGACGCAAAATTAACACCAAAAACCGATTATTTTCTTGCGTATTTGAAAATTGAACCTATTTCATGCCTTGGGACTCCTCAATTTTCCATTTAAAACTTAAAAAAAAAAAAAAATTTTCAGGGATGGGAAATTAAAAATTTTTTTTTTGGTACATTCGGTATTTTGTGGTACATATCATAACTAAAATGTTTAAAAATTTTAAGTTTTTCTTGAACAAAACCGTTTTTGATGTAATGAAGACTTGCCAGGGTTCGGTACTGCAATATTTTGTAGTACATGAAAGTAACGAAAGTGGTAACAAATTTGTAATTTTTCTTAAATAAAACCGCTTTATACATCATGAAGACTTCCATTGGTAACAAATAATTTAAAAAAAAATTAAATTTTCGATTCCAGGGATCGGAAATTGATTTTTTTTTACACATTCGGTATTTTGTGTTACATATAATAATTAAAATGTTTAAGAATTTTAAGTTTTTCTTAAATAAAACCGTTTTATACATCAGGAAAATTTGCATAGATGGAAAAAAAATTTAAAAAACCAAAAATTCTTATACAGGGTTATGAAATTTTTATATTTTCTGTGCATTAATATAACTAAAAATCAAATAACGTCGTTTATTCCTGGTTAAAATTATTTTTTGTCCTGGCAAAACAGAATTGGTATTAAAAATTAAAAAAAAAAAACAAATTTCGATTCCAGGGCTCGAAAACTGATATATATTGTAGTACATGAATGTGACAGAAATGGTTACAAATTTGTAGTTTTTCTTAAATAAAACCAGTTTATGCATCATGAAGACTTGCATTGGTAAAAAATAATTTTAAAAAGTTTTAATTTTCTCCTCCAGGGATCGGAAATTGAAATATTTTTTGGGCACATTCGGTATTTTGTGGTACATATAATAGCTAAATTATATAAATATGTTAAGTTTTTCTTACATAAAACCGTTTTTGGTAACATGAAGATTTGCATGAATGAAAAAATATTTTTAAATTTAAAGTTCCCATCCAGGGTTAGGAAATTTGAATTTTTTAATACAATAACATAACCAAAAATCAATTAACGTCGTTTTTTCTTGGCTAAAATTATTTTTTATTCTGGCAAAACAATTGGTATCAAATATTTTTAAAAATCAAAGTTTCGTTTTCAGTGTTGGATAATGCAATGTTTTGTAGTACATGAAAGTGACAAAAATTGTTACAAATTTTAGTTCTTCTTATATAAAACCGCTTTATACATCATAAAGACTTGCATTGGTAAAACATTATTTTAAAAAATTTAGTTTTCGTCTCCAGGGGTGGGAATTTTTTTTTTGGCACATTCGGTATTTTGTGGTACATATAGTAACTAAAATGTTTAAAAATTTTAAGGTTTTCTAATAAAACCATTTTTGGTATCATGAAGATTTGCATCGATTAAAAATAAATTTAAAAATTTAAAGTTCCCATCCAGGGTTCCGAAATTTAAAATTTTTTTATACAATACATAACCAAAAATCAATTAATGTCGTTTTTTTCAAGTTAAAATTATTTTTTATTTCGGCAAAAAAAAATTGGTATTAAAAATTAAAAAAAAAATTAAATAAAAATTTCGATTCCAGGGTTGGATACTGCAATATTTTGTATAACATGAAAAACGCAACTGAAGTTGTTTTTATTTTTTGCTAACTGAAACTATTTTATAAGTTAGAAAGTAGACGTACGTTAGTGAAGGGTATATAAGATTCGGCACAGCCGAATATAGCACTTTTACTTGTTTTTATATTGAAAATATCTACTATCAATTATACATAATTTTACTATACTTAAAGACAATTCCTTTCTCATATTTGTATGTTGCAATATTAAATTCTATTTCTTATCAATGATGTCTATTGCACCATCAACTGGAATACTAGGGAATAGAGATACTACATCAAAAGAAACTAATATCTCATCATAATTCAATGTTAAGTGTTTCACTTTATTTCCGAATTGCATAGCATTAATAACATTGTATTTTGAATTAATTGTTAAATGCTTTAAAATGTTTGTAATATATTTACAAAGACCATATGAAGGAGAATTTATAGAAGAACAAATTAGTCTTAAATTAAAATTATTCTTATGAATCTTAGGTAGACCATATAACCTAGGAGCTACTGCTATATTTGTTTTAAGTCTACTTTTATCTATATTATTAATTATGTTTGATCTAAAAAGTTCATCCACTAAACTATTATTTAATTTTTGTAACTTAGTTATTGGATCCTTATATATTTCCTTATATGTGTTAACATCATTTAAAATATTATTAATTCTAATAATCATTACTATTCATAGCAACTGTAGTGTTACCTTTATCAGCATTTAAAATTATTATATCTTTGTTATATATTAAAAATCTTTCACTAGTTCTTACTTTATCTAGTACAAATCTATCTCTAGATCTAGCTATTTCTTCTTCATCTCTACCTTGCATAGTTTGTACAAGATCTTCTCCTTCCGAAATTATTTTCATAATGGGAAAATTTTCTTTCTTAACAGGTAAAGCAAATTTTTGGCCTAAAGAAAGTATGTATTGAATATCTATAGGAATATCTACGTCTGATTTATTAACAAACCATGATCTATTATATCTAATCCCTAATTTTCTTTTTTGCAAATCAACAAGACAATTGAATTTATTTATATGTACCTGTTTTGTTTTCTTTATCAATGCTTTCTTCAACATTTCATTATATTGTAAGAAATTGTTCATATCTTCGAAATTGAAAATTCTTGTTAAAATAATCTTAATATATAATAATCTCCCTTCTAGCTGCTTTAAATCTTCATGTTTTTGATTTATTGTCCTGTTTAGAATTCTCCTTTCAAAGTCTTGAATTAATCTCTCATAAATTTGGTGAGAAGTTGATGAGTTATTTACATGAAAAATATTAATAACATTTTTTAGAGAATTCTTTATAAATTTAGGAATTATACCTGTATTTCGGCAGGCAAAAGTTATAGATGCTTTGCATTTTATAATCTTATCTGTTATATTCTTATGTCTATTTACCTATTTGTCTTCATTCATCTTCTTTCTTCATTCATCTTAAAAACTGCATAACTTCTAATTCTCCTGTTACCATCATTAAAATTAATTTCCTGTGCACTTCTATAATATTCGTCATTAATCCTTCTTCTTTGAAATCTGGTTTCTTCCATATAGTTGTTCATTTTAACTCCTTTTTTGTATATTTAATATTTTAACGTTATTTTGGGCTCAACGTTGCAAATTTATTTCATAAACTTATTCGACCTTATTTTTTTATTAATTTATTAGGTTTATTCAAGCAAAATATATATATATATATATATATATATATATATATACATATATACATGTATATGTTGATTTATCTATATTGACCTTATCAGTTTATTATAATTTTAATCAAGCTTATTTATTATTATTTTTTATTAAATTTTATATAGGCTTGTTAACATCTTCAGGAAATTAAATTATTAAAATTTTATAGACAAATGGTTTTGAAACATGACATAAAAAATTAATCACAATAGGTGTGTTCACTTACTTTACTAGTAAATATTAGTAACGAGAGAGTAACAAGAAATTTTCCACAATTACTCTCAAAAACGCTTAAAAAATCCTTAGTTTGTATGTTCGTTAAAATAATTACCATACAAATTTAAGCTAAGGCTTCAGCTACCAACGAAAATTGGAAAAACCTTTCACATATACTTAAGTATAAAACTCAAACTAAAAAAGTTTGACTTAGGTATGACGGAACAAAAAATTCAGAAAAATTGGACATGAAGAAAATAATCAAACGGTAACACGGGTATTAAAAGAAAAACGTGTTAACATCAGGTTGATACAGTGCTCAGATTCTTTTTCACAATAAAATTTGTGTAAATAGGAACTGTTATCACATTCAACTAATGAGTGTAAAAAGTGGTGACAAACACAATATACACATGAGCT
>OY776277.1:60157060-60544560 GCA_963675445.1 Linnaemya vulpina | reverse complement strand
CCAGACAGAAACCATCAAACGATTAAAGCATATTAAATTAGTTTTTGACAATAAAAGGACCAGTTAAAAAATTTGTTTTTGAAGATGGATTTAACTAAAAAAAAGTGACGGATTTTTTGACACAAGAAGGAATTAAATTTCGTGACACTAAACCATACCAGAAATTCTGATATTAAATAACTAACTTAGAAGAAAAATTGCCAATTATTACTCTAATCGCAAAAGCCATTAAGCTTTACAATTACGCAGCGTACAGCACTGTTAATTGTACTCCATTTGACTTTATATCTAGTTCCATAGATCACGAACTTATCAAAACTAGATTTAAAGGTACAAAAGTTGTATTATATAAAAACTTAACCGCAGTAGGAAATTTTACACTGAGAAAAGGAAAAGGGATTCATGAAAAACTGCAAGAGCTTAAGATATAAGGAAGAACCAAAATATATTAAGAGAAATTTAGAATATGTTCATGTTACGAATATAAAAATCTGGTTTAATGATGGTATATTGAAGAAATGCTAACAGCTAAGAACTTATACGGGACTGTGACAGTAGAAAGCTTAGTATTAATGAAAACAATTATTCAAGATATATTCATATTTACACAAGTCATGACGCACCACAATCGGACAATGTACAACACTCTTCAATCCAATAGAAATAATATATTTTGGAAATATTAGAGACGTAGAAATTTCATAAAAACATATCATATTGAATAAATATCAATTTTAATTGCTTTAATTGTTAAATCTTTAAAAAAAATGTTCTGTTGTCAATAAAATGAAAATAACAAATGAGCCCAAAATAGAAGACTTTGAGTTGGCAACTATAAAACAGAAGTATCGACTATATTAAAGATGAACACGATATATGTATACAATTTTCTTTTTCTTAAGAATCATAAATCTTAATGGGATTATATAAAAATCAAGATTCGGGAGAATTTTTTTCAAGGGCTGAAAGAGTTTCTTCCTTATTATTAATAGCAGTATTATAATTAGATATAAGGAAACAAAACTGTCAAGTACTAAGTAATTAAATTAGTTTTCGCAGAAAAAACGGATCCCTAGAACTAAGTAAATAATAATAATAATCGCTAAACAGAAGTAGGTAAATAAATACAATATATATTACCAAATTAAAAGTAATGATGTAAGGACAATACTCAGATATGTTAATAAAGATATATAAGACATATGCAAATACTTAACTAACACACGAAACAAAACTAAATATCATGGGCACAACTTACTTAACTAGGGATGAAAGCAGAGAAAGGAAATTGAGAGATTGAATTCTTAAGCTGGATTCACCCATGGTTTCAGAACGAATTTCACGTTCTGAAACAGTTTTTTTTATATGTAGTTTGACGTTTCTGTTTTAGAGAGTGAGAGAGAGGGAGACCAAAAGAGAGTAACGTGTTTCGGAACCTGAATTGGTTTAATTTTAATTCACGTTCCGAAACATTGCAACTGTGCTGCCAGAAAGTTTAATTTCTTAAGATAAGTAGAACTGAGATGCCACAACATATTATATGTACATATGTATATTAAAATACAGAACTTGTTTTATACTTTTGTATGTATAACAACACACTCATTTCGTATTGTTTGTGTATATAATAAAATATGGAGCATTTGTTTTGCATTAAAAAATATATAACTGGTGAGTGTTGTTATATATAATATTAAATAAATAGTGATATTGCCCAATTGTAAAACTCACACACATAGTTTACATAATTATTTCATATGGTAGCCTTGATGTTGCAGAACAAATGCGCGAAGTGGGTGAATCGCTTCAGAGCATACTCTCAAAAAACTAGATATGTTGTCGAATATCAATATCGTTCTGAAACCATGGGTGAATCCAGTTACTCCTACAATACTATGGAGAGCAGGTAAGTGTGTTGCTGACAGATGAAGGGGGTTTAGAAGATGTGGATTTCAACATCTAATGCTACGTTATCTACATGTTGCAAATGGCTTTTTAGCTGTCGATATAGTTTAGTTGCCTAAACTATTAACTTAATTTCAAACTAAAAAAAAACAAGTAAAAGTGCTATATTCGGCTGTGCCGAATCTTATATACCCTTCACTAACGTATGTCTGCTTTCTAACTTATACAAAAATTTCAGTTATCAAAAAATAAAAACAACTTCAGTTGCATGTATGGTTACTTAAAAAAAAATATTCAAAATTTCGCAACCCTGGAAACGAAATTTTAATTTTTCAAAAATAAAAGTCTTCATAATGCAAAAGCGGTTTTATTTAAGCAAAAGTACAAGTTTTTAACCATTTTGGTAACGTTCGTATTATACAAAATATTGCAGTGTCCAATCCTGGAATCAAAACTTTTATTTTTTTTTAATTTTTAATACCAATTTTGTTTTGCTGATATAAAAAAATAATTTTAACTTGGAAAAAATGACGTTAATTGATTTTTGGTTATGTATTGTAATAAAAAATTATAATTTCGGAACCCTGGATGGGAACTTTAAATTTTTAAATTAATTTTTCATCAAAGCAAATCTTCATGATACCACAAATGTTTTTATTTAAGAAAAACTTAAAATTTGTAAACATTTTAGTTACTATATGTACCACAAAATAGCGAATATGCAAAAAAAAAAAATTAATTTCCCACATCTAGAGACGAAAACTAAATTTTTTAAAATAATGTTTTACCAATGCATGTATAAAGCGGTTTTATAGAAGAAAAACTAAAATTTGTAACAATTTTTGTAACAAAACATTGCAGTATCCAACCATGGAAACGAAATTTTGATTTTCTTAAATTTTTGATACCAAATTTGTTTTGATAGAATAAAAAATAATTTTAACCAAGAAAAAACGATATTAGTTGATTTTTTGTTATGTTATTGTATTAAAACATTAAAATTTCCTAATCCTGCATGGGAACATTAAATTTAAAAATTTTTTTTCATCCATGCACATCTTCATTTTACCAAAAACGGTTTTATTTATTGAAAACTTATCATATTTATACATTTTAGTTATTATATGTACCACAAAATACCGAATGTGCCCAAAAAATATATCAATTTCCCATCCCTGGAGGAGAAAATTAAAACTTTTTAAAATTATTTTTTACCAATGCAAGTCTTCATGATGTATAAAGTGGTTTTATTTAAGAAAAAATACAAATTTGTATCCATTTCTGTCACTGTCATGTACTACAATGCATATCAGTTTTCGAATCCTGGAATCGAAATTTGTTTTTTTTTAATTTTTATACAAGTTCTATTTTGCTAGGGCAAAAAATAGTTTTAACCAGGAAAAAACGACGTTAGTTGATTTTTAGTTATTTTAATATTATAAATATTAAAATTTCCTAACCCTGGATAAGAATTTTTAATTTTTAAAATTTTTTTCCATCTATGCAAATCTTTCTGATGTATAAAATGGTTTATTTAAGAAAAACTTAAAACTTTTAAACATTTTAATTATTATATGTACCACGAAATACCGAATGTGTAAAAAAATTCAACTTCCGATCCCTGCAATCGAAAATTTAATTTTTTTTAAATTATGTTTTGCCAATGGAAGCCTTCATGATGTATAATGCGGTTTTATTTAAGAAAAACTACAAATTTGTTACCACTTTCGTTACTTTCATGTACTACAAAATATTGCAGTACCGAACCCTGGAATAGAAATTTTGATGTTTTTTTTAATTTTTGATACCAATTTTGTTTTGCCGAAATAAAAAGTAATTTTAACCAGAAAAAAACGACGTCAGTTGATTTTTGGTTAGTTTATTGTATAAAAAAAATTTAAATTTCCTAACCCTGGATGGGAACTTACACCAAAAATTGTTTTATTTAAGAAAAACTTAAAATTTTTAAACATTTTAGTTATTATATGTACCACAAAATACCGAATGTGCCAAAAAAAAAAATTTGTAATATCCCATCCCTGGAAAATTTTTTATTTTTTTATTTTTAAATGGACAATTGAGGAGTCCCACAGCATAAAATAGTTTCAATTCTCAGATACGCAACAAAATAATCGGTTTCTGGTGTTAATTTTGCGTCGAGAAATAGGTGTAAACTTCCCAGCTCTGGAACCGTCCTTCATTTTTCTAAATTTCAATACCACTCTAAGTTAGCTCACTTCCAATCGATCAGTCCAAGAATGAAGTCTCTAGCTCTTCTGGGGGCTTGGGAAAACCGATTTCACGTACAGATAGACGGACAGACGGACAGACGGACATCGCTCAATCGTCATCGTTATTCATAAGGATCCAGAATATATATACTTTATGGGGTCGCATATTTATATCGAAGAAATTACACACGGAATGACAAACCTAAATATACCCTTTCACATTTTTGTGAAGGGTATAATAAAAGTGTCAACGTTCCATTACAAATATCCATTGTTTTTATATGTTGCAGAAAATCAAGCTTACACGAATATATCTCGACAAAGTCAGATATGGTTCGGACTCGATCATTCACTCACCTTACAAAAGAGCTTATGATCAACCCAAAATAGTTCAGAAAGTTCGATATTACATTTCTGTTTAAAATGAGAGAAGTAACTCTTCCCTTATTGATTTTATGTGTAAACATTTGTTGTCTGGCGCACGATGTCACTCGATACGTTCTGTCGATTTAAAAACAAAACGAATTCAATCAATTTTGCATTTATTGCCCTAATTGCGGTCTCTAATAAAATTTAATCATTACATAGTTATTTGTAGAACTTCTTAAGTCTATTAATGTGGATGGTTATGGTTTTTTTTCCTGAATTAGAAGGTCAACGTTATTATTATCTTTCAATTTTACAAATCTAAATGCGCCCTTGAAGACTTTTTCAAATATATGTCCAACTTCATCTCGAACTAATACAACATCATGAAGTGTGATACTGTCTGATTTAGAATCATCTTCGGAAGTTTTTTGTCTATTTAGTTTATCGATTGCTTATTTAGTGGCAGCTCTGCGCTAAGTTACTTGTAGTCTGAATTTTACCTCATTTTCGTATGAGTCAATGTTGTACAAAAGAGGGATTTTTATTTTAATAATTTAATAATAGGAACAATAATTATGAGTCGTTGAAGGTGTGATATTATAACAATAAACAAATAGCTTTATCTATATGTTCCATTCCGAATTGTCCTATATCAATATACTTCTTTTTTGAGAGAATGCGAAATATTAAGTCATATGACGAGAATCAACGCCAAAAATTTTACCTCACCTCATAATAATATACCGTTCACCAAACAAGGTTGTCGTTGATGTATCAGCGCACAAACCATCCAAACCATCTCTAAATGATATAATGCGTAATGGCCCTAATATTTGCAATTTTGTTAAGATCCCTACTGCATAAGTCCGTGCTTTCAACTAAAGTGGATAAGATGTATCGAGAGATATAGATTAATTCTGAAGATGGATATTCGTAGCTAGTTCTTTGTCAATCAAGTTGTATGACCTGAACATAGTAACATACGGCGTCAGGGCTGTACCACATGAAAAAACGCACCGTCTTGTAAAATTACATGAAGAATGTCAGGAATAATATCTCAAGAGTGCGTGATCTATGCGAATGTTTTCTTTGAGCTTGGTACATACATATATATAATCCTTTAGATCTTATTGGTCTAGTATTAGTGACTGGAAAAACTTAACTTCACTAATTACGGCAACCAGGACTTGATAGCAACGAAAGCCTTCTTTTGGAACTGGAAAAAGAATGGACATCTTACAGGGATGATCTGGCCACTTAGGACAATGCTACATTACCTCAAGAGGTATCAAACCTCGTGAGTTGCCGTCATGCAATATGGGACTATATAAGCCTTCATTTCTCTATCAACACCATGCACACTAGCCAACTCCCATAAGACGAAAACTATCGATTGATAGCAACTGCACAGCACAAAATTCAATCTCAGTGATCACTGGTGATCACTGATCAGATAGATGTATGATTCACAAAAAATACAAGCCGATGTAGGGAATAAATAGCTCCGACCAGTGGAGAGCGGTGCCTAGGGATATCGAACGGTTATTATTCGACCCGGTTTTCTCGGGTTTTTTGGTTTTACTGAAACCGGTTTTTTTAAAAGTGCATATTTCGAATATCGAATAATCCGGTTTTCTTAGCACGGTTAACCGGTTGTTTAATCTGTATGATTTTTACCAATTTTTTTTAATCGCTGTTATGCTATTTCTTGAAAATTTTTCTAAGTGTAACATAGACCGTTTAGTACTTTCACATATGGCAACTTTGAACGCTTTGTGAAAAATATCAAAGCAAAACAAAGAGCAAAAAAGCGTTAAGAACCACAATTAAGAAAAATTTTCTTCGAAAATAATTATAGACGCGTAGAGAAAACATTATAGAAGATTTTTTTATTTAGACAAGTGTCATAAGAGATCTGAGCGACTAGTAAAATTCCTTAATGCTTTATTTTCTATAATCCAACAAGCACACTTTGTGAATGGTCAATAGATACACTTCAAAACATTTGAATTGAATCTTGTTTTTAAAAGATTATTTTAACAGATGCAATCAATAATTAAGACTTTTTAACTTACTTGATTTTGAATATATTTCGTTCCCTTAGTAAAATTATGTAATTTTTACATTTTAGAATATGTACATTTCATATATTCCTTCAAAAATATATACATATATATATGTATGGACATATATTATAGTCATGAGCAATCAACATTGGAATCGAACTCTGTGTACATTTTTTAATATTTTAGTTAATTAATAAACAATCTGAGTTATTAAATAGTGTTAAGCCCTTTTTGTTTTTTTACTTTTGTGGAATACTTTGTTGTTTTTAAATAAACTTTATTTTACTTTATATTGGAATTTGTTTTTATATTTATGTTTATTTTATTTAAAAAAACCGGTTAACAGGTTTTTTCCTACAATTTTTAGCGAAAACCAGTTTTTCCCAAAATGCTTCTTTTCCAATTATTCGAAACCCGGTTTTTGAAAAAAGTCGAATAATCGATCTCCCTAGCGGTGCCGCACTAAAGCAGATGGAGCGTCAAATAAAAGCATCGCACTTCAGTGAAATAAAAGGAGCATTTATAAAAAACCAATTTGTAACAAAAAATCGTCCTTTATACTCTCTAACTCCGTTTATAGATGAAGAATGTATAATTAACTCAACAGTTCGATACAACTCATACTTTTACGAGGCCATGATATACTTTGAATGTTCTTGTAGAAAAAATTCGAAAGAGAACACTATCACTCTAGCCCTCAAGCATTATTGGCGTAGATAAGATAGCGATTTCGGCCCTACAGGGGAAAAATATAGAAACATTTAAACTGAAAATATTTAAGATTTCGTCGAGCATTTTAGAGAATCTTCTTTAAGGAACACTCATAATAATGGAAGATTTTGAGATATGTGAAATATTATCGTCAAGCTGTGGAGCAGCGTTTATAAGGTAAGTACTTACTTTAACTAAAAACCTATAGTGCAAAAGTAAAAATGACATACTTTATAGCTAAAACTAGCAACGCCTCTCATAGTAAGAAAAACAACGAGTTTTAGGGATCCAATTTTCCCTTTTGAACGTTTAGCAGTTACTCTTCGATGTCTTGCATCTTGGAGAAAGTTTCAGATCGCTAGAATGCTTTCTGCATTCCTCAAAGCAGAATTTCAGGATTTAATCCTGATGTATGCGATGCTATTTATAAAGTGTTAAAACCCGACTGTTTCAAGATAAAATAGTTTTAAACTGCACTTCTATGTGATGTTTAATTAATAAATTTAAGCTAGCATTAGCGAGAGAACAGTGGAAGGGTATTGCGGAAGAGATTTTGTAATTATGGAGTTTTTCTAACTGTATTGATTTTAGTATGCCGATATAGGGTCAAACCTGATGGTGGAGTTCTTAGAAAATGTTCCTTCATACATTTATGGAAACAGATAAGTTAAATTTCCCATTCCCAAAACCATTGATATATTTCGGCACCTTATATCATTGTTGCATTGACTACATATATATTAAAACTTTATACGTCATTCAAAGAATTTTCAATTATCAAGAGCCAGGCATTATGTCATCACGTTTGCGCGTAATGCGTAGCCCCATTAAGCTTGAACTATCCAAAACGAGACAAATAACACTTGCATGCTGTGTGTTACATAATTACTTATTAAGCAGAAAAATTGCAACCTAGTCTAACGCAAACCTAGTTAACAACTACACTGCAGACGGTAATCTAGTTCATGGTGAATGGCGTAGTGAGCAAAGCGGCCTAAACTTATAAAGGTACCGATGAAGTTTCAGAGATAAGAGATGCATTTACCATATACTTTGTAAAAGAAGACGGGATTTTCAACATAAAACATATGGAGAACAATACATACTATCATAACCTATCTATGCATTCATTATATCAGACAAAATTGAGTTTTGACAAATTTTTAATTTATTTAATAAAAGACAAACAGGTACTACTTATATTATTATATATTAGGTTTTACTTTGAATGACGTATAAAGTTTTAATATATATGTAGTCAATGCAACAATGATATAAGGTGCCGAAATATATCAATGGTTTTGGGAATGGGAAATTTAACTTATCTGTTTCCATAAATGTATGAAGGAACATTTTCTAAGAACTCCACCATCAGGTTTGACCCTATATCGGCATACTAAAATCAATACAGTTGGAAAAACTCCATAATTACAAAATCTCTTCCGCAATACCCTTCCACTGTTCCCTCGCTAATGCTACCTTAAATTTATTAATTAAACATCACATAGAAGTGCAGTTTAAAACTATTTTATCTTGAAACAGTCGGGTTTTAACACTTTATAAATAGCATCGCATACATCAGGATTAAATCCTGAAATTCTGCTTTGAGGAATGCAGAAAGCATTCTAGCGATCTGAAACTTTCTCCAAGATGCAAGACATCGAAGAGTAACTGCTAAACGTTCAAAAGGGAAAATTGGATCCCTAAAACTCGTTGTTTTTCTTACTATGAGAGGCGTTGCTAGTTTTAGCTATAAAGTATGTCATTTTTACTTTTGCACTATAGTTATATGTATATAAATATGTACATATGTATGTATGTACGAATGATAGGTTGCTTCACGCATGGCCTCGGCAATCTGCTGTTTGCTGAGTCTGCTGATCCTCAGTACGTCCTATGAATGGCGCTGTAGAATCTACACTTAGAAGTTCTACAGCTAGGAGTTTCCACCGCGCCCTGCCCACATTTAGTTTTAGCTCTATGGGAGCAACCCCGAAATTGAATGCGCAGGTTCGACCAATTTGCATTCAAAGCTGACTATATTAACTTATGAATGCCTTCCTCGCACCATTCTTTGAGTACTTTTGGTTTACTTCTTGGTTTTTTATTATTGTTGGTTCAGTGAGTGCCTACAAAGTATGTTATGAATAAAACCATAGTACAATTTTTTCCAAGTTTTGTGAACTTACCTCTTCTATTATGATAATACCTTCTGATTCCAAATGATATTCCAAGCTCTAAAAAATAATTAGTAAACAAATGTAATTGCACTCTACATATATGTAAATAAATATACATATATATATATATATATATATATATATATATATATATACATACATCCCCATGTATGTAAGTACATATGACCACGGGTGTAACGTAGTACATATGGTGGAGAACGCTTAGTAGCAATTAGGAATTATATTCCCCACCAACGCATTTCAAACCTATCAACTTCTGTGTACTGCCCGAAATATGCATATAAATATGTAAGTGATCTCGATATTATAAATAGTTGCATTGCCATTAAAATACCATGGCTGGAAATGCCCCGTATTACCAGTTAAAGTAAAAACATTTGAAATCGAATAGTTAGAAAAATAGTTATGATGGACTTAAAACGCATTTTAGTTTTTTGCTATTTTTGGTACAAAAGTGAAGTATTGGAACTTGTTATAAAAGTTTGTTTTACACACAACATGATATTTTAAGTCACGTTTACATCTTATATATATTAAAAAATTAAAATTTTGTCAGAAAGTGCCAAACTTTGGCACCTGTGAAATTTTTTATACTAAAGCTCGAAGGCTTATTTTTTAACAGTTTTAAATTAAAATTTAGTTCATTAAGTAGCATAAGCAATAAAAAACATTGATCAAATTCATTTTAGATAAAAACGTTTTAATGAAGTAGACGTAAGTTTCTACATTCTATAAATTCAAAATGGACATTATATGTAAGCTTTTATTTGAAATTTGTAAATTTAAAATTGTGAAATGTATTTTTAAAATCTTAAAACGATATATGTAACGATTTATTTGCAACATAATTCTTTTTTAGAAAAATTTTAGTACATATTTCTGCTAAGTAGCCTTGATTTTCATCTTCCAAAAGTAGTTTAGCTTCTACATCTAATTCAATAGAGTTGGTTTTCCATTCTTGTCGAATATTGGACATATAGGGATCTGATGAGCATAATAAAACAGTAATCAGATATTCATTAGTACAACTTCTGGAAATTTTACTTGTGTTGTGTTCGCGAAAATATCTGTAGTCTTTATATCTTTTTTATTGCGCTTCTTCAGATAGATCTCCTATTGGCAGCATATTGGCAATTTTATGGACAGTTGATGACATACACCTTCATGAATATTTTTCACTATAAAGTATAGCTAGTTTTTTGTGTATTCTAAAATATTTTTGCATTTATCTTTCTGCTGTATGCTAGAACTTGTAATACAATATTGAATAGCCTTATTAGGTCCAAATCTACAGCTGTGATACATGCTGCAGTTTCTGGATCTAAAAAAAATCTCCTTGCAGTATTTCCATCATTTGTGTTTCCTTCTATGTTCCATAAAACTTATTCTATCATGAAGAGGGGATAATCCAAATTCGAATCCTGCCTTAAAATTATCAT
This sequence comes from Linnaemya vulpina, assembly GCA_963675445.1. Classification (NCBI taxonomy): domain Eukaryota; kingdom Metazoa; phylum Arthropoda; class Insecta; order Diptera; family Tachinidae; genus Linnaemya; species Linnaemya vulpina. Next base: position 60,533,638 of record OY776277.1, on the reverse strand, counting down.
CTTCTGGAATGGGATGGCTTAATTAACTTGATGTCTTTTGGTATATAACGCAGCTTGACGATGTTTTTGTATCAGTCAAAGCTTGTGCAACTTTTCTATCAATCATTGAAAAACACATTTTAAAATTTACTTCGATTTCCTGGTCATCATACATCCTGGTGTACATACAGCAGGTTGAAGGGCATCAATTTGGTCTCTTATTTTTTTGACTTCTTCAATTATGACCTCTTTTGTTTCTTTTTTGAATGTAAATTTTATTGGTCTGCAATACTTTGTTGATGCGTGTATTTCATTTTTCCATACATCAATTTCTTTTGCTCTGCTGGTTGATGGCTCTAACCCGGTATAACTTTTTGTTTAGCGCAATGGAACGAAAGATACCATAAATAAGTCAGCATCTGATTCGGCTTTACATTGCTTGTATTGTCTTTAACCAAAGGACCCATCAAATCCCCATTTAGAAATTAAAGTACTGCTGACATTTCCAAGTTTTACCAAGCGATCAGCATCAAGAGTATTTAATAACCGTTCGGCAGTGTGTTCAAGAAAATCTTGCAATTTCATTTCTGCTGAAGTGGAAGTGACAATTATATCAGTTTGTGGAGATAAAAATTCTTTTTTGACTGAGACTAAATCCCTATAATCTGGGAAAATCCCAGAATTCTTTTCATTGGCCCGTTTCCTCAATTCCTTATACTGATTTTTAGATAATTTCACAATCAAGAAACGAACACGTACACACGCGCACATATGAGGGAAGCGAAGACCACAGCACAAACAATAGACGTGTACCCATGCACCCTTGAAGTATCGTTTTTCCAGGAATTTCCCTTTAAAATGTTAATGGGTTTTATGGTATAATGGCTGTTGCAGTACTTCTACCCGCAACAGCGCTTGTTATAAGTCAATGGTTTTTGCCATAACTTGTTGAAATATGTTCTTTATTAGAGGCAGTTGTGAATATCAACACATTCATTATTCCCAAGCGATTCCAAAAAGACAGCTTTTTCATACCTTTATAATAAGGGTAAATTAAATTAAGAACCAAAATACTTTTCCATCTGAAATCCGTTTTTCATAAAACCCATCTGAAAAAAAAACATTATTCAAAATTGAGCACAGCAGGATACAAATTTTTTACTCTAAAAATATTTGACCTTGTGTCAGAAAATTTGCTCTGGAGCTCACGGTCAGATCGTGCCGGGTATACAATTGGGTACAGGAGTGTAGAGGAGAGTTCAGACTATAAGAACTTTTACGAACTTTAGAAGTTATGCTCTATTTAGTGGGAGGATTTAGGAAAATTTAAACCTTTTCCAATTTTTTCATTGGTAGCTCAAGCCTTAGCTTAAATTTGTATGTGGTAATTATTTTAATGAACAGTTGTATTACTATATTAAATCGAATTAAAATTCATAGGCTAATTGTTCAAATCTCAGAAATCTTTCTGAGATTTTTTGTGCCTTGGAATATTTAACATCATGTCTTTCTGAGATTTAAACAAATTTCGAACAATTAGCCTATGAATCTTAATTCGATTTAATATAGCAATACAAATGTTCGTTAAAATATTTACCACAAAAAAAATTTCTATTTATATTTTTCATAAAAAATGTATGTGATCAGTGTGACCAGATTTTGAAGTAATATAAAGCTAAATCAGGTTTAAAATAGATTTAAAAATAGCTGAAGAAGGAATTTTTAGGGCAATAAATAAAGCCAAATATTTTTATAGCTTTGCAATAGTAAGTTTTCATTATACATATATATATATATATATATATATATATATATGGACTTATGAGATTTTATAAAGAAGATCGGTGTTGGTTTCTTATATTTTATTAATTAACTGTATTAAATCAAACTTAAACTAAATAGAAATCAAATATTTACACGAAACTTGTTAATCTTTCATTTTATCGAATCATCCAGACGAAAGTTAAAATTGTAATGGCCGATATCTAAAGATGCAAGCAAGCATATGCGTGCCATTACGGTGTCTCTACCGGTTACTGTAGGTATTTGATAATTAACCTATTTTAACAGGGTGCCACATCACTCCCCTCGCTGGTAGAAGGTCATCTAAACCTTACTGGAAGATTTATTTGTCTTCCTCTTGTTGTTGTTTTGGGATCTTCTTGAGGTAATTTGTTGGACTGTAAACTCGAAGTTTCTGCGGTTGGGCTTAGATCATGTTGGGATGATGCTTCAAAAGTTGGATTGGGAACATGTATGGAATCTTCAGCAGTATCAGAATGACTTGGGTTGAAATCACATGATGTAGGTAAAGATGTATTTGTTGCTACATTTGGACTGGTTGATTCAGATGATGGTAAAAAACATGGTTTTAGGCGGTCTATGCTGATGTTTGTTTTCCGGTTGCGCAGGAGTATCGTAAAATATTTAGGAAAGCGTTTTAAGACTTGATACGGGCCGTCATATGGATGTGTAAGTGAGGGACGAATTGAGTCGTTTCTGACGAAAACATGCGTTGATGTATTGAGATCTTTTGAAATAAACGTTGGTTTTGTAGAATGATGTGCGGTCTGCGCTGGTTTTAAACTTAACATCGAGCTGCGAAATTCTTTGACGAAATTGCTGGTGGCTTCCGTATTGTTACTTTTGAAGAAAAAATCACCAGGAACTTTCAAGGTTGTGCCGTAAACCAGTTCTGCGGGAGATGCTTGTATATCAGGCTTGTATACCACTCGAAGGCCTAGAAGAATTGTTGGAAGATGATAAACCCATTTAGATGAATCGTGACATAATATGGCTGACTTTAGCGTTCTGTGCCACCTCTCTATCAAACCATTTGCTTGCGGGTGATATGACGTTGTCCGCAAGTGTGTCGCACCAATTGTTTGCACTAGCTCAGCAAAAACAAGGGATTCAAATTGTCTACCTCTATCAGACGTGATTCGCTTCGGGACTCCAAATCTCGATATCCAATGAGTTACCAAAGCTTTCGCTGTCGTCTCAGCGGACATGTCGGGTATCGGGATCGCTTCCGGCCATCGTGTAAACCTGTCGATGATAGTCAAGCAATATCGCTGACCTTCGCACAAGGGAAAGGGTCCCACGATATCGATGTTGATATGCGAAAAACGTTCTTGTGGTAGCTCGTACATCACGGGTGTTGATTGGGTATGGCGTTGCGTTTTGGATCGTTGACAGGGTAAGCAAGTTTTAACAAAAGTAGCGATATCTTTTTTTATACCTGGCCAACAAAATTTTGATTTGACTAGAAAAGTTGTTGCACGTACTCCAGGATGAGCTAGGTTGTGTAACGAATGTAAAATTTTCTGCCGCAAATTCTTGGGGACGTAAGGTCGAACATGTGAGGTTGAGGTATCGCACACAATCTGTTCATCACATCCTAAAATATGCATATGTTTTAGTATTAGTGAATTAGTACCTTGATTATTGAGAAGACCTTGTAATTCTTCATCATTTTTCTGTGCTGCCACTAAATCCGAGTAATTTAAGGTTTGCTGGACAGATTGGATTCTTGATAGAGCATCAGCTGTTGCATTGTCTCTACCAGGAATGTGACGTATGTCAGTAGTAAACTGACTTATAAAGTCAAGTTGTCTCAAACGGCGTGGTGATGCTTTTTCCATTTTTTGTTTGAAGGCAAAAATTAACGGACGATGATCCGTAACTATGTAGCATGATCGACCTTCTATGGCATAACGAAAATGGCATACAGCCTGATAGATGGCAGCTAACTCTCTGTCGTAAGTAGAATACTTCTGCTGCGTTGGCGTCAGCTTCTTAGAATAAAATGCCATCGGTTTCATAACATGATCAACTTTTTGGTGGAGGGCCGCACCTACGGCAATGTCGGATGCATCAACATAAACGCATAATTCGGCGCCAGATATGGGATGAGCTAATAAAGTGGCTTCAGACAACTCAGTTTTACATTGTTCAAATGCTGCTTCAGTATTTGATGTCCAAACTAATGGGGTTGTATCGCTCTTTTTGTTGCCGGTAATCATTTGTTGTAAAACTGCTTGGTAGCGAATGCAGTTTGGCAGGAACTTTCTATAAAAGTTCATCATTCCGATGAATCTCTTTAGCTCTTGCGCATTAACGGGCTTTTTGTATTCTTTGATTACGGCGACTTTCTCCGGTGATGGTCGAATGCCTTCGGGGGTGACAAGGTGTCCAAGGAAAACTAATTCTGATTTGCCAAACTCACATTTGTTGAAGTTTATGGCTAAAGAATTTTCACGAAGTCGTTGAAATACTACACGAAGGTCTTGAAGGTGTTGGTCTAAGGTGGCGGAAGCAACAAAAATGTCATCAATATACGGGAATACAAAATCGAGACCTCTGAAGACTTCATTTATAATTCGTTGAAAAGTCTGCGCAGCGTTTCGTAGGCCGAATGTCATATAATTGAACTCAAATAAGCCGAAGGGGGTACTTATTGCCGTTTTTGGTACGTCGTCAGGGTGTATTGGAATTTGGTGGAATGCTTTCTGTAGGTCTAATTTTGAAAAGTACTTCTTACCTTGTAAATTGATCGTAAAGTCTGTTAAGTATGGTAGAGGATAGCGATCCGGTAAAGTTTTGGCATTTAATGCGCGGTAGTCGCCACAGGGTCTCCACGTACCATCACTTTTCTTAACTAGATGCAAGGGGCTGCTCCAATTGCTTTTAGAGGGTTGACAAATTCCAACCTCAGAGAGAAAATCAAATTCCTTCTTGGCTGCAGCCAGCTTCTCCGGTGGCAATCGTCGAGGACGACAAAATGTGGGTTGACCAGTCGTTTCAATTCGGTGAAAAATTGACGATTTAGTTTCCGAACCATAAGGCGCAAGTACCGTGATGTCGTTAAATTCGTGCAAAAGATTTGCGAACGGATTGACTGAGCTGAATGTTTCGATTGCTACAACCTCTGTTGTCGATGGCAATTTTAGCTGTAAATCGTGTCCGGTGACGTTGTCTATTAGTTTATTGCGCCGTAAATCGATTAACAAGTCCTGATGTTTGATAAAGTCAGACCCAATTATTGGTGTTGTCACATCAGCAACAACAAATGACCAACAAAAATTTCGTTTTAGTCCTAGGTCTAACCTCAATTTTTGTTCACCTATTACTTTGATTGACGAACCATTTGCAGCAAAAAGTGTTATGGATGTTGGACGAATACCTTGCGCTTTTAAAGAAAGAGGTAATACTGAGACGTCAGCACCACTATCGACTAAAAAATTTGTTTGCGTGTATTTATCTGTTACTTGAAGGCGGAAAATTTGGCACTCAGTGTGAGGATTTCCGCTGGAACCCTCTACCGGCCTAAGGAGTCACTTCGGTGGACGAGTTGCAGCGCATGCTTGTCCCTGCTTATGACGGCATGGGCTGCGACATTTTCGTGCATCACGTCCGTACTTCTTGTGGTACCAACATTCATCAGTATTTGCATTTTGGTTGTTTCTGTCATTTGATGATCGACGGTATTGAGAACGAGAACGAGAGACGGTTGGTCTGCGGGAACGAGAGCGTGGGCGTGTAGTAAATTGTTCAAATTTTCTACTTAACTCTTTTATGGCAGTAAGAAGTTCATTAACTTCATTTGCAGACTCTCTACCAACTTTGCAGATTTGTGACGGTGATACGGCATCCATGATGGAGTCAGCTATTTTGGTGAACTCTGCTGCCGTACCTGTTGATGCTGCTACGACCGGCTGTACAAAAGTTGGCAATCTTTTCGTCCATAGACCCTTGAGTGCTGCCTCACCTACAGAAGTACCTGCTACACGACGCATTTCGAAAAATAATTCTGAGGGCTTCTTATCACCAAGGGGCATCTCAGATAAAAGTCTGTTAAGACGTCGTTGTTCGCTATCAGCAAAATGGTCAATAATGCGACCTTTGACGTATTCAAATCGATCAGACGATGGCAAGGATGAGGTTATGTCCGTTAACTGCGCTATTGTCTCAGGCTTTAATGCTGCAAGAACGGTGGCGGCCTTTTGTTTGTCGGCGGTTATGCCCGATGCACTAAACCAAAACTCCATAGACATAAACCAGGCTTCGATGTTTGAGTTGCAAATTTCTGGAAATGGTAATCGAGCGTAAATGGCTGAAACCGTATTGTTGGATCTTTGACGTGGAGAGTCTTGATCGTCGTCGTCAATTGGAACAGTTGATGTCGTTGATAATTTTTTGTCATTGGTTGCCATTGTTCAGTTTGCGGGGTCACCAATATGGACTTATGAGATTTTATAAAGAAGATCGGTGTTGGTTTCTTATATTTTATTAATTAACTGTATTAAATCAAACTTAAACTAAATAGAAATCAAATATTTACACGAAACTTGTTAATCTTTCATTTTATCGAATCATCCAGACGAAAGTTAAAATTGTAATGGCCGATATCTAAAGATGCAAGCAAGCATATACGTGCCATTACGGTGTCTCTACCGGTTACTGTAGGTATTTGATAATTAACCTATTTTAACAGGGTGCCACATCACTCCCCTCGCTGGTAGAAGGTCATCTAAACCTTACTGGAAGATTTATTTGTCTTCCTCTTGTTGTTGTTTTGGGATCTTCTTGAGGTAATTTGTTGGACTGTAAACTCGAAGTTTCTGCGGTTGGGCTTAGATCATGTTGGGATGATGCTTCAAAAGTTGGATTGGGAACATGTATGGAATCTTCAGCAGTATCAGAATGACTTGGGTTGAAATCACATGATGTAGGTAAAGATGTATTTGTTGCTACATTTGGACTGGTTGATTCAGATGATGGTAAAAAACATGGTTTTAGGCGGTCTATGCTGATGTTTGTTTTCCGGTTGCGCAGGAGTATCGTAAAATATTTAGGAAAGCGTTTTAAGACTTGATACGGGCCGTCATATGGATGTGTAAGTGAGGGACGAATTGAGTCGTTTCTGACGAAAACATGCGTTGATGTATTGAGATCTTTTGAAATAAACGTTGGTTTTGTAGAATGATGTGCGGTCTGCGCTGGTTTTAAACTTAACATCGAGCTGCGAAATTCTTTGACGAAATTGCTGGTGGCTTCCGTATTGTTACTTTTGAAGAAAAAATCACCAGGAACTTTCAAGGTTGTGCCGTAAACCAGTTCTGCGGGAGATGCTTGTATATCAGGCTTGTATACCACTCGAAGGCCTAGAAGAATTGTTGGAAGATGATAAACCCATTTAGATGAATCGTGACATAATATGGCTGACTTTAGCGTTCTGTGCCACCTCTCTATCAAACCATTTGCTTGCGGGTGATATGACGTTGTCCGCAAGTGTGTCGCACCAATTGTTTGCACTAGCTCAGCAAAAACAAGGGATTCAAATTGTCTACCTCTATCAGACGTGATTCGCTTCGGGACTCCAAATCTCGATATCCAATGAGTTACCAAAGCTTTCGCTGTCGTCTCAGCGGACATGTCGGGTATCGGGATCGCTTCCGGCCATCGTGTAAACCTGTCGATGATAGTCAAGCAATATCGCTGACCTTCGCACAAGGGAAAGGGTCCCACGATATCGATGTTGATATGCGAAAAACGTTCTTGTGGTAGCTCGTACATCACGGGCGTTGATTGGGTATGGCGTTGCGTTTTGGATCGTTGACAGGGTAAGCAAGTTTTAACAAAAGTAGCGATATCTTTTTTTATACCTGGCCAACAAAATTTTGATTTGACTAGAAAAGTTGTTGCACGTACTCCAGGATGAGCTAGGTTGTGTAACGAATGTAAAATTTTCTGCCGCAAATTCTTGGGGACGTAAAGTCGAACATGTGAGGTTGAGGTATCGCACACAATCTGTTCATCACATCCTAAAATATGCATATGTTTTAGTATTAGTGAATTAGTACCTTGATTATTGAGAAGACCTTGTAATTCTTCATCATTTTTCTGTGCTGCCACTAAATCCGAGTAATTTAAGGTTTGCTGGACAGATTGGATTCTTGATAGAGCATCAGCTGTTGCATTGTCTCTACCAGGAATGTGACGTATGTCAGTAGTAAACTGACTTATAAAGTCAAGTTGTCTCAAACGGCGTGGTGATGCTTTTTCCATTTTTTGTTTGAAGGCAAAAATTAACGGACGATGATCCGTAACTATGTAGCATGATCGACCTTCTATGGCATAACGAAAATGGCATACAGCCTGATAGATGGCAGCTAACTCTCTGTCGTAAGTAGAATACTTCTGCTGCGTTGGCGTCAGCTTGTTAGAATAAAATGCCATCGGTTTCATAACATGATCAACTTTTTGGTGGAGGGCCGCACCTACGGCAATGTCGGATGCATCAACATAAACGCATAATTCGGCGCCAGATATGGGATGAGCTAATAAAGTAGCTTCAGACAACTCAGTTTTACATTGTTCAAATGCTGCTTCAGTATTTGATGTCCAAACTAATGGGGTTGTATCGCTCTTTTTGTTGCCGGTAATCATTTGTTGTAAAACTGCTTGGTAGCGAATGCAGTTTGGCAGGAACTTTCTATAAAAGTTCATCATTCCGATGAATCTCTTTAGCTCTTGCGCATTAACGGGCTTTTTGTATTCTTTGATTACGGCGACTTTCTCCGGTGATGGTCGAATGCCTTCGGGGGTGACAAGGTGTCCAAGGAAAACTAATTCTGATTTGCCAAACTCACATTTGTTGAAGTTTATGGCTAAAGAATTTTCACGAAGTCGTTGAAATACTACACGAAGGTCTTAAAGGTGTTGGTCTAAGGTGGCGGAAGCAACAAAAATGTCATCAATATACGGGAATACAAAATCGAGACCTCTGAAGACTTCGTTTATAATTCGTTGAAAAGTCTGCGCAGCGTTTCGTAGGCCGAATGTCATATAATTGAACTCAAATAAGCCGAAGGGGGTACTTATTGCCGTTTTTGGTACGTCGTCAGGGTGTATTGGAATTTGGTGGAATGCTTTCTGTAGGTCTAATTTTGAAAAGTACTTCTTACCTTGTAAATTGATCGTAAAGTCTGTTAAGTATGGTAGAGGATAGCGATCCGGTAAAGTTTTGGCATTTAATGCGCGGTAGTCGCCACAGGGTCTCCACGTACCATCACTTTTCTTAACTAGATGCAAGGGGCTGCTCCAATTGCTTTTAGAGGGTTGACAAATTCCAACCTCAGAGAGAAAATCAAATTCCTTCTTGGCTGCAGCCAGCTTCTCCGGTGGCAATCGTCGAGGACGACAAAATGTGGGTTGACCAGTCGTTTCAATTCGGTGAAAAATTGACGATTTAGTTTCCGAACCATAAGGCGCAAGTACCGTGATGTCGTTAAATTCGTGCAAAAGATTTGCGAACGGATTGACTGAGCTGAATGTTTCGATTGCTGCAACCTCTGTTGTCGATGGCAATTTTAGCTGTAAATCGTGTCCGGTGACGTTGTCTATTAGTTTATTGCGCCGTAAATCGATTAACAAGTCCTAATGTTTGATAAAGTCAGACCCAATTATTGGTGTTGTCACATCAGCAACAACAAATGACCAACAAAAATTTCGTTTTAGTCCTAGGTCTAACCTCAATTTTTGTTCACCTATTACTTTGATTGACGAACCATTTGCAGCAAAAAGTGTTATGGATGTTGGACGAATACCTTGCGCTTTTAAAGAAAGAGGTAATACTGAGACGTCAGCACCACTATCGACTAAAAAATTTGTTTGCGTGTATTTATCTGTTACTTGAAGGCGGAAAATTTGGCACTCAGTGTGAGGATTTCCGCTGGAACCCTCTACCGGCCTAAGGAGTCACTTCGGTGGACGAGTTGCAGCGCATGCTTGTCCCTGCTTATGACGGCATGGGCTGCGACATTTTCGTGCATCACGTCCGTACTTCTTGTGGTACCAACATTCATCAGTATTTGCATTTTGGTTGTTTCTGTCATTTGATGATCGACGGTATTGAGAACGAGAACGAGAGACGGTTGGTCTGCGGGAACGAGAGCGTGGGCGTGTAGTAAATTGTTCAAATTTTCTACTTAACTCTTTTATGGCAGTAAGAAGTTCATTAACTTCATTTGCAGACTCTCTACCAACTTTGCAGATTTGTGACGGTGATACGGCATCCATGATGGAGTCAGCTATTTTGGTGAACTCTGCTGCCGTACCTGTTGATGCTGCTACGACCGGCTGTACAAAAGTTGGCAATCTTTTCGTCCATAGACCCTTGAGTGCTGCCTCACCTACAGAAGTACCTGCTACACGACGCATTTCGAAAAATAATTCTGAGGGCTTCTTATCACCAAGGGGCATCTCAGATAAAAGTCTGTTAAGACGTCGTTGTTCGCTATCAGCAAAATGGTCAATAATGCGACCTTTGACGTATTCAAATCGATCAGACGATGGCAAGGATGAGGTTATGTCCGTTAACTGCGCTATTGTCTCAGGCTTTAATGCTGCAAGAACGGTGGCGGCCTTTTGTTTGTCGGCGGTTATGCCCGATGCACTAAACCAAAACTCCATAGACATAAACCAGGCTTCGATGTTTGAGTTGCAAATTTCTGGAAATGGTAATCGAGCGTAAATGGCTGAAACCGTATTGTTGGATCTTTGACGTGGAGAGTCTTGATCGTCGTCGTCAATTGGAACAGTTGATGTCGTTGATAATTTTTTGTCATTGGTTGCCATTGTTCAGTTTGCGGGGTCACCAATATGGACTTATGAGATTTTATAAAGAAGATCGGTGTTGGTTTCTTATATTTTATTAATTAACTGTATTAAATCAAACTTAAACTAAATAGAAATCAAATATTTACACGAAACTTGTTAATCTTTCATTTTATCGAATCATCCAGACGAAAGTTAAAATTGTAATGGCCGATATCTAAAGATGCAAGCAAGCATATACGTGCCATTACGGTGTCTCTACCGGTTACTGTAGGTATTTGATAATTAACCTATTTTAACAGGGTGCCACATCACTCCCCTCGCTGGTAGAAGGTCATCTAAACCTTACTGGAAGATTTATTTGTCTTCCTCTTGTTGTTGTTTTGGGATCTTCTTGAGGTAATTTGTTGGACTGTAAACTCGAAGTTTCTGCGGTTGGGCTTAGATCATGTTGGGATGATGCTTCAAAAGTTGGATTGGGAACATGTATGGAATCTTCAGCAGTATCAGAATGACTTGGGTTGAAATCACATGATGTAGGTAAAGATGTATTTGTTGCTACATTTGGACTGGTTGATTCAGATGATGGTAAAAAACATGGTTTTAGGCGGTCTATGCTGATGTTTGTTTTCCGGTTGCGCAGGAGTATCGTAAAATATTTAGGAAAGCGTTTTAAGACTTGATACGGGCCGTCATATGGATGTGTAAGTGAGGGACGAATTGAGTCGTTTCTGACGAAAACATGCGTTGATGTATTGAGATCTTTTGAAATAAACGTTGGTTTTGTAGAATGATGTGCGGTCTGCGCTGGTTTTAAACTTAACATCGAGCTGCGAAATTCTTTGACGAAATTGCTGGTGGCTTCCGTATTGTTACTTTTGAAGAAAAAATCACCAGGAACTTTCAAGGTTGTGCCGTAAACCAGTTCTGCGGGAGATGCTTGTATATCAGGCTTGTATACCACTCGAAGGCCTAGAAGAATTGTTGGAAGATGATAAACCCATTTAGATGAATCGTGACATAATATGGCTGACTTTAGCGTTCTGTGCCACCTCTCTATCAAACCATTTGCTTGCGGGTGATATGACGTTGTCCGCAAGTGTGTCGCACCAATTGTTTGCACTAGCTCAGCAAAAACAAGGGATTCAAATTGTCTACCTCTATCAGACGTGATTCGCTTCGGGACTCCAAATCTCGATATCCAATGAGTTACCAAAGCTTTCGCTGTCGTCTCAGCGGACATGTCGGGTATCGGGATCGCTTCCGGCCATCGTGTAAACCTGTCGATGATAGTCAAGCAATATCGCTGACCTTCGCACAAGGGAAAGGGTCCCACGATATCGATGTTGATATGCGAAAAACGTTCTTGTGGTAGCTCGTACATCACGGGCGTTGATTGGGTATGGCGTTGCGTTTTGGATCGTTGACAGGGTAAGCAAGTTTTAACAAAAGTAGCGATATCTTTTTTTATACCTGGCCAACAAAATTTTGATTTGACTAGAAAAGTTGTTGCACGTACTCCAGGATGAGCTAGGTTGTGTAACGAATGTAAAATTTTCTGCCGCAAATTCTTGGGGACGTAAAGTCGAACATGTGAGGATGAGGTATCGCACACAATCTGTTCATCACATCCTAAAATATGCATATGTTTTAGTATTAGTGAATTAGTACCTTGATTATTGAGAAGACCTTGTAATTCTTCATCATTTTTCTGTGCTGCCACTAAATCCGAGTAATTTAAGGTTTGCTGGACAGATTGGATTCTTGATAGAGCATCAGCTGTTGCATTGTCTCTACCAGGAATGTGACGTATGTCAGTAGTAAACTGACTTATAAAGTCAAGTTGTCTCAAACGGCGTGGTGATGCTTTTTCCATTTTTTGTTTGAAGGCAAAAATTAACGGACGATGATCCGTAACTATGTAGCATGATCGACCTTCTATGGCATAACGAAAATGGCATACAGCCTGATAGATGGCAGCTAACTCTCTGTCGTAAGTAGAATACTTCTGCTGCGTTGGCGTCAGCTTCTTAGAATAAAATGCCATCGGTTTCATAACATGATCAACTTTTTGGTGGAGGGCCGCACCTACGGCAATGTCGGATGCATCAACATAAACGCATAATTCGGCGCCAGATATGGGATGAGCTAATAATGTAGCTTCAGACAACTCAGTTTTACATTGTTCAAATGCTGCTGCAGTATTTGATGTCCAAACTAATGGGGTTGTATCGCTCTTTTTGTTGCCGGTAATCATTTGTTGTAAAACTGCTTGGTAGCGAATGCAGTTTGGCAGGAACTTTCTATAAAAGTTCATCATTCCGATGAATCTCTTTAGCTCTTGCGCATTAACGGGCTTTTTGTATTCTTTGATTACGGCGACTTTCTCCGGTGATGGTCGAATGCCTTCGGGGGTGACAAGGTGTCCAAGGAAAACTAATTCTGATTTGCCAAACTCACATTTGTTGAAGTTTATGGCTAAAGAATTTTCACGAAGTCGTTGAAATACTACACGAAGGTCTTGAAGGTGTTGGTCTAAGGTGGCGGAAGCAACAAAAATGTCATCAATATACGGGAATACAAAATCGAGACCTCTGAAGACTTCGTTTATAATTCGTTGAAAAGTCTGCGCAGCGTTTCGTAGGCCGAATGTCATATAATTGAACTCAAATAAGCCGAAGGGGGTACTTATTGCCGTTTTTGGTACGTCGTCAGGGTGTATTGGAATTTGGTGGAATGCTTTCTGTAGGTCTAATTTTGAAAAGTACTTCTTACCTTGTAAATTGATCGTAAAGTCTGTTAAGTATGGTAGAGGATAGCGATCCGGTAAAGTTTTGGCATTTAATGCGCGGTAGTCGCCACAGGGTCTCCACGTACCATCACTTTTCTTAACTAGATGCAAGGGGCTGCTCCAATTGCTTTTAGAGGGTTGACAAATTCCAACCTCAGAGAGAAAATCAAATTCCTTCTTGGCTGCAGCCAGCTTCTCCGGTGGCAATCGTCGAGGACGACAAAATGTGGGTTGACCAGTCGTTTCAATTCGGTGAAAAATTGACGATTTAGTTTCCGAACCATAAGGCGCAAGTACCGTGATGTCGTTAAATTCGTGCAAAAGATTTGCGAACGGATTGACTGAGCTGAATGTTTCGATTGCTGCAACCTCTGTTGTCGATGGCAATTTTAGCTGTAAATCGTGTCCGGTGACGTTGTCTATTAGTTTATTGCGCCGTAAATCGATTAACAAGTCCTAATGTTTGATAAAGTCAGACCCAATTATTGGTGTTGTCACATCAGCAACAACAAATGACCAACAAAAATTTCGTTTTAGTCCTAGGTCTAACCTCAATTTTTGTTCACCTATTACTTTGATTGACGAACCATTTGCAGCAAAAAGTGTTATGGATGTTGGACGAATACCTTGCGCTTTTAAAGAGAGAGGTAATACTGAGACGTCAGCACCACTATCGACTAAAAAATTTGTTTGCGTGTATTTATCTGTTACTTGAAGGCGGAAAATTTGGCACTCAGTGTGAGGATTTCCGCTGGAACCCTCTACCGGCCTAAGGAGTCACTTCGGTGGACGAGTTGCAGCGCATGCTTGTCCCTGCTTATGACGGCATGGGCTGCGACATTTTCGTGCATCACGTCCGTACTTCTTGTGGTACCAACATTCATCAGTATTTGCATTTTGGTTGTTTCTGTCATTTGATGATCGACGGTATTGAGAACGAGAGACGGTTGGTCTGCGGGAACGAGAGCGTGGGCGTGTAGTAAATTGTTCAAATTTTCTACTTAACTCTTTTATGGCAGTAAGAAGTTCATTAACTTCATTTGCAGACTCTCTACCAACTTTGCAGATTTGTGACGGTGATACGGCATCCATGATGGAGTCAGCTATTTTGGTGAACTCTGCTGCCGTACCTGTTGATGCTGCTACGACCGGCTGTACAAAAGTTGGCAATCTTTTCGTCCATAGACCCTTGAGTGCTGCCTCACCTACAGAAGTACCTGCTACACGACGCATTTCGAAAAATAATTCTGAGGGCTTCTTATCACCAAGGGGCATCTCAGATAAAAGTCTGTTAAGACGTCGTTGTTCGCTATCAGCAAAATGGTCAATAATGCGACCTTTGACGTATTCAAATCGATCAGACGATGGCAAGGATGAGGTTATGTCCGTTAACTGCGCTATTGTCTCAGGCTTTAATGCTGCAAGAACGGTGGCGGCCTTTTGTTTGTCGGCGGTTATGCCCGATGCACTAAACCAAAACTCCATAGACATAAACCAGGCTTCGATGTTTGAGTTGCAAGTTTCTGGAAATGGTAATCGAGCGTAAATGGCTGAAACCGTATTGTTGGATCTTTGACGTGGAGAGTCTTGATCGTCGTCGTCAATTGGAACAGTTGATGTCGTTGATAATTTTTTGTCATTGGTTGCCATTGTTCAGTTTGCGGGGTCACCAATATGGACTTATGAGATTTTATAAAGAAGATCGGTGTTGGTTTCTTATATTTTATTAATTAACTGTATTAAATCAAACTTAAACTAAATAGAAATCAAATATTTACACGAAACTTGTTAATCTTTCATTTTATCGAATCATCCAGACGAAAGTTAAAATTGTAATGGCCGATATCTAAAGATGCAAGCAAGCATATGCGTGCCATTACGGTATCTCTACCGGTTACTGTATGTATTTGATAATTAACCTATTTTAACAGGGTGCCACATATATACATATATATATATATATATATATATATATTTATATATATATATATATATATATATATATCTATATATATATTTATATATATATATATATATATATATATATATATATATATATGTATATATATATATATATATATATATATATATATATACATATATATATATATATATATATATATATATATATATATGGTTCTTTTAAATAAGAAACATTGAGTCAATAACACAATAAAATTATTTATTAAGCAAAAATTCTGTTCATAAACATAACTTTTATTTATTTTGAAATACGTAGATATATATTACACCATATTGAAATTAAAGAAAAAGCTTAACATTGTTGAAAAAAGCTGAAAAAACCAAGAGCTAACTGAAATATTTCCAGCTAAACATTAAAAAACAAAGCTCTGTATGTGCATAAGAAAATGAGCTTTACAAGTGCTTGTATTAATTTAGGGAAAAGAATACGTAGGGAAAATAATATATATCCACTCGCACCGAAGTGTTAATACCTACATATGTACATGCAATATTTGATGCAAATTTTGAGGACTACTTTCACCTTCAACATCGTAAATTAAATATCCGTAGTATTTAAATTCAAATTACTATATTGGCAATAACACATATTACAAAACAGTAGTTTCCTTTTTTATTGATTAAAAATTTTAACTTTCGGAGCACTTAATGATTTCTACTTCTTTATAGGTCTCCAATGACGAATGCTTACGCAGTAAAGTTGTTATATTAAGCATATCTATTTCATGTTTGTAAAATACGTTGTTTTCATCGAAGCGTATTTAGTGTGTCGACTAAACATTAAGGAAATTAAAAATATACATATGTTGCAAAAGGCAATACAAGAAAACGACAGTTTTCTTCGGTCTTTGCAATACTATGACAAAATTATTATAAAAAAATAACAGCCATATGTATGTATGTACATACATAACAACAGTCTAAGAAAATATATTAAGTTACGCAAAAAAATATAGAAAGAGAATAAACAAGCCATTGCATTTCGTTGCTACATACTTGTCCCCCGCATCATAGAGAAGCACAAAATTTTTGAATATTAGTAACATATGGCGTGCAACATCTTTTTATTATAGTCTTTGGTTTAAGGCTCGCCTTGTTGCTAAAGGGTGTAGCAAGGAATTTAGTGTAAAATTTGGTGAGACATTTTCTCTACTTATCCGATACGCGACAATAAGAGTGGTTCTAGCATTAGCGGCAGAAAGAAGTTTATATTTACACCATGTAGGATTTGAAGATACCATTGAGCCTTGGACTTAAACGGTCAGGACGCGCAAGAACGCTGATGTATAAAGCAAATTCGACATGGGCAGACATAATGCCTTCAGTTGATAAATTGGCAAAAAGATATAATGAACCACATATTGAGAACTTAAAAGCGACCAAACATATTTTAAGGTGTCTTTCTGCAACATTAAATTTCAAATTGATTTATTCAGAAACAGGTTTACCTCCAAAAACATTTGTGAAAATCTTATACAGATCTTGTGTTTATCATGACAGGAAGTGCAATCACTTAGGAGAGCAAAAAACAACCAAATATTGCTCTCAGTAGCACTGAGGCAGAATTTTTGGCCTTTTCTACGGTGGCGAGAGAAGCTGTCTATTTAAAGAGGTTGTTGGGTGAAATCCAATGTTCTGACATCAGCCAACCAGTATTAATTTATGGTTATAACTTAGGAGCTCAGTGTATGGCTGAAAATCCGGTTTTACATGGAAGAAGCAAACATATTGGTGTCAAATATCTACATGTAAGAGACGTAGTAGCCAATGAGATTGATGAACATATATCTGAGGTTTTAACTAAAAATGTAAAAAAAATATTAAATTTGTAAGAGGAGTTCATGAAATCAAATTTAATTAACATTTTCATATTATTTATATTGTACAAAAATATGCAAGTTTGAGGGCAAGTGTTGGGAATATTACTTCCGTCAATAACAATTTCAACAACTGTGCATATTTTTCTTATTCCTTTCAATAATCAAATTCACATGAAATGTCATTATATTTTTCGTAATATAAAAATGTTCTCGTAAGTTCTAAACGTTTGAATTAACACTATCTCAAGAACGGATTATCCGACTTAATGGTATAGACACAATTGCGACGAACTTCGCAAAGCACGCCGAATTTGTCATCATGAATTAGTTGCGTAAATTCTTCGAATAATACACAATTAGAACGAAAACAACAGCTGTTAATGTCATTTAATATTATTTGTTATTTAGATACAAAAATAAATAAAACACGAACAAATATAAAAAAACGAACAAAAACATTTTACGTGTGACCATATCTCAACAATAAAAAAAGATATGATAAAATTATGAATTAAAACAATATTTTATATAATTAAGAAAATCGTTATTGAATTTATACTCTAAATAAAAAAACAGCATTTCTTAAAGCAAAAAGTTACTTATTTGCTATATACTAAAGAATATAAAAGAAAAACGGCCAATCTGCACCAATTTATTCGTCAGTCGCCGTAGTAAGAAATACAAATAAGCCTATCGCAAAGTTTGTTGTGTACGACGTATGTCGTCCAACGTACATATTGTGTGAATTTTCATTGACTTAAATGTGTTTTAAGTTTCTGTTTTTTATGACCAATCTGTATTGTTTATTACTTATTATTATAGGGGTATATCCTACGGACTTTGTGTTCAATAATATCTCTAATCAAATATGAATAAGAATTATATCATATTTTCTTTTACCCAACGTTTCGTTTGTTTTTTACAAACTTCTTCAGGGTTTTTTTTTATTATATTTGTTGTTATATCTAGTACAAAATATATGTATAAAAATTATATAAAATAGTTTCATTGGCTTGGTATATCACCAATAATTGACTTACGATTTATGTCCTTGTCAAATCATTAATTCTCAATATTTATTATCACAATACTGAAAAAGGCGATGTGTAATAAATATGTAATTTAAACAAATAATTTGTTACAGCACAACCAAAATCAATGGTCTACTTAATACTACTATCACAGATTTTTAACTAATTTAAGCAATTGAGTACTGGAGCTTTGTTTTATCCTTGTCTTCTTTATAATTCATCGTCCTGTGTATTTTTTCTTGTATGCGTAGACTCTCTATAGTGAAACGTTTGTTTGTCATTTTCTCCTTGCTTAAAATTATTTTTGTATTTCATTCGACCTTGTTTTTTTACTTAAATTCTTGTTATGTATAATTATTCTTCAGGCTCTAGTTCTAAGAATCGAAAATAAAACTCTTGCTATGTTTTATTTTGTTGTCACAACATTTAGTATCACATAAATATAAATTGTTTTAAATTAACTAAATAATTTTTTAAACAAGTGTTTAAAACTATAAACATAACAACACGTACATATATTTTGTCTTACTTTTGAGTAAAGTTGTCCAGTTTTGAAAAGGGTTAAATGTTTACTAAATTTGTTTTGGTTTATTGTGTTTTGTTATTATATGTCTATATGTATGCGTGCAGTTTTCCGTGTATGTTTTGTAGTTCATCCTAATTTCGGCGGGAGTGTTAATTATATGTAGCATTTCTACTGTGGACAATGCTTAACAACAAATTAGTAGAGAAGTTATTTATTCAAAATATAATAGATACTAGAGAAAAATACAAACTACTCATATCAGTAGCCACTGCTCCAAGATTATATGGACTCCCAAAAGTCCACAAAGAAGATATGCCGTTAAGACCGATTTGTTCTTTAAACCGCCGTCATACGGTCTTTGCAAATATATAACTAAGATCTTGAAGAATATTACAAATGCATCAAAATACAATATAAAGAATGCAGTAGAATTCAAAAGAAAAATTTCTCAAGGGGAGTTATTAGTATCTTTTAATGTGATATCATTTTTCCGAGCATACCAGTCAATTTAGCAATCGATATAATAAAGGAAAAATGGGACAAAGTTTCCCCACACACAAATATACAAAAAGATTTATTTTTTGATATTCTGACGTTTTGTATAAAAGATAATAGGTATTTTATATATAATGACAAAATATATGAACAATTAAAAGGAATGCCTATGGGATCAGCAGCTTCACACTTCACAGGTGAAGTGAAGTGCTGGATGTGTTCTGTGGAGTGACAAAAGCGTGGCTTGCCACACGCTCACATTTCAGTATGGTTGGTGAATAAAATCGCATCGCATGAACTTGACAATTTTATTTGTTCTGAAATTCCAGATCAAATAAGTGATCCTGAATTATATGATGTTGTTCTGCAAAATATGATACACGGTCCATGCACAGCCCACGTCATATGCATGAGTACGCGAATAGGAAATCTGTTGAAGCTTTGGAAAAAAAAATTAAAGATCTCCGAGATAACTCAGAGTTGTTTAGTGGTGCGTTGATTTTATTGTCATGCGATTTTAGGCAAACATTGCCCGTCATTCCGAGATCGACAGCTGCCAAAGAAATTAACGCTTGCTTAAAGTCTTCATATTTGTGCAGATTTGTTAAAATATTGAAACTCACTATCAACATTCGTGCTCAGTTGCAGAATGGTCCATCTGCTGATAAGTTCTCGAAGCAGTTGCTGGAAATTAAGAATGTTGCAATGCAACATGATGTTACTGAATTAAACATGGCTATACAATAAAAAATTCCTGGCGAAGTGGTGTTGTACAAGTCTGTTGATACTATTACCAATGAAAGAGATGTTGTGAATTATCCAACAGAATTTTTGAATTCGTTGGACTTGCCAGGATTGCCTCCGCATAATCTCCAATAGAAAGTTGGAACCACTATTGTTATGCTTCGTAATATCAATCAACCTCGTTTGTGTATTGGTATAAGACTTGATATTAAAAGTTTGATGGCTTATGTAATTGAAGCTACCATTTTAACTGGAAAATTAAAGAATTAAAGAAGATGTATTCATTCCACGTATCCCAATGATTCCGTCTGATATACCATTTGAATTAACCAACTTCTGTTTCCTGTTCGCCTTGCGTTTGCGATTACCATTAAAAAGGCGCAAGGCCAATCTTTAGAAATTTGTGAAGTGAATTTAGTGTATCCGGTTTTCTCACATTTCTATGTAGCGTGTTCGCGCGTTGGCAAACCATCGGTTTTGTATATTTACACCGAAATTGTTATTTACCACAGAGCATTGCAATAAAAGCAGTTTATCACTGATTTAAATGAATTCGAATTAATTTTTTTATTTTCTTTTTGCACTATGAAGTGTGCATGGGGTTCGCTAGTTGTGATAATAAATATAGAGAATAAATAATTTGACCAGGACATATATCGCAAGTTAATGATTTGTGATATACCAAGACAATTAAACTATTTGATATAGTTTTTATACATATTTTTTTGTGCTAGATATAACAACAAATATTATAAAAAAAAACCCCTGAAGAAGATTTTAAAAAACAAACGAAACGTTGGGTAAAAGAAAATATGATATAGTTTTTATTCATATTTGATTAGAGATATAATTGACCACAAAACCCGTAGGATATACCGCTATAATAATAAGTAATAAATTTGTTTTATTTCCAACGGCAAATATTCGTTACGAAAAATTCGTCGTTCGATCCAGTTGTGTTTATAGCATTAGCCTAGCTCGCAAAGGTCGAAGTGTTTTTTACGTGTCACGATCTATTTTCTTAAGAAAATTTTAAGGTTCCTCTTAAGAAAATTTAAAAAATCGGATAGTTATTGGCTTTAACCCGTTTTGAAAAAATTTAGATTGTGACGACAAATGTTAGTAGCTTCTTATTTATTATTAACTTCATACTATTTGTTAACTAACATTGTATTATACTTTTGATTAATTACTACTTAACTGAAGTGAATTATTCAGTCTTATCATGAATTTAACATGTAAGATTTTCGGAACAAAATTATTTTTTATGTATGTAGATTTTGCTTTCATATTACAAATGCCATGTGAATAAAATAACATACCTGGTTTTAATAACATATATCATTATATTCGGAGTTGTCAGAAAATAATATATAAAAAAAAATTAATAATATTGAAAAAAATCTCGTTTTCTCTAAAATCGGTGGAATATTCAATTAGTAATTTAAAAATGTATAGCTGTGTGACATTATTAGCAGTAGGAGGAGGAAAATGTTTATAAACAACGTGCTGTAAGAAAAGGTATACGAGATGATTTCAAACCCTTGGAAACGCCTAGTAATTTGAGAGTATATCCATTTTTGTTTGCATATATTTCAAAAACTTGTTTTTTATGTTTCATCAGTACTATCGAGTGAAAGAAGATGTTTTAAAACATCTGTTGGAGGCGTTGGATATCGCCTTACCAGCTACAAGAAAGAGCTTTGCGGTGCCACAATTTGCGATAGTTGGAGCTTGTTTAAGATATATTGCCGAAGCCAAAAAATTGTCGGAAATGACAACAGGGTTTAGCACAATTATCATTTAGATGCGTTTTGGCCTAAGTACTTTACTTATTGGAAGGAAAGTTATGTCCAGAAAGCATTTCTTGGCCGGAAGAGCAAGAAAAACAATTATTCAGAGATTATATGAAATATAATAAAATAATTCCTCCTACTAACAGACATTTGTTTTATAACCGTAAAGGAAATTACTGTCTTAACGTATTATTGATATGTTAACTAGTTTTTTTTTTATTTTCAATCTTTACGTATTTAAATAAATTCAAGGTATGTGATAACCAGGGCGACATGAACTAAGGCCCCAAAGCAGAAATTAGCTTTTATTTTTTTAATTATTGTAAAAACTGACCTTCGAAATGAATTTTGAAATAATTTGTGGCTGCAGAAGAAATAGGGATATGTTATAAATAATCGACCACAAAATGATATATGTATACAAAAAAATCGAAGCAAGTCTATAACTGTCATCATTATACATATATGTATATTATTTTTTAATTATTGTAAAAACTGGCCTTCGCGCGAATTTTAAATTTTTGCACACTTTACACCAAAAAGTATAGTTTCAAAAATTTTCGTCATGAAATAAAACTATTACTGTAGTTCACTTTACTTTACGTTTTTTGAGGGTATAGGTATAGTTTTTAGTTTAAATTGTCAGAATATTAAAAGTTCGCGCGAAGGTCAGTTTTTACAATAATTAAAAAATAATATATGTATGTATATTTTAAATAAGTCCCCAAAAGTCGTTGCTGCTTTTGAATAAGAATTTATAATATTGGGGCCATGGTACAATAAACAGGTATATGCATCAGCACAGGTGATAGTGAACTGTTTGTCAAAATTTCTTAAATTCGCCGCATTTTTGTTTTCTGTTTACTATATTTTGGTTGTTTGAATTTTTTAAATATAAAGTTGAAATTTTTATTCATTGATTTTAAAATAAAGTTATTTGAGTATTATTTATTTTATCGATATCTGAAATCAAATACCATTCCCAAAATTCTATACAAACGGACGATTGGCGATTGTGATATCATTGCAAAATAAGTTAAATATAATATATACAAAAATTTGAGCAATCACTTCAACAATATTTTTATTTATTTAATATTTGTAAGAATAAACAAATATAATGTTTTTTTATGAAAAGTTTTGATGTCCGATTGTTTTTAAAAATTGTTATAGCATCTTGTACGATGGTAGTAGGGGTAATTATTGCGTCAGCCAATATTAAACCGCGTTCGCCACAAATTCGTCTGTCCAAGAGTATATAGATGGTGCAGAAATTGGTAGTTAGGAAGAGACCAACCAAATCAGCTTCACTAACTTCCTAAAGAGCCATCACAGCAGAACTCTGGAAAGGCAAATCAGTTTTAAGGTCTTCAAAAATTTCTCGAGCAATTTGCAAATCAACAAATCAGTACTATTTTGATAGCGACGAATTTCATTAAACACTGATCTTTACTCAGGATGAAAACGATGTGGTTTCGTACCACCGCCGGTAGCTGGTGCACTTTTACGAACTGCCTTGTTTGGTGATAAAGTAAAGAAAATAAAAAATAAATTGTTTTATTAAAGGTGAAGAGTTATAAACAGAACAAAAATATTACCTGAAGTCATTAAATCATATTCCACTTCTGCTCTCTTCCCAAACCATATTCATTTGACTTCCATCGTCTTACATTATTTCAATGTGCAACCCCCTATTGATCTATAATCAAATGTAAACTAATAATATGATAATTTAGTACTTAAAATGCCACAAAGGTATGTACTTCTGCAGGAAAAATTATGAGTGCAAACAATGCTTGTCCAGAATCAATTCCAAGCACTGTCTGCCACTTTTCCTTTTATACCTATCACACACTTACCTTTTCGGATCCTTGGGAACCTGTAGAGTTTCTGAGCTTCTTGGACACCCACAACACGTCTGTATCTCCTAAAATATTAATTTTGTTATATTTTATTTCATTAATTTTACTGCAATTAATACTTACGTCACCACTTTGATATTTTAAAACACAACAATGAATAAAATTAATTTTGTTTACAAAAAATTTTATTTTATTTGAGAAAGGCGAATTAAGTAATTCGCCTTGTTTTTGACATTACGTTTTACAAAAAAGATGCTTTGTTGTAATGAATTCGCTTTGCACATACCTGATAATTGTACCATGATTGGGGCGTTAGTTCATTTCACTTTTTGGCATTAATTCATTTTTGGGGGACTTATTTCATTAAAATTTGGGGCATTAGTTCATTTCTGCTTTGGGGGCTTAGTTCATTAGCGTCTTAGCTCATGCCGCCGACAACCAGATGAAGATCCGTTTTGTTGATGCTACACATCCAGGCGCAAGCCACGATTCTTTAATTTGGAGGATGCCGGAATAAAATAAAATATTTATTTGCTGTTTATTTACCCTTTTACAATTATAAAAACAGATTAAATAAACATATTCGTTTTAAATGTTTTTGTTTTAATAAAAACTTAGATTTTAAAATTCTTTTCGGTAGAAACAATTTTGAGAACAATTTCCTTTGTAATTTAGGAACAATTTCACATTCAAGCCATGGACAATAATGTGAAATTTTTTTCAGAGCTCAAACATTACGTTAATTTCACAGCATATTTCATTCATTATGATATTTTAATGTGAAATTTTATTCTTGATAATGCTGATTATTATATATGTAGAACGGTAGCCACATTCCTAAAATTGCAACCATTTGTTACACACTCAGTATGTGCTGATATACACCCAATCCTGTTTTTACACAGTAGATGCGTTCTGGAGAATGCCGTGTAAAACAAGATATTACTAGTATATACGTATGTATGTACGTATAATAAAAAGCGATATATAAGACAGATTAAGCAGTCTCCACATTTAAATGTTCATATGTCCTTTAAAATTAAAAACAAAACATGATTACATAGATGCGACACAGGAAAAATGGCCAGCTGCAACAGCTCTTAGAATGGCCTACCTAAGATCCACAAAATAGGTGTACACTTGCGTCCAATAGTAGCATCAGCTAATGTTCCCTGTTACCAATTATTCAAACATATAGATAGAGTAATTAAATCCATAATTTCACCTCAATACAATATAAAGAGCTCGAATCAACTGAGGAAACAAATACAACGAATAAAACTTCAAAAAGACGAAATTTTAGAATCCTTTTATGTAATATCACTTTTCACTAATATTCCAATTAACATAGCCATTAATAATATAATGAAACAATGGAATAAAATTGAGAAAGTCACCAAGATTCCAAAATTGTTGTTTCGAAAAAATCTTCAATTTTGTTTGATGGATAATAATTTCTTTATGCATGATGGAAATATTTATAGGCAGATATTTGGTATGCCTATGGGTAACCCAATGTTACCTACCATAGCTGATATACTTCTAGATTGCTTATTGGACGAAGCGTTAGCGAAATTAAATAACAAAAACATTAAACCTAAATACATAGTCAAATATGTAGATGACATATTAGCTATTATTAAGTATGACGACAGAGATGAAATTATAAGAGCTTTCAATAATTACCATCTAAGAATCCAATTTACAATAGAAATAGAAAACAATAATAGAATAGAAAACAAGATTTGGACACAGTACTAATACGACAAAAGAATAGTATTGGATTGGTACGCTAAAGACCAACCTATGTTGAAAATAATAAACACAGCTGGAAGTTTCATCTCTTGAGTTCTGAGGACTAGTGACGAACAATTTCACACCAACAACATCAAGAAAATTACAGACATATTCACAAACAACAGTTTTCCGCTGAAACTTATAAACAAATTGATACACGAAGAAAAATCAAGAAAAATAAATAATAAAAATGATGATACAATAGAAGCGAATAATTTTCCCAGTCTAACATTCATACCAGGTTTAACAGACAATCACAATTTAAAAACATTATTGAAAACAACAACAACAAATATAAAATTTGCATTCAAACCTAGCTCTACATTGAACACAATATTGACGAAATTTGGGGTCAAAGTAGACAAAACACAACAAAGCGATGTAGACTATGAAATTAAATGTAAAGGGATCAATAAACATAATTGTAACTTAGTATATATTGGAACAACGAAAAGAGCTTTAGAGACAAGATTGAAAGAGCATAACAGTGATATTTTAAAAAAGAAAGAAACAACAGCATTAACAAAGCACACTCTAGAAAGCGGTCACACACCTGATTTTAACAATGTTAAAATATTGGACAGAGAAAGCAAAGGAGGAAAGAGATACACAATATTTTGTAAACAACAAAACATCACCAATGCTATGAATCTGAAAGAGGACACAGATAATATCAGCCTAAGTTACAGAGTAGTTTTGATAAATAAGCTTAGCAGTTAAAATGAGAATTATAAGTTTTTATTTATGTTTTTGATACAAATTCTTTTGGAAATTGTAAGTATTTATAATAGTATATTGTTGTGTATATTATAATTATTTAAGTTTTTAATTTGAAATAGACAAACGCTTGAAAAGTAAACAGAAAATTGACGAAACGTCGAGTAAAATATGTAATACAAAAATTTTTTTATTGACATAAAGAAAGTTAGACCGAAATTAGCTAAAGTTAATAACAATTAAAAACAAAACTGGTAGATAAATTTCTATAATAGCTTCTCATACAATGTATATTTTGTTTTATTTTTTTAGACCTTTTCGTAAAAACGGTTTTTTACTTATCCTTCAAGGATTCGTTCAATTGCATAAAATTAAAACACAGACAAATTAGTTTTAGAAATATAATGCGGCAACACTTTATTTATTAGGTTATTACCACGAGTACTTGTACTACTAAACACTTAGCGATGTTAACACGTCTATATTTGAAATCACACTCTCCCTGCTGAGCTCTGGCAGCGTCTTTATATAGCAAAGTGACGTGGTCTGGTAACTTCGCGAAGCTTCTGGGCATGGTTGTTGTTGGTTGTACTTTACTTAACATGTAGCTATATACGTGTGTTTGTATGCATGACAATGCTGACTTGTGTGTTTTGTTTATCGTAACTATGTGTGGTTGTATGTATGAGTGTTCTGTGTGTTGTGTAGTTTTGTTTCTTCTTCTGCTATGTGTATATGGCTCGATATTTTGTGGTACATATAATAAATAAAATGTTTAAAAATTTTAAGTTTTTCTTAAATAAAACATCATGAAGATTAGCATTGGTAAAAAAAATAATTTCAAAATATTTAATTTTTGCTTCCAGGAGTGGAGTATTGAAATTTTTTTTTACACATATAAACCAAAAAACAACTCACGCCTTTTTTTTTTACTAAATAAAACTATTTTTTAATTCAGGAAAAATAGAAGAAATCAAAATTTCGATTCCACGGTTTGATAACTGCAACATTTTGTAGTACATGAAAGTGACAAAAATGGTTACAAATTTTTACGTCTTCTTACATAAAACCATTTTATACATCATGTAGATTTGCATTGGTAAGAAATAGTTTTAAATATTAAATATTCGCTTCCAGAGGTGAAAAATTGAAATATTTCTTTATACATATATAAACCAAAAAGCCACAAGCGCGGTTTTTTTTTACTAATTAAAAATATTTTTTAATTCAGGAAAAGACAAAGTCAATATCAGATATTTAAAAATTCGATTCAAGGGTTGGATAACAGCGATATATTGTAGTACATGTAAGTTTCAAAAGTGGTTACAAATTTGTAGTTTCTCGTAAATAAAACTATTTTATGACTCATTAAGAGTTGCCTTGGTAAAAAAAAAAACAAAAAAATTTATTTTCGGTTCCAGGGATAGGAAATTGAAATTACGTCGTTTATTTACCAACAAAAGCCATTTTTTAATTTAGGAAACAAAAATTTGGTTTCAAAATTAAGAAAAATTTTAATTTCGATTGCAGAGTTGGATATACGTATGTTCCGGAGAATGCCGTGTAAAACAAGATATTACTAGTATATATGTATGTGCGTATAATAAGAAGCGATATATAAGACAGATTAAGCAGTCTCCACATTTCAATGTACATATGTCCTTTAAATATAAAAACAAAACATGATTACATAGATGCGACACAGGAAAAATGACTTTACTGTCCAGCTGCAACAGCTCTTAGAATGGCCTACCAAAGATCCACAAAATAGGTGTACACTTGCGTCCAATAGTAGCATCAACTAATGTTCCCTGTTACCAATTATCCAAACATATAGATAGATAATTAAATCCATAATTTCACCTCAATACAATATAAAGAGCTCGAATAAATTGAAAGAACAAATACAACGTATAAGACTTCAAAAAGACGAAATTTTAGTATCCTTTTATGTAATATCACTTTTCACTAATATTCCAATTAACATAGCCATTAATAATATAATGAAACAATGGAATAAAATTGAGAAAGTCACCAAGATCCCAAAATTGTTGTTTCGAAAAAGTCTTCAATTTTGTCTGATGGATAACAATTTCTTTATGCATGATGGAAATATTTATAGGCAGATATTTGGTATGCCTATGGGTAACCCAATGTTACCTACCATAGCTGATATACTTCTAGATTGCTTATTGGACGAAGCGTTAGCGAAATTAAATAACAAAAACATTAAACCTAAATACATAGTCAAATATGTAGACGACATATTAGCTATTATTAAGTATGACGACAGAGATGAAATTATAAGAGCTTTCAATAATTACCATCTAAGAATCCAATTTACAATAGAAATAGAAAACAATAAAAATATTGCTTATTTGGACACAGTACTAATACGACAAAAGAATAGTATTGGATTGGTATGCTAAAGACCAACCCAAGTTGCAAATAATAAACACAGCTAGAAGTTTCATCTCTGGCGTTCTGAGGACTAGTGACGAACAATTTCACACCAAAAACATCAAGAAAATTACAAACATACTCACAAACAACAGTTTTCCGCTGAAACTTATAAACAAATTGATACACGAAGAAAAATTAAGAAAAATAAATAATAAAAATGATGGTACAATAGAAGCGAATAATTTTCCCAGTCTAACATTTATACCAGGTTTAACAGACAATCACAATTTAAAAACATTATTGAAAACAACAACAACAAATATAAAATTTGCATTCAAACCTAGCTCTACATTGAACACAATATTGACGAAATTTGGGGTCAAAGTAGACAAAACACAACAAAGCGATGTAGACTATGAAATTAAATGTAAAGGGATCAATAAACATAATTGTAACTTAGTATATATTGGAACAACGAAAAGAGCTTTAGAGACAAGATTGAAAGAGCATAACAGTGATATTTTAAAAAAGAAAGAAACAACAGCATTAACAAAGCACACTCTAGAAAGCGGTCACACACCTGATTTTAACAATGTTAAAATATTGGACAGAGAAAGCAAAGGAGGAAAGAGATACACAATATTTTGTAAACAACAAAACATCACCAATGCTATGAATCTGAAAGAGGACACAGATAATATCAGCCTAAGTTACAGAGTAGTTTTGATAAATAAGCTTAGCAGTTAAAATGAGAATTATAAGTTTTTATTTATGTTTTTGATACAAATTCTTTTGGAAATTGTAAGTATTTATAATAGTATATTGTTGTGTATATTATAATTATTTAAGTTTTTAATTTGAAATAGACAAACGCTTGAAAAGTAAACAGAAAATTGACGAAACGTCGAGTAAAATATGTAATACAAAAATTTTTTTATTGACATAAAGAAAGTTAGACCGAAATTAGCTAAAGTTAATAACAATTAAAAACAAAACTGGTAGATAAATTTCTATAATAGCTTCTCATACAATGTATATTTTGTTTTATTTTTTTAGACCTTTTCGTAAAAACGGTTTTTTACTTATCCTTCAAGGATTCGTTCAATTGCATAAAATTAAAACACAGACAAATTAGTTTTAGAAATATAATGCGGCAACACTTTATTTATTAGGTTATTACCACGAGTACTTGTACTACTAAACACTTAGCGATGTTAACACGTCTATATTTGAAATCACACTCTCCCTGCTGAGCTCTGGCAGCGTCTTTATATAGCAAAGTGACGTCGTCTGGTAACTTCGCGAAGCTTCTGGGCATGGTTGTTGTTGGTTGTACTTTACTTAACATGTAGCTATATACGTGTGTTTGTATGCATGACAATGCTGACTTGTGTGTTTTGTTTATCGTAACTATGTGTGGTTGTATGTATGAGTGTTCTGTGTGTTGTGTAGTTTTGTTTCTTCTTCTGCTATGTGTATATGGCTCGATATTTTGTGGTACATATAATAAATAAAATGTTTAAAAATTTTAAGTTTTTCTTAAATAAAACATCATGAAGATTAGCATTGGTAAAAAAAATAATTTCAAAATATTTAATTTTTGCTTCCAGGAGTGGAGTATTGAAATTTTTTTTTACACATATAAACCAAAAAACAACTCACGCCTTTTTTTTTTACTAAATAAAACTATTTTTTAATTCAGGAAAAATAGAATAAATCAAAATTTCGATTCCACGGTTTGATAACTGCAACATTTTGTAGTACATGAAAGTGACAAAAATGGTTACAAATTTTTACGTCTTCTTACATAAAACCATTTTATACATCATGTAGATTTGCATTGGTAAGAAATAGTTTTAAATATTAAATATTCGCTTCCAGAGGTAAAAAATTGAAATATTTCTTTATACATATATAAACCAAAAAGCCACAAGCGCCGTTTTTTTTTACTAATTAAAAATATTTTTTAATTCAGGAAAAGACAAAGTCAATATCAGATATTTAAAAATTCGATTCAAGGGTTGGATAACAGCGATATATTGTAGTACATGTAAGTTTCAAAAGTGGTTACAAATTTGTAGTTTCTCGTAAATAAAACTATTTTATGACTCATTAAGAGTTGCCTTGGTAAAAAAAAAAACAAAAAAATTCATTTTCGGTTCCAGGGATAGGAAATTGAAATTACGTCGTTTATTTACCAACAAAAGCCATTTTTTAATTTAGGAAACAAAAATTTGGTTTCAAAATTAAGAAAAATTTTAATTTCGATTGCAGAGTTGGATATACGTATGTTCCGGAGAATGCCGTGTAAAACAAGATATTACTAGTATATATGTATGTGCGTATAATAAGAAGCGATATATAAGACAGATTAAGCAGTCTCCACATTTCAATGTACATATGTCCTTTAAATATAAAAACAAAACATGATTACATAGATGCGACACAGGAAAAATGACTTTACTGTCCAGCTGCAACAGCTCTTAGAATGGCCTACCAAAGATCCACAAAATAGGTGTACACTTGCGTCCAATAGTAGCATCAACTAATGTTCCCTGTTACCAATTATCCAAACATATAGATAGATAATTAAATCCATAATTTCACCTCAATACAATATAAAGAGCTCGAATAAATTTAAAGAACAAATACAACGTATAAGACTTCAAAAAGACGAAATTTTAGTATCCTTTTATGTAATATCACTTTTCACTAATATTCCAATTAACATAGCCATTAATAATATAATGAAACAATGGAATAAAATTGAGAAAGTCACCAAGATCCCAAAATTGTTGTTTCGAAAAAGTCTTCAATTTTGTCTGATGGATAACAATTTCTTTATGCATGATGGAAATATTTATAGGCAGATATTTGGTATGCCTATGGGTAACCCAATGTTACCTACCATAGCTGATATACTTCTAGATTGCTTATTGGACGAAGCGTTAGCGAAATTAAATAACAAAAACATTAAACCTAAATACATAGTCAAATATGTAGACGACATATTAGCTATTATTAAGTATGACGACAGAGATGAAATTATAAGAGCTTTCAATAATTACCATCTAAGAATCCAATTTACAATAGAAATAGAAAACAATAAAAATATTGCTTATTTGGACACAGTACTAATACGACAAAAGAATAGTATTGGATTGGTATGCTAAAGACCAACCCAAGTTGCAAATAATAAACACAGCTAGAAGTTGCATCTCTGGCGTTCTGAGGACTAGTGACGAACAATTTCACACCAAAAACATCAAGAAAATTACAAACATACTCACAAACAACAGTTTTCCGCTGAAACTTATAAACAAATTGATACACGAAGAAAAATTAAGAAAAATAAATAATAAAAATGATGGTACAATAGAAGCGAATAATTTTCCCAGTCTAACATTTATACCAGGTTTAACAGACAATCACAATTTAAAAACATTATTGAAAACAACAACAACAAATATAAAATTTGCATTCAAACCTAGCTCTACATTGAACACAATATTGACGAAATTTGGGGTCAAAGTAGACAAAACACAACAAAGCGATGTAGACTATGAAATTAAATGTAAAGGGATCAATAAACATAATTGTAACTTAGTATATATTGGAACAACGAAAAGAGCTTTAGAGACAAGATTGAAAGAGCATAACAGTGATATTTTAAAAAAGAAAGAAACAACAGCATTAACAAAGCACACTCTAGAAAGCGGTCACACACCTGATTTTAACAATGTTAAAATATTGGACAGAGAAAGCAAAGGAGGAAAGAGATACACAATATTTTGTAAACAACAAAACATCACCAATGCTATGAATCTGAAAGAGGACACAGATAATATCAGCCTAAGTTACAGAGTAGTTTTGATAAATAAGCTTAGCAGTTAAAATGAGAATTATAAGTTTTTATTTATGTTTTTGATACAAATTCTTTTGGAAATTGTAAGTATTTATAATAGTATATTGGTGTGTATATTATAATTATTTAGTTTTTAATTTGAAATAGACAAACGCTTGAAAAGTCAACAGAAAATTGACGAAACGTCGAGTAAAATATGTAATACAAAAATTTTTTTATTGACATAAAGAAAGTTAGACCGAAATTAGCTAAAGACAGATTGTCAACAACAATTAAAAACAAAACTCGTAGATAAATTTCTATAATAGCTTTTCGTACAATGTATATTTTGTTTTATTTTTTTAGACCTTTTCATAAAAACGGTTTTTTACTTATCCTACAAGGATTCGTTTAATTGCATCAAATTAAAACACAGACAAATTAATTTTAGAAATATAATACGGCAACACTTTATTTAGTAGGTTATTACCACGAGTATTTGTACTACTAAACACTTAGCGATGTTAACACGTCTATATTTGAAATCACACTCTCCATGCTGAGCTCTGGCAGCGTATTTATATAGCAAAGTGACGTCGTCTGGTAACTTCGCGAAGCTTCTGGGCATGGTTGTTGTTGGTTGTACTTTACTTAACATGTAGCTATATACGTGTATTTGTATACATGACAATGCTGACTTGTGTGTTTTGTTTATGGTAACTATGTGTGGTTGTATGTATGAATGTTCTGTGTGTTGTGTAGTTTTGTTTCTTCTTCTGCTATGTGTATATGGCTGTGTATACTTGTGAACATGTTTAGCTTTATTAGAAGTGAATACTTGCGTACAAGATCATTAAGAATAACATCTCTTAGCATTTATGTTGATAGGTTTTTCGTTGTTGTTATTTGCACTTATTATTGGCACAGATTCGAATGATCTTGTATATTCCGGAATATTCCATTTCCGTTAATTTGAATATTATCTATATTGTGTTGGCCGGGGTTGTAACATTTTGACAACTGCCAGGTACATAGCCACAGTGCTGCCAGGTACATAGCCACATTGTCGTTTTATTTAAATGTATTTCTAAACTTTGTAACAATATCAATATATAAAAGTTCCTTTTTCTAGTCCGTCCGTATTATTGTTTTGAAGTTAATAGTCGTTCACTTTTTCTAGATTAATAATTTTAAGTTATTAACATTCAGCACAGCAGGCTCATTCATCACTGCCCTAAACTTTTGAAACAACCCCCTCAATCGGCGGACATGAATGTCATTGAACATTTATGGAATGAATTAGAGCGAAGTGCTTATAAAAACGCGTTTAACAATACTAGAAAATTAAAAATAGCTTTCAAAACAGAGTAGGAGAATATATCTCGAAAAGTGGATGCAAATTTAGTTAAACCTGTTCAAAAAAGACTATAAAAAGTTATTGAATCTAAAGGCAATGCTTCAAAATACTGCAATATTATTCTGTATAAATTTATTTATTTATTATTGTTCCATTTTATTTAAATTATAAACACATTACTAATTTGTCCGATTTTCCCTTTGATTTGAAAATACTGAATTAATTGATTTAATTACTTATATTTCTTGCGAAAATTAAAATTTTTCGTTTTTTTTTTTCTTATCAATAACTTCGAAATTAATATTCTTAATAGAAATATATGTTATATTAAAAAGAAGAAATTTAATTTTTGTTATAATGGGTCTTAATACAAATGTTTTAGGCATGTCCGATTTTCCGTTTGTGTCGCTGTATATATATTCTGCATCCTTATGAATAGCGATGACGATTAAGCGATGTCTGTCAGTCTGGACGTAAAATCTGCTTTCCCAAGCTCCCAGAAGAGTTAGAGACATTCTTGGACTAATGGAAATTTATAAAAACCGGATGGACGGTTCCAGAGGTGGGAAGCTTGCACCTATTTCTAGACGCAAAATTAACACCAAAAACCATTTATTTTCTTGTTTATATGTAAATTAAACCTATTTTATGCTTAGGGACGCCTTAATTGTCTATTCAAAACTAAATAAATAAATTTTTTTCCAGGGATGGGAAATAAAGTTTTTTTTTTTGGCACATTCGATATTTTATGGTACATATAAAAAATAAAATGTTTAAAAATTTT
Source organism: Linnaemya vulpina (assembly GCA_963675445.1). Lineage (NCBI taxonomy): Eukaryota > Metazoa > Arthropoda > Insecta > Diptera > Tachinidae > Linnaemya > Linnaemya vulpina. The sequence goes on along the minus strand of OY776277.1, from coordinate 60,499,089 downwards.
AAGTTTTTCTTAAATAAAACATCATGAAGATTGGCATTGGTAAAAAAAATAATTTCAAAATATTTAATTTTTGCTCCCAGGAGTGGAGTATTGAAATTTTTTTTTGCACATATAAACTAAAAAACAACTCACGCCGTTTTTTTTTACTAAATAAAACAATTTTTTAATTCAGGAAAAATAGAATAAATCAAAAAAATTAAATAAATCAAAATTTTGATTCCATGGTTGGATAACTGCAACATTTTGTACTACATGAAAGTGACAAAAATGGTTACAAATTTTTAGGTTTTCTTACATAAAACCATTTTATACATCATGTAGATTTGCATTGGTAAGAAATATTTTTAAATATTAAATATTCGCTTCCAGAGGTGAAAAATTGAAATATTTCTTTATACATATATAAACCAAAAAGCCACAAGCGCCGTTTTTTTACTAATTAAAAATATTTTTTAATTCAGGAAAAGACAAAGTCAATATCAGATATTTAAAAATTCGATGCAAGGGTTGGATAACAGCGATATATTGTAGTACATGAAAGTTTCAAAAGTGGTTACAAATTTGTAGTTTCTTGTAAATAAAACTAATTTATGACTCATTAAGAGTTGCCTTGGTAAAAAAAAACAAAAAAATAAATTTTCGGTTCCAGGGATCGGAAATTGATATTACGTCGTTTATTTACCAACAAAAGCCATTTTTTAATTTAGGAAACAAAAATTTGGTTTCAAAATTAAGAAAAATCTTAATTTCGATTGCAAAGTTGGATAAATGCAACGTTTTCTGATACCTGAACGTGACCAAAATGGTTACAAATTTAAAGTTTTTTTAAACACGTTGGTAAAACCAAAAATAAATAAATTTTTAGCTTCCAGGGATGGGAAACTAAAACTTTTCATACATAAAAGTAGCAATAAAGCAACTAACGTCGTTAATTTTTACTAATTAAAACTATTTTTAATTCAGGAAAAGCAAAATTAGCAAAAAAAAAAATCAAAATTTCGTTTTCAGGGGTAGAAAATTAATTTTCTTTTCATTCATAAAAGTAATCAAAAAGGCAACTGACGTTACATTTTTTTCTGGCTTAGGCTATTTTATAACTTAGAAAGAACAAGATTGGTACTTAAAAATATATATTATGCCAGGCGTACGTTGGTGAAGGGTATATAAGATTCGGCACAGTCGAATATAGCACTTTTCCTCGTTTTTTAATATTTTCATGTTTAACACTGGATACCGCTGAGTTACTCATCTTTTTGTTTCACAAAAAAGATGCTTTGTTGTAATGAATTCGCTTTGCATATACCTGATAATTGTACCATGATTGGGGCGTTAGTTCATTCCACTTTTTGGCATTAATTCATTTTTGGGGGACTTATTTCATTAAAATTTGGGGCATTAGTTCATTTCTGCTTTGGGGGCTTAGTTCATTGGCGTCTTAGTTCATGCCGCCGATAACCAGATGAAGATCCGTTTACATCCAGGCGCAAGCCACGATTCTTTAATTTGGAGGATGGCGGAATAAAATAAAATATTTATTTGCTGTTTATTTACCCTTTTACAATTATAAAAACAGATTTAGTAAACATATTCGTTTTAAATGTTTTTGTTTTAATAAAAATTTAGATTTTAAAATTCTTTTCGGTAGAAACAATTTTGAGAACAAAATCCTTTGTAATTTAGGAACAATTTCACATTCAAGCCATGGACAATAATGTGAAATTTTTTTCAGAGCTCAAACATTACGTTAATTTCACAGCATGTTTCATTCATTATGATATTTTAATGTGAAATTTTATTCTTGATAATGCTGATTATTATTATATATGTAGAACGGTAGCCACATTCCTAAAATTGCAAACATTTGTTACACACTCAGTATGTGCTTATATACACCCAATCCTGTTTTTACACAGTAGATGTGTTCCGGGGAATGCCGTGTAAAACAAGATATTACTAGTATATATGTCTGTGCGTATAATAAGAAGCGATATATACGACAGATTAAGCAGTCTCCACATTTCAATGTACATATGTCCTTTAAATATAAAAACAAAACATGATTACATAGATGCGACACAGGAAAAATGGCTTTACTGTCCAGCTGCAACAGCTCTTAGAATGGCCTACCTAAGATCCACAAAATAGGTGTACACTTGCGTCCAATAGTAGCATCAACTAATGTTCCCTGTTACCAATTATCCAAACATATAGATAGAGTAATTAAATCCATAATTTCACCTCAATACAATATAAAGAGCTCGAATCAACTGAAGGAACAAATACAACGTATAAAACTTCAAAAAGACGAAATTTTAGTATCCTTTTATGTAATATCACTTTTCACTAATATTCCAATTAACATAGCCATTAATAATATAATGAAACAATGGAATAAAATTGAGAAAGTCACCAAGATCCCAAAATTGTTGTTTCGAAAAAGTCTTCAATTTTGTCTAATGGATAACAATTTCTTTATGCATGATTGAAATATTTATAGGCAGATATTTGGTATGCCTATGGGTAACCCAATGTTACCTACCATAGCTGATATACTTCTAGATTGGTTATTGGACGAAGCGTTAGCGAAATTAAATAACAAAAACATTAAACCTAAATACATAGTCAAATATGTAGATGACATATTAGCTATTATTAAGTATGACGACAGAGATGAAATTATAAGAGCTTTCAATAATTACCATCTAAGGATCCAATTTACAATAGAAATAGAAAAAAATAAAAATATTGCTTATTTGGACACAGTGCTAATACGACAAAAGAATAGTATTGGATTGGTACGCTAAAGACCAACCCAAGTTGCAAATAATAAACACAGCTAGAAGTTTCATCTCTTGAGTTCTGAGTACTAGTGACGAACAATTTCACACCAACAACATCAAGAAAATTACAGACATACTCACAAACAACAGTTTTCCGCTGAAACTTATAAACAAATTGATACACGAAGAAAAATCAAGAAAAATAAATAATGAAAATGATGATACAATAGAAGCGAATAATTTTCCCAGTCTAACATTCATACCAGGTTTAACAGACAATCACAATTTAAAAACATTATTGAAAACAACAACAACAAATGTAAAATTTGCATTCAAACCTAACTCTACATTGAACACAATCTTGACGAAATTTAGGGGCAAAGTAGACAAAACACAACAAAGCGATGTAGACTATGAAATTAAATGTAAAGGTAACAATAAACATAATTGTAACTTAGTATATATTGGAACAACGAAAAGAGCTTTAGAGACAAGATTGAAAGAGCATAACAGTGATATTTTAAAAAAGAAAGAAACAACAGCATTAACAAAGCACACTCTAGAAAGCGCTCACACACCTGATTTTAACAATGTTAAAATATTGGACAAAGAATGCAAAGGAGGAAAGAGATGCACACTATTTTGTAAACAATAAAACATCAACAATGCTATGAATCTGAAAGAGGACACAGATAATATCAGCCTAAGCTACAGAGTAGTTTTGAAAAATAAGCTTAGCAGTTAAATTAGAATTATAAGTTTTTATTTATGTTTTTGATACAAATTCTTTTGGAAATTTTAAGTATTTATAATAGTATATTGGTGTGTATATTATAATTATTTAGTTTTTAATTTGAAATAGACAAACTATTGAAAAGTCAACAATAATACAAATAATACAAAAATTTTTTTATTGACATAAAGAAAGTTAGACCGAAATTAGCTAAAGACAGATTGTCAACAACAATTAAAAACAAAACTCGTAGATAAATTTCTATAATAGCTTTTCATACAATGTATATTTTGTTTTATATTTTTTAGACCTTTTCGTAAAAACGGTTTTTTACTTATCCTTCAAGGATTCGTTTAATTGCATCAAATTAAAACACAGACAAATTAATTTTAGAAATATAATGCGGCAACACTTTATTTATTAGGTTATTACCACGAGTATTTGTACTACTAAACACTGTTGTTAACACGTCTATATTTGCAATCACACTCTCCCTGCTGAGGTCTGGCAGCGTCTTTATATAGCAAAGTGACGTCGTCTGGTAACTTCGCGAAGCTTCTGGGCATGGTTGTTGTTGGTTGTACTTTACTTAACATGTAGTTATATACGTGTGTTTGTATACATGACAATGCTGACTTGTGTGTTTTGTTTATGGAAACTATGTGTGGTTGTATGTATGAGTGTTGTTTCTTCTTCTGTTATGTGTATATGGCTGTGTATACTTGTGAACATGTTTAGCTTTATTAGAAGTGAATACTTGCGTATAAGATCATTAAGAATAACATCTCTTTATGTTGATAGGCTTTTCGTTGTTGTTATTTACACCTATTATAGGCACAGATTCGAATGATCTTGTATATTCCGGAATATTCCATTTCCGTTAATTTGAATATTATCTATATTGTGTTGGCTGGGGTTGTAACATTTTGACAACTAGAGATTAATTGGCAGTGCTGCCAGGTACATATAGCCACATTGTCGTTTTATTTAAATCTATTTCTAAACTTTGTAACAATATTAATATATAAAAGTTCCTTTTTCTAATCCGTCCTGAATTTTTATTATTGTTTTCAAGTTAATAGTCGTTCACTTTTTCTAGATTAATAATTTTAAGTTATTAACATTCAGCACAGCAGGCTCATTCATCACTGCTCTAAACTTTTGAAACAACCCCCCCAATCGGCGGACATGAATGTCATTGAACATTTGTGGAATGAATTAGAGCGAAGTGTTTACAAAAACGCATTTAACAATACTAGAAAATTAAAAATAGCTTGCAAAACAAAGTAGGAGAATATATCTCGAAAAGTGGGTGCAAATTTAGTTAAACCTGTTCAAAAAAGACTATAAAAAGTTATTGAATCTAAAGGCAATGCTTCAAAATACTGCAATATTATTCTGTATAAATTTATTTATTTATTATTGTTCCATTTTATTTAAATTATAAACACATTACTAATTTGTCCGATTTTCCCTTTGATTTGAAAATACTGAATTAATTGATTTAATTACTTATATTTCTTGCGAAAATTAAAATTTTTCGTTTTTTTTTTCTTATCAATAACTTCGAAATTAATATTCTTAATAGAAATATATGTTATATTAAAAAGAAGAAATTTAATTTTTGTTATAATGGGTCTTAATACAAATGTTTTAGGCATGTCCGATTTTCCGTTTGAGTCGCTGTATATATATTCTGCATCCTTATGCATAGCGATGACGATTGAGCGATGTCCGTCAGTCTGGATGTAAAATCTGCTTCCCAAGCTCCCAGAAGAGTTAGAGACTTCATTCTTGGACTAATGGAAATTTATAAAAACCGGATTGACGGTTCCAGAGGTGGGAAGCTTACACCTATTTCTAGACGCAAAATTAACACCAAAAACCATTTATTTTCTTGTTTATATGTAAATTAAACCTATATTATGCTTAGGGACGCCTTAATTGTCTATTCAAAACTAAATAAATAAATTTTTTTTCCAGGGATGGGAAATAATGTTTTTTTTTGGCACATTCGGTATTTTGTGGTACATATAATAAATAAAATGTTTAAAAATTTTAAGTTTTTCTTAAATAAAACATCATGAAGATTAGCATTGGTAAAAAAAATAATTTCAAAATATTTAATTTTTGCTTCCAGGAGTGGAGTATTGAAATTTTTTTTTACACATATAAACCAAAATACAACTCACGCCGTTTTTTTACTAAATAAAACAATTTTTTAATTCAGGAAAAATAGAATAAATCAAAAAAATTAAATAAATCAAAATTTTGATTCCATGGTTGGATAACTGCAACATTTTGTACTACATGAAAGTGACAAAAATGGTTACAAATTTTTAGGTTTTCTTACATAAAACCATTTTATACATCATGTAGATTTGCATTGGTAGGAAATATTTTTAAATATTAAATATTCACTTCCAGAGGTGAAAAATTGAAATATTTCTTTATACATATATAAACCAAAAAGCCACAAGCGCCGTTTTTTTTTACTAATTAAAAATATTTTTTAATTCAGGAAAAGACAAAGTCAATATCAGATATTTAAAAATTCGATTCAAGGGTTGGATAACAGCGATATATAGTAGTACATAAAAGTTTCAAAAGTGGTTACAAATTTGTAGTTTCTCGTAAATAAAACTATTTTATGACTCATTAAGAGTTGCCTTGGTAAAAAAAAAACAAAAAAATAAATTTTCGGTTCCAGGGATCGGAAATTGAAATTACGTCGTTTATTTACCAACAAAAGCCATTTTTTAATTTAGGAAACAAAAACTTGGTTTCAAAATTAAGAAAAATCTTCATTTCGATTGCAAAGTTGGATAAATGCAACGTTTTCTGATACCTGAATGTGACCAAAATGGTTACAAATTTAAAGTTTTTTTTAAATACGTTGGTAAAACCAAAAATAAATAAATTTTCGCTTCCAGGGATGGGAAACTAAAACTTTTCAACTTTGCAACTAACGTCGTTAATTTTTACTAATTAAAACTATTTTTAATTCAGGAAAAGCAAAATTAGCATTAAATATTGTAAAAAAATCAAAATTTCGTGCTCAGGGGTGGAAAATGAATTTTCTTTTCATTCATAAAAGTAATCAAAAAGGCAACTGACGTTACATTTTTTTCTGGCTAAGACTATTTTATAACTTAGAAAGAACAAGATTGGTACTTAAAAATATATATTATGCCAGGCGTACGTTGGTGAAGGGTATATAAGATTCGGCACAGCCGAATATAGCACGTTTCCTTGTTTTTTAATATTTTCATGTTTAACACTGGATACCGCTGAGTTACTCATCTTTTTGTTTCACAAAAAAGATGCTTTGTTGTAATGAATTCGCTTTGCATATACCTGATAATTGTACCATGATTGGGGCGTTAGTTCATTCCACTTTTTGGCATTAATTCATTTTTGGGGGACTTATTTCATTAAAATTTGGGGCATTAGTTCATTTCTGCTTTGGGGGCTTAGTTCATTGGCGTCTTAGTTCATGCCGCCGATAACCAGATGAAGATCCGTTTACATCCAGGCGCAAGCCACGATTCTTTAATTTGGAGGATGGCGGAATAAAATAAAATATTTATTTGCTGTTTATTTACCCTTTTACAATTATAAAAACAGATTTAATAAACATATTCGTTTTAAATGTTTTTGTTTTAATAAAAATTTTGATTTTAAAATTCTTTTCGGTAGAAACAATTTGGAGAACAATTTCCTTTGTAATTTAGGAACAATTTCACATTCAAGCCATGGACAATAATGTGGAATTTTTTTCAGAGCTCAAATATTACGTTAATTTCACAGCATGTTTCATTCATTATGATATTTTAATGTGAAATTTTATTCTGGATAATGCTGATTATTATTATATATGTAGAACGGTAGCCACATTCATGAGCACAGTATGTGCTCATATACACTGAATCCTGTTTTTACACAGTAGATGTGTTCCGGAGAATGCCGTGTAAAACAAGATATTCCTAGTATATATGTATGTGCGTATAATAAAAAGCGATATATAAGACAGATTAAGCAGTCTCCACATTTCAATGTACATATGTCCTTTAAATATAAAAACAAAACATGATTACATAGATGCGACACAGGAAAAATTACTTTACTGTCCAGCTGCAACAGCTCTTAGAATGGCCTACCTAAGATCCACAAAATAGGTGTACACTTGCGTCCAATAGTAGCATCAACTAATGTTCCCTGTTACCAATTATCCAAACATATAAATAGAGTAATTAAATCCATAATTTCATCTCAATACAATAAAAAGAGCTCGAATCAATTGAAGGAACAAATACAACACATAAAACTTCAAAAAGATGAAATTTTAGTATCCTTTTATGTAATATCACTTTTCACTAATATTCCAATTAACATAGCCATTAATAATATAATGAAACAATGGAATAAAATTGAGAAAGTCACCAAGATCCCAAAATTGTTGTTTGGAAAAAATCTTCAATTTTGTCTGACGGATAACAATTTCTTTATGCAAGATAGAAATATTTATAGGCAGATATTTGGTATGCCTATGGGTAACCCAATGTTACCTACCATAGCTGATATACTTCTAGATTGCTTATTGGACGAAGCGTTAGCGAAATTAAATAACAAAAACATTAAACCTAAATACATAGTCAAATATGTAGACGACATATTAGCTATTATTAAGTATGACGACAGAGATGAAATTATAAGAGCTTTCAATAATTACCATCTAAGAATCCAATTTACAACAGAAATAGAAAACAATAAAAATATTGCTTATTTGGACACAGTACTAATACGACAAAAGAATAGTATTGGATTGGTATGCTAAAGACCAACCCAAGTTGCAAATAATAAACACAGCTAGAAGTTTCATCTCTGGCGTTCTGAGGACTAGTGACGAACAATTTCACACCAACAACATCAAGAAAATTACAAACATACTCACAAACAACAGTTTTCCGCTGAAACTTATAAACAAATTGATACACGAAGAAAAATTAAGAAAAATAAATAATAAAAATGATGATACAATAGAAGCGAATAATTTTCCCAGTCTAACATTTATACCAGGTTTAACAGACAATCACAATTTAAAAACATTATTGAAAACAACAACAACAAATATAAAATTTGCATTCAAACCTAGCTCTACATTGAACACAATATTGACGAAATTTGGGGTCAAAGTAGACAAAACACAATAAAGCGATGTAGACTATGAAATTAAATGTAAAGGGATCAATAAACATAATTGTAACTTAGTATATATTGGAACAACGAAAAGAGCTTTAGAGACAAGATTGAAAGAGCATAACAGTGATATATTAAAAAAGAAAGAAACAACAGCATTAACAAAGCACACTCTAGAAAGCGGTCACACACCTGATTTTAACAATGTTAAAATATTGGACACAGAAAGCAAAGGAGGAAAGAGATACACAATATTTTGTAAACAACAAAACGTTAACAATGCTGTGAATCTGAAAGAGGACACAGATAATATCAGCCTAAGCTACAGAGTAGTTTTGAAAAATAAGCTTTGCAGTTAAAATTAGAATTATAAGTTTTTATTTATGTTTTTGATACAAATTCTTTTGGAAATTGTAAGTATTTATAATAGTATATTGGTGTGTATATTATAATTATTTAGATTTTAATTTGAAATAGACAAACGCTTGAAAAGCCAACAGAAAATTGACGAAACGTCGAGTAAAATATATAATACAAAATTTTTTTTATTTACATAAAGAAAGTTAGACCGAAATTAGCTAAAGACAGATTGTCAACAACAATTAAAAACAAAACTCGTAGATAAATTTCTATAATAGCTTTTCATACAATGTATATTTTGTTTTATTTTTTAGACCTTTTCGTAAAAACGGTTTTTTACTTATCCTTCAAGGATTCGTTTAATTGCATCAAATTAAAACACAGACAAATTTATTTTAGAAATATAATGCGGCAACACTTTATTTATTACGTTATTACCACGAGTATTTGTACTACTAAACACTTAGCGATGTTAACACGTCTATATTTGAAATCACACTCTCCATGCTGAGCTCTGGCAGCGTATTTATATAGCAAAGTGACGTCGTCTGGTAACTTCGCGAAGCTTCTGGGCATGGTTGTTGTTGGTTGTACTTTACTTAACATGTAGCTATATACGTGTGTTTGTATACATGACAATGCTGACTTGTGTGTTTTGTTTATGGTAACTATGTGTGGATGTATGTATGAGTGTTCTGTGTATTGTGTAGTTTTGTTTCTTCTTCTGCTATGTGTATATGGCTGTGTATACTTGTCAACATGTTTAGCTTTATTAGAAGTGAATACTTGCGTACAAGATCATTAAGAATAACATTTCTTAGCATTTATGTTGATAGGTTTTTCGTTGTTGTTATTTACACTTATTATTGGCACAGATTCGAATGATCTTGTATATTCCGGAATATTCCATTTCCGTTAATTTGAATATTATCTATATTGTGTTACCGGGGTTGTAACATTTTGACAACTAGAGTGCTGCCAGGTACATATAGCCACATTGTCGTTTTATTTAAATGTATTTCTAAGCTTTGTAACAATATTAACATATAAAAGTTCCTTTTTCTAGTCCGTCCTGAATTTTTATTATTGTTTTGAAGTTAATAGTCGTTCACTTTTTCTAGATTAATAATTTTAAGTTATTAATATTCAGCACAGCAGGCTCATTCATCACTTCCCTTAACTTTTGAAACAACCCCCACAATTGGCGGACATGAATGTCATTGAGCATTTGTGGAATGAATTAGAGCGAAGTGTTTACAATACTAGAAAATTAAAAATAGCTTTCAAAACAGAGTAGGAGAATATATCTCGAAAAGTGGGTGCAAATTTAGTTAAACCTGTTCAAAAAAGACTATAAAAAGTTATTGAATCTAAAGGCAATGCTTCAAAATACTGCAATATTATTCTGTATAAATTTATTTATTTATTATTGTTCCATTTTATTTAAATTATAAAAAAATTACTAATTTGTCCGATTTTCCCTTTGATTTGAAAATACTGAATTAATTTATTTAATTACTTATATTTCTTGAAAAAATTAAAACTGTTCGTTTTTTTTTTTCTTATCAATATCTTCGAAATTAATATTTTTAATAGAAATATATGTTATATAAAAGAAAAGAAATTTAATTTTTGTTATAATGGGTCTTAATACAAATGTTTTAGGCATGTCCGATTTTCCGTTTGAGTCGCTGTATATATATTCTGCATCCTTATGAATAGCGATGACGATTGAGCGATGTCCGTCAGTCTGTACGTAAAATCTGCTTTCCAAGCTCCCAGAAGAGTTAGAGACTTCATTCTTGGACTAACGGAAATTTATCAAAACCGGATGGACGGTTAAAGAGGTGGGAAGCTTACACCTATTTCTAGATGCAAAATTAACACCAAAAACCATTTATTTTCTTGTTTATATGTAAATTAAACCTATTTTATGCTTAGGGACGCCTTAATTGTCTATTCAAAACTAAATAAATAAATTTTTTTCCAGGGATGGGAAATAAAGTTTTTTTTTTTGGCACATTCGATATTTTATGGTACATATAAAAAATAAAATGTTTAAAAATTTTAAGTTTTTCTTAAATAAAACATCATGAAGATTGGCATTGGTAAAAAAAATAATTTCAAAATATTTAATTTTTGCTCCCAGGAGTGGAGTATTGAAATTTTTTTTTGCACATATAAACCAAAAAACAACTCACGCCGTTTTTTTTTACTAAATATAACTATTTTTTAATTCAGGAAAAATAGAATAAATATCAAATAAAATAAATCAATATTTCGATTCCACGGTTGGATAACTGCAACATTTTGTAGTATATGAAAGTGACAAAAATGGTTAAAAATTTTTAGGTTTTCTTACATAAAACCATTTTATACATCATGTAGATTTACATTGCACTATAGCCGAAATCGCGATTTAAACGGCAAAAAATACTTCCCGACAAGCTAGCTTAACCAAATTTGGTGTGTAGACTTCTAACGATAAACAAATCGATTTGAGAAAAAATGGACAGGCCACACCTCCTTTTTCAAAGTGGTGGCAACACGTACTTCCTACAAAGCTAGCTTCACCAAAATGGTTATACGAACTTCTAATGACAAAAAATGCCTCTTGAGAAAAATGGGCGGGCCACGCCTAGTTCGAAATACAATAATGGAAAATGGTACTTCTTGGTAAGGTACCGTCACCAAAAAGGTTGTAGACTTCTACTGACAAAAAAAATATTGAGAAAAAAATGCGTCCCACGCCCACTATTAAAAAATATTTAATGCTGTCAAGAAATTCATTTATTTTTTCAAGCACAAACTTATAATTTTCAAGAAGTTATGTAAATGGTTATATATTTATTAATCTTAAGATAAGAAAATAATGGATACGTATTCTCAAAAGATATAGGGCTTAATTAATCATGGTCTGTTTCTTCGTTTTTATCTGATTCTAATTCCAATGAATAATTATTTAAAGACTCTAAGAAGACTATAATTGCAGATGGAAGCTTCTTGAGATGTTGAAGGTAATAACAGTTCTGGTGGTAATTCGGGAATTTTAAAAATATCAATCACTTCTCGAGGAAACGGAAGTTTTTTTGAACTATTTATACGTTCTTGTACACATAAACTAGAAATATATGGGTCAGAGCTATCCATGGCTCTATGATACATGTCGAGAATGTTGTGCACTCTTGAATCCTTTCGAGCGTGACCAGTTCGATCTTTCTTATAATATTTGTTTCGCGCCTCAGATGCATTTTCTGCAAGACAGCCAACGGGTACTACTGAAGCCTCAATTATTTGTGAAGAATGCATTAATATTTTGTGTATTGTGGCAGACATCGAGTACAATTCGTAATTTTGGAAAAATATTTCACTGGTTTTAATGCAATGTGCACGAAACCTTCGAGTATCAATTTCAAATTCAGAGGAGAGAACAATTAAGATTATGTGCAAATGTTTCAAAAAATCTATATTTATACCAGTAATAGATGCTAAAAGGTCCGTGCGAGAAAATGCTCTTCTAGCTGTGTTGCCGTCGTTGGTGTTGCCGCTACCATTTGCTTTCGGCTTATCGACATGAAGACCCATTTGTAGCAAAAACTCTTTTTGAATTTTTTCTTTCTTCTCCGCCAGGATTCTATTCTCTTTTGTTCCACGAACTTGCCATTTTTTCAAATCTAGCTTGTATGAAAGTTTTAAAACAAACTCGAAGCTACGAATCCAGGCATGCAGAGGGCTTATTCCATATTTCAATACGTCGGCCTTCGCTTCAAAATTAGGAGAATCAAAGTTTCTAATAGTTCGAAATTGCTTGGGACCTGAATGACAGATCGGGCATTGCTGTGAACTTTTAGTTTCTGTCAACACATTTAAGACTTTTCCATCTATTAATGTCATATATAAATTATATATTACTTTAATTTTCTTCCCATTACTTAGTGTGTATTGTAGTGGTTCCAACTTCTTAATCTGATCATTTATGTTTTGGTTTTCAGTTAAAATGTGCTCTTTTGTTTCTTTAACAAACTCCACTTTTAAAGGCCTACAAAAGCGTACTGACTGAGATGTACGGTTTACCCAAATATTATCTAATGCTGATGAAATTATTTTTATTGGAATGACTGATGTCACAAAAAGGGACTGATCGAAGCTTTCTGAAGTATTTTCGATAAATTTTTGCTTAAACAAGCTGTGACCGGTAGAACCATCAAACCCGTAGCTCAAAATTAGGATAGATTCTTCAACATCCATTCCACATAATACTTCATCTTGATAGGAAAGAATTCTTTTAGCCGTGTGGTCTACCAAATTTTGTAACGAAACTTCGACCGAGTTTTCATTCGCTTTGATTTCATCTGGTCTGCATTTCAATTTGCTTTTGTAAACTTCATCATATGTCGGATAAATACAACTATTTTGTTTTATGTTTAACTGACGCATATTCATGTATTGCTTTTTAGTTAAACCGTTTTCTAACAAAAACATTAGAGCTTCATCAGGTGATACTGGCGTAACTTCTTTATGGCTAGTATTAAGAACCTCTCGAATTTTGGATGGCCGATTTGGAGATTTAGCAACTTGTTGTAGAACAAATTTTAAATCCGTTGCCTGGGACTTTTTGGCAGATATAGAGGTAGCGTGAACTAATAATTGCGCATTGTCTCCTTGCTGGGAAGCTAATTCGGAAGCTAATCTCCTTTTATTTCTCTCACTGCTGTGCTCATAACTCATTTTTGGTCGCCCGATAGCATTGATCTTTTTCGGTATAACAAAAATTGTTTCTCGACTCAACCATCCCTCATTATATTTTCTAAATGCTTTTTCGTTTCTGGATTGTTTATCCCATTTAAGTTTAATAAAATTAGACAAGTTACGAGCTTTAGTACATATTAATTTACTTAATTCGCTGTCAATTTCGTTTGGAATCTTTCCTTTTATATAATTCGAAACATTCCAGTTGTTTCCCAACCAAAACTCAAATATTTCAGAATTTTTGAACCTGAGTGTTTCTACAAAAATATTAAAAATTCGTTCGTTAGCACTCAAATGCAGACACTTTTGCTATGACATAAAACTGGAGTTTTCTACCAGCAATTACGTGTACATAGTTCCAATGACACTTCATAACATTTTCAGTTTTACTCCACGAAAAACGACAAAATTCTTCAGAATTACACAAAAATATGCACACAAAAAACCACCAAAATATGTACGAAATGCACAGATTTAGCAAACTTTATTTATATGTAATAAAAATACTCACCTCGGGTATTACAACTCATATTTAAAAAGTTTTTTTACAAGAATGTTTTATTAAATAAACAGTTTTTAATTTTGTTAAAATTTTGCTGCTTCACTTGTGTTAACTCGTGCCAAAAAAAATTGTAAACATTAACAGGTGTTTGTACATAAAAAGGGTTGCCAGCAGTAAATTTTTTTTTTACCTTTTCTTACCAATATGTTGGGCATTGAACACCATCAAAAAAATTGCAAAAACTTAAAGCTGAAAAATTTACTTTTTGCCGCTAAAATCGCGATTTCTGCCTTAGTGCATTGGTAAGAAATATTTTTAAAAATTAAATATTCGCTTCCAGAGGTGAAAAATTTAAATATTTTTTTATACATATATAAACCAAAAAGCCCCAAGCGCCGTTTTTTTTTTAATAATTAAAACTATTTTTAATTCAGGAAAAGCAAAATTAGCAAAAAAAACAATCAAAATTTCGTTTTCAGGGGTGGAAAATTAATTTTCTTTTCATTCATAAAAGTAATCAAAAAGGCAACTGACGTTACATTTTTTTCTGGCTAAGACTATTTTATAACTTAGAAAGAACAAGATTGGTACTTAAAAATATATATTATGCCAGGCGTACGTTGGTGAAGGGTATATAAGATTCGGCACAGCCGAATATAGTACTTTTCCTTGCTTTTTAATATTTTCATGTTTAACGCTGGATACCGCTGAGTTACTCATCTTTTTGTTTCAAAAAAAAATGCTTTGTTGTAATGAATTCGCTTTGCATATACCTGATAATTGTACCATGATTGGGGCGTTAGTTCATTCCACTTTTTGGCATTAATTCATTTTTGGGGGACTTATTTCATTAAAATTTGGGGCATTAGTTCATTTCTGCTTTGGGGGCTTAGTTCATTGGCGTCTTAGTTCATGCCGCCGATAACCAGATGAAGATCCGTTTACATCCAGGCGCAAGCCACGATTCTTTAATTTGGAGGATGGCGGAATAAAATAAAATATTTATTTGCTGTTTATTTACCCTTTTACAATTATAAAAACAGATTTAATAAACATATTCGTTTTAAATGTTTTTGTTTTAATAAAAATTTAGATTTTACAATTCTTTTCGGTAGAAACAATATTGAGAACAATTTCCTTTGTAATTTAGGAACAATTTCACATTCAAGCCATGGACAATAATGTGAAATTTTTTTCAAAGCTCAAACATTACGTTAATTTCACAACATGTTTTATTCATTATGATATTTTAATGTGAAATTTTATTCTTGATAATGCTGATTATTATTATATATGTAGAACGGTAGCCACATTCCTAAAATTGCAAACATTTGTTACACACTCAGTATGTGCTCATATACACCCAATCATGTTTTTACACAGTAGATGTGTTCCGGAGAATGCCGTGTAAAACAAGATATTACTAGTATATATGTATGTGCATATAATAAGAAGCGATATAGAAGACAGATTAAGCAGTCTCCACATTTCAATGTACATATGTCCTTTAAATATAAAAACAAAACATGATTACATAGATGCGACACAGGGAAAATAACTTTACTGTCCAGCTGCAACAGCTCTTAGAATGGCCTACATAAGATCCACAAAATAGGTGTACACTTGCGTCCAATAGTAGCATCAACTAATGTTCCCTGTTACCAATTATCCAAACATATAAATAGAGTAATTAAATCCATAATTTCATCTCAATACAATAAAAAGAGCTCGAATCAATTGAAGGAACAAATACAACATATAAAACTTCAAAAAGATGAAATTTTAGTATCCTTTTATGTAATATCACTTTTCACTAATATTCCAATTAACATAGCCATTAATAATATAATGAAACAATGGAATAAAATTGAGAAAGTCACCAAGATCCCAAAATTGTTGTTTGGAAAAAATCTTCAATTTTGTCTGACGGATAACAATTTCTTTATGCAAGATAGAAATATTTATAGGCAGATATTTGGTATGCCTATGGGTAACCCAATGTTACCTACCATAGCTGATATACTTCTAGATTGCTTATTGGACGAAGCGTTAGCGAAATTAAATAACAAAAACATTAAACCTAAATACATAGTCAAATATGTAGACGACATATTAGCTATTATTAAGTATGACGACAGAGATGAAATTATAAGAGCTTTCAATAATTACCATCTAAGAATCCAATTTACAATAGAAATAGAAAACAATAAAAATATTGCTTATTTGGACACAGTACTAATACGACAAAAGAATAGTATTGGATTGGTATGCTAAAGACCAACCCAAGTTGCAAATAATAAACACAGCTAGAAGTTTCATCTCTGGCGTTCTGAGGACTAGTGACGAACAATTTCACACCAACAACATCAAGAAAATTACAAACATACTCACAAACAACAGTTTTCCGCTGAAACTTATAAACAAATTGATACACGAAGAAAAATTAAGAAAAATAAATAATAAAAATGATGATACAATAGAAGCGAATAATTTTCCCAGTCTAACATTTATACCAGGTTTAACAGACAATCACAATTTAAAAACATTATTGAAAACAACAACAACAAATATAAAATTTGCATTCAAACCTAGCTCTACATTGAACACAATATTGACGAAATTTGGGGTCAAAGTAGACAAAACACAACAAAGCGATGTAGACTATGAAATTAAATGTAAAGGGATCAATAAACATAATTGTAACTTAGTATATATTGGAACAACGAAAAGAGCTTTAGAGACAAGATTGAAAGAGCATAACAGTGATATATTAAAAAAGAAAGAAACAACAGCATTAACAAAGCACACTCTAGAAAGCGGTCACACACCTGATTTTAACAATGTTAAAATATTGGACACAGAAAGCAAAGGAGGAAAGAGATACACAATATTTTGTAAACAACAAAACGTTAACAATGCTGTGAATCTGAAAGAGGACACAGATAATATCAGCCTAAGCTACAGAGTAGTTTTGAAAAATAAGCTTTGCAGTTAAAATTAGAATTATAAGTTTTTATTTATGTTTTTGATACAAATTCTTTTGGAAATTGTAAGTATTTATAATAGTATATTGGTGTGTATATTATAATTATTTAGTTTTTAATTTGAAATAGACAAACGCTTGAAAAGTCAACAGAAAATTGACGAAACGTCCAGTAAAATATGTAATACAAAAATTTTTTTATTGACATAAAGAAAGTTAGACCGAAATTAGCTAAAGACAGATTGTCAACAACAATTAAAAACAAAACTCGTAGATAAATTTCTATAATAGCTTTTCATACAATGTATATTTTGTTTTATTTTTTTAGACCTTTTCGTAAAAACGGTTTTTTACTTATCCTTCAAGGATTCGTTTAATTGCATCAAATTAAAACACAGACAAATTAATTTTAGAAATATAATGCGGCAACACTTTATTTATTACGTTATTACCACGAGTATTTGTACTACTAAACACTTACCGATGTTAACACGTCTATATTTGAAATCACACTCTCCATGCTGAGCTCTGGCAGCGTCTTTATATAGCAAAGTGACGTCGTCTGGTAACTTCGCGAAGCTTCTGGGCATGGTTGTTGTTGGTTGTACTTTACTTAACATTACACTTATTATTGGCACAGATTCGAATGATCTTGTATATTCCGGAATATTCCATTTCCGTTAATTTGAATATTATCTATATTGTGTTGATCGGGGTTGTAACATTTTGACAACTAGAGTGCTGCCAGGTACATATAGCCACATTGTCGTTTTATTTAAATCTATTTCTAAGCTTTGTAACAATATTAGCATATAAAAGTTCCTTTTTCTAGTCCGTCCTGAATTTTTATTATTGTTTTGAAGTTAATAGTCGTTCACTTTTTCTAGATTAATAATTTTTATTAACATTCAGCACAGCAGGCTCATTCATCACGGCCCTAAACTTTTGAAACAACCCCCACAATCGGCGGACATGAATGTCATTGAACATTTGTGGAATGAATTAGAGCGAAGTGTTTACAATACTAGAAAATTAAAAATAGCTTTCAAAACAGAGTTGGAGAATATATCTCGAAAAGTGGGTGCAAATTTAGTTAAACCTGTTCAAAAAAGACTATAAAAAGTTATTATTATTGTTCCATTTTATTTAAATTATAAAAAAATTACTAATTTGTCCGATTTTCCCTTTGATTTGAAAATACTGAATTAATTTATTTAATTACTTATATTTCTTGAAAAAATTAAAACTTTTCGTTTTTTTTCTTATCAATAACTTCGAAATTAATATTCTTAATAGAAATATATGTTAAATTAAAAAAAAGAAATTAAATTTTTGTTATAATGGGTCTTAATACAAATGTTTTAGGCATGTCCGATTTTCCGTTTGAGTCGCTGTATATATATATTCTGCATCCTTATGAATAGCGATGACGATTGAGCGATGTCCGTCAGTCTGTACGTAAAATCTGCTTTCCAAGCTCCCAGAAGAGTTAGAGACTTCATTCTTGGACTAATGGAAATTTATAAAAGCGGATGGACGGTTACAAAGGTGGGAAGCTCACACCTATTTTTAGACGCAAAATTAACACCAAAAACCATTTATTTTCTTGTTTATATGTAAATTAAACCTATTTTATGCTTAGCGACGCCTTAATTGTCTATTCAAAACTAAATAAATAAATTTTTTTCCAGGGATGGGAAATAAAGTTTTTTTTTGGCACATTCGATATTTTGTGGTTCATATAATAAATAAAATTTTTAAAAATTTTAAGTTTTTCTTAAATAAAACATCATGAAGATTGGCATTGGTAAAAAAATAATTTCAAAATATTTAATTTTTGCTTCCAGGAGTGGAGTATTGCAATTTTTTTTACACATATAAACCAAAAAACAACTCACGCCGTTTTTTTTACTAAATAAAACTATTTTTTAATGCAGGAAAAATAGAATAAATATTAAATAAAATAAATCAAAATTTCGATTCCACGGTTGGATAACTGCAAAATTTTGTTCTATATGAAAGTGACAAAAATGGTTAAAAATTTTTAGGTTTTCTTACATAAAACCATTTTATACATCATGTAGATTTACATTGGTAAAAAATATTTTTAAAAATTATATATTCGCTTCCAGAGGTGAAAAATTGAAATATTTTTTTATACATATATAAACCAAAAAGCCACAAGCGCCATTTTTTTTACTAATTAAAAATATTTTTTAATTCAGGAAAAGACAAAGTCAATATCAGATATTTAAAAATTCGATTCAAGGGTTGGATAACAGCGATATATTGTAATACATGAAAGTTTCAAAAGTGGTTACAAATTTGTAGTTTCTCTTAAATAAAATTATTTTATGACTCATTAAGAGTTGCCTTGGTAAAAAAAAAAAAAAAATTAATTTTCGGTTGCAGGGATCAGAAATTGAAATTACGTCGTTTATTTACCAACAAAAGCCATTTTTTAATTTAGGAAACAAAAATTTGGTTTTAAAATTAAGAAAAATCTTAATTTCAATTGCAGAGTTGGATAAATGCAACGTTTTCTGATACCTGAACGTGACCAAAATGGTTACAAATTTTAAGTTTTTTTTAAATACGTTGGTAAAAACCAAAAATAAATAAATTTTCGCTTCCAGGGATGGGAAATTAAAACTTTTCATACATAAAAGTAGCAATAAAGCAACTAACGTCGTTAATTTTTGCTAATTAAAGCTATTTTTAATTCAGGAAAAGCAAAATTAGCATTAAATATTTTAAAAAAATTAAAATTTCGTTTTCAGGGGTGGAAAATTAATTTTCTTTTCATTCATAAAAGTAACCAAAAAGGCAACTGACGTTACATTTTTACTGGCTAAAACTATTTTATAACTTAGAAAGAACAAGATTGGTGCTTAAAAATATATATTATGCCAGGCGTACGTTGGTGAAGGGTATATAAAATTCGGCACAGCCGAATATAGTACTTTTCCTTGTTTTTTAATATTTTCATGTGTGACACTGAATACCGCTGACTTACTCTTGCCCCATAGCTACCAGGTTTCATCAGATCTCCACCTTTAGAGGTTGTAGGAAGCTTCCCAGACAAACTCTGAAAATGTGTTTGTGTATGTACATATATATGAGCGACTGAACCGAATGGCACTCTTAAGCACATATCTCATTTTATAAATCTTCTGAATTTGCACCAATTCAAAGATATGTATATGAACAAATATTTGAAAAAATGAATTCTTCAGAATTAAAATCTCTTAAAAGTTTCAAGCTACGTCGATCACCGCAAGTCGGGTCAAATTCTGTTCATGAGAATAAGTGATTTATTCCTCCAAAATTATATATCGTGTCAGTTAGTGCTCTGGATTATTTTTGAAATCTAAAGAAAAGAAATTCTTAAACTTAGATTACCTGTGAATTTTTAACGACTCGAAGCGGTAACTTTCAAGATATTTTTAAAAAACTTAAGGAAAATCATTTTTCGAAGTGTTTTTATTAAAGAATTTATATCTTCTTCACGGGTAAATTCTACAAACTAATTAGCTCAACATGTAAAAATCACTTCGATCGCAGTGAATCAGGTCAAAGTTGGTTTATCTGTTTGTAAGATATCGTAAACGAAAAATAAATCGAAAAAGTTGATTTTTCTTGAAAACTTCTTATTTTTATCATCTATCTCGATTTTGTATAGTACATCAATCAACACTTATCACGACGGAACCGGTTGGTTTCAGAATAGCGTTTAACTAAAAGAGCTCAAAACCACAGAATAGCACAAAAGCTAGGTTACGATAGACTTGCGGTTAAATTTGTCGGGAAGTTACATGCATGGCATTAAAGGTAAACTGTTTTTAAGTTTTTTGAAACTTACCTGGTCGAATCGGTTTTAATATCTAGGAAATCTAAGTTGCCTCTTCAGAATATCCCAGTTTGGATTAATTCGATTCAGCCTTTTAAGAGTTTCAAGCGGGTCACATACTGACGCATACAGCCACTTACTCACATACACATATATAAAGACATAGTGGAGGTCTCTTAGAATTAGGCAGGGAAGCTTTTTATTTATTTATTAATGTCTATGGAAAACTTTTACAGACAACACATAACAATAGCTGGAGAATAACAGATGTAATGATATAAAACTAGTTTTTCAAATAAATAATTAAATTACGTTTAATTACATTTACATTAAGAGACATATCAATAATGTTATACAATTCATTAAAGTTATCACAAATTCTACGAAATGGGTCAGCAATTGCGTAATTTTGAGCTCAAAGCGTGGAGCGACCAATAAATTTCCGATTTTTTTAAATATTTTCCTTGCGGGAAGTTTAAATATTATAATAATCGAATGTTTCGAAATATTATTATATCCAACGTTTTGTGACATTTTTAAAATCATATGTGCTTTATTTTCCAAGTTTATAAACTATTACACTCAACATTGTAAAGTTTTATACCACAATAATTTTTAAAAGGTATATACCTGGCCTAATTCCAAAATAAACGGCTTATATGTATTTAGGTATAAAGTTATTTACCTTCATTTTGAGGCACTGTAATATCATACATTCCCCACTAATAACAAAGTGAACGTAACTTAAGTGGCCTTTATCCTCATAGTATATTGTTTCAAAAGGCTCAAATTGACGCAATGCGCATAATTTACAAGCAGTTTTAACCTAAGAACATATTAAAGTTAATTTAATTAATGTATTTCAACTTGTAGTAATCTATATAGCCATTAACCTGGTCTTCCGTGAAGAATTTGAAACAATCCAAAGCCATAATGGCAATATTTTTTTCTGTCCATTGTTGTTCCATCACGGGCCGCAATACAATTTCAAAGTCTTCTTCAAATACCACCAATACTTCAACGATATCTAGAAAATATATAAAGTTAAAAATCAAGTTTAATGAATTCATTTTAATTGAATATATATGTATGTGGAATAAGTTTTAGGTCTATGTTCTATGCAGTATGCACTAGCAGATAACTTAACTCTTTCGGAAGTTATTCTGTAGTACGGTGCGAAAGAAAAAGACGTAATTTGCATGCGAAAAATATTTCTTTCTCATCTTAACCTATAGTAAACCCGTGTTCAAAAATATTGAGAATACCCGGATTTCGCATTGTATTAAGAAGCAACGTTAAAGCAGATTGAACATACACAGAGAAATCCAGTAAAAATTGATTACTGCCGTTAATATATAGTAATGGACAAAACTAGCTTATCAATACCATTTCTTTTAAGGGATGATCAAGTATTGACAGAACCTATAATAAATGTAGCATTTTTGCTGAAATATTCGCAAGGAATTTCTCCTTGTAATACAGTATTTCAAGTATTCTAGCAGTGCTAAACGCAGCAGTGAAATGTGCAGGTCCATTTGGCTATGGTAATCAGCTCATCGTACCATTATGGTAAATTTCTACTTTGTCGTCCGAACTTCAAAAACAGTGTTGAAAATGATTGACTCATCCCATTCCATCTAATTTTAAACGCAAAGCTATCGTAACCTGGCTTTTGTGTTATTTTATGCTCTTGAGCTCTTCGAGTTTAAACACTATTCTTTTAATTTTCAAATAGCTAATCAGCACTTAAGAATATCGCTTAACTATGTTCGGCAAAAATGCAGCCAAGAGTAAGTTGAATATTTCTTGCTAAAATTTTATGACAAAAATGTATTTTGTCTCAGAATTTTTTTTTTTTAGAAAATGAAATTTTTTTTAAAACTTTTTGATCACTACTTTTAGGAAATCTTTCTTAAAGCACTCCAACTCGGATTTTATCAAAGCATATTTGCACATAAATAGCATGTGCATTTGTGTATATTTTGTTAGTGTATGGCAAATATATGCTATACCAATTTGCTCATGCTACGATGCTAGACTACTTGCTCGAGATTGTGAACCTGGCTAAAAAAAATTTGTAAACAAAATATGAAGAAAAAGTAACAAATTTTGATTAGATGTAACCAATAATGGCAACACTGTCTGCATATGCAGGTTCTTGTATAAAAAGAGTGAGCCAGAAATGCCATAAACATACACAAGAAACACTTAAATATATCACAGCACAATTTCTTAAATACACAGAAATTACACCATCCAGAACACCAAATAAACTCCATCGATAACACTGCTCAGCAGCCAATTCCGCCTTTGAATGAAACTATGTGGACTATATGGATTTTGATGCGCTTAAGTCGAATACGTTTTCGGTTTTTTTCCATCAGATCCAGATTTTTTTTATGGGAGTGGCAATTTGTTGCCCCTAAATTAGCCAGGTACGTAGACATATTTCACCCTAATTTGGGAACGAGTCGTCCAATTTTAAGAGATAAAACACCAGAAGATGTGTAACAAAATTAGTTTTATTTTAGTGACATACAGTTTTTCTTTATCTCTTATCATTTTGGAAATATTCAGATATTAATCGAGAAAAATTTTTTTTTCGTGCAAAACTCTTAATTTTTTTCAGATTAAACTTGAAATTAAAAAAATTTAAAGCTAATATTCAACACTTTGCACCTTTATCTAGTATTTACAGATCTTAGAAATAAAAAAAGCTATAAACCATAAAAATCGGTTATAAAATTTAGATTTTATTTTCAATTTACCTAAGGTACCCAATGTTGTAATACCTACCAACCTTTCATATGCGTGACGATAGCATTTCGTTAGGTGAACAGGTAAAGGAACTAAAGTACAACGGTATTTTGAATGGATCTTGGATTTAAAAGTTATAAAATAGTACGTTTATGATGTTTCTGGATCAAATTTCCCATACAAAACGGCTGCTCATGCTGCTAGTGTTGCCATATTGATTATTTTTATTGTTTACAAATTCTTTTTTTGGCTGTGGCAACGCTGACAAGTTATGTGTGTAGTGGAGCACTTATATTGTTTAGTAGTTTATACTCGTACACATACAAACATTCTTATAAAGACATGCATATACAAGTATACAAACATGTATGCATAAATACATATGTATATATACATTACATTATCATATTTAAGATTAAAATGTCGATAAAATGACTCATTAGAGTCCAGTATACCACCAATATTTGATTCTTTCCAATTAATTCCTTACGAAATGCCACTATAGCGTCATCAACTGTAAACAATTTTTGGGATGATAATGAAGCGGTTTCATTTATTTTCTTGGGTGAATCAGTAGTTATTGATGAAAAATAATTATAGAAAGGTTGATTGTTCTGAGTTTCATGATTCAAATCCTCTTCGTCATAGTTTTTTTTATCTTCTTTAAAGAACGATGTTGATATAGCAGCAGCAGTAGTAGTTGTTGATGTTATATCAATATCATCATTCATTTGATAATCACTATCTCTTGTTTCTAAAACTTTACTTTCTTTTAACATTACAAATGATATATTAATTTTTAAAGTATCTTCGTTGGGGAGTGTAAAATTAAATTCTAAACTTTTTGTGTTCTCTTCTATAAGTGGAGTACTGATAATAGGCATTGGTAGTGAAATACCGTATACCACTTTAAATATCATGAGTAAATAAAAAATGATAAACTTCATTTTACGTTTAGTAAGCGATATACTATACACACTGTATAAAGGTTAGAGATGATATGATAAAAACACTTTAATATTGCTTCCTTATATACCTTGAAATATTTTTCAATTCAACTTCTTCAATTTCACAATATTGTTATATTCATACCTAACCTTAATAAATCATAAATTAAATAAAAACAAATCAGTTTTCATTAAAACATATTTATTTTAACATAATTATTACCAATTTTTTTTTATTTCATTAGTAAGAGGAATATATTCAAACATTCTATCATGTATAATTAAACAATATGCAGATGTTCCGGTTGGTATATTATTAAGCGTTTTCAATTCAATACGAATACCTACGAAATTATAGAAATTATTTCAATTTGAAAGTATTAAAATTGATAAGCGTTGTGGTAAAAAAAAATCAAGTTCAAATTTCTAATTTGCACACAAAATTCATATAATCAGTTGTTTTTTCAATTTTTTTTTTAGTTGAAGTAAAAAAATAAGTTTAAATTTCTAATTCACGCACATAATTTATGTAATCAGTTGTTTTTTAATTTTTTTAGTTGTAGTAAAAAAATAAGTTCAAATTAGAAGCACGTTTAATTTATATAATCAGTTTTTTAAATTTTTTTCAGCTTAAGACTAACCTAATATCCTTTGCTGTGATAATCTAAAAATAACATTTCTAATATAAACCACATTTCCTCACATTCATAAGCAATTAATATATGCATATTTCTATAAAAAAAATTAAATAAAAAAAGAAAACATGTATTGTTATTTTATTTCAAATTATATTTATTAAATAAAAATTTCAAACATAAATGACCACAATTAATTGTATTAAATTTTTATTTTTGGTTATAATTGTATTGAATGGGTGGCTTTAAGTAACTGATAATTTCAAGTGGTGGCTACAAGTTTCCAAAACTATCAAAATATTCCTTTTCATTATGCTTTTTATTATATGCTACCCAATGAGTTCCAGGACCATTTAAATTATCTAAATTAACCATACCACATTCCTTTGCTAATGGTTTTTTAGGTAAACCATCTCGCATAAAAACACCTCTGAAATATTTGAGTTGACTGCCATATTTATATAAATCCAAGTCCGTCAAAGGTCGATTAGGCAAATTATTTAAGAGTTTTTTGGAGCTGGGTTGTAATAAAGACCGTATCCAGATTTGTATGGTTTAAGATATAAACCTTTTCCCATGGCAATTGATTCCATATATCTATTGTGACGAGTAGATTCAGCTAGTTGCTCCTTTCCATTTTTAATACTATTAACAGCTTTAGCAATAGCTGCTCCGCCAGCAGCCAAACTTCCAAGTGCGGATAGTGCTGTCAAAATTGGAATTAAAGGAAGAAATCCACAAATTTTAGGTATAGGTGTAACTCTCGGTATACTAATATTAGCTCTCTTTTTTATTTTAAAATTTAAATCAACAGCTTTTTTTGCAATTTTAACAGCTTCATTTATATTGACAGGCTTCTCATTTTTTAAAACTTTCAATGTATTTTTTACAGTAGATAAAACAGTTTTTGATCACATGCTTTTTTCTTTTGTTTTTTCAATTTACGAAATTTATTTCTCGTCATACCTAATCCAAATTTTACTTTAGCTTTCATTGCATTCGTTACAAGCCAAGCGTTTACTCGTTCTTTGAATTTTTTTTTTAGATTTTACTCGTTGCCAAGCCTTTTCAACTAGTATTTGATCAGCTTGATGTCTTTTATTAATATTATTTGATTGTGAGTATGCAATATCATGTACTTTGCAAGCCGCATCCAATATATTTATACCTCTCTCATCAAATGGATGTTGATGTTATTATACAACTTTCTTTTACCAGAAGAAACTCTCCTTGATGTGTCTTGTGTTGCGGATGATGACAGAGTGATTGGTGAATCCACAATTTGATAATTCAATTATTAAAAAAGAATATCACAGCTATAATTCATACTTACAATCTTTCAAAAACAATGATGAAATCCGAATATCAATACAAAACCAAGGTTTATATGTTTTACCAAGCGAAAGCATGCTTTATATTGAAGGCTATGTAACAAAAGAAGACTCAACAATCTCTGCAAAGATACAACTATTGAACAATTGTATGGCTCACCTCTTTGATGCCATTCGATATGAATTAAATGGAATAGAAATTGATCGTACACGATATTTAGGAATTGCATCAGATATTAAAAACTATGTTTCGTTAAATACATCTGAAAGCAATAATTTGATTAATGCTGGATGGGCTCCAATCAATAGTGACAAAAATCTTGCACTTATTAGCGGTTATTTCAATTTTTGTGTGTCATTAAAAAATTTGCTATGATTTGCTGAAAATTTTAATAAAATAATAGTTAATTCGAAACATGAATTAATCTTGTTGAGAGCAAAAGCTGATAAACAAGTTTTTAAATCTAAGGTATTAACTGAAAAAGCTAAATTAACCATTCTGAATGTTACATGGAAAGTGCCACATGTTCAATTTGATGATGTTCACAAATTCGAAATGTTAAAAACAATTAATAATCGCAGAGCACTAAATGTATCTTTTAGAAGTTGGGATATGTATTACTATCCTTCACTTCCAGAAACCACTACGGTGCTATGGAATGTTAAGCTTGGTAGTGAAAATAAAAGACCACGTTTGCTGCTTTTAGCGTTTCGCAACAATGATAACAACACATTTCAACATTGCGATTTAACGAATATAAAGGTACATCTAAACTCTGAAGTATATCCGTATGATGATCTAAACTTGAAATTTGATCGAAATCGGTTTGCACTACTATATGGTATGTATCAAAAGTTTGAACAAAGCTACTATTCACGGGATCCACAACCCCTACTATCACGAGAAGACATTAAAACAATGGCGCCAATAATTGTCTTAGATGTAACACATCAAAATGAGACTGTTAAAACTGGATCAATAAATATTCGTATTGAATTGAAAACGCTTAATAATATACCAACCGGAACATCTGCATATTGTTTAATTATACATGATAGAATGCTTGAATATATTCCTCTTACTAATGAAATAAAAAAAATATTGTAAAAATTATGTTTAAATAAATATGTTTTAATAAAAACTGATTTGTTTTTATTTAATTTATGGTTTATTAAGGTTAGGTATGAATATAGCAATATTGTGAAATTGAAGAAGTTGGATTGAAAAATATTTCAAGGTATATAAGGAAGCAATTTAAAGTGTTTTTATGACATCATCTCTAACCTTTATACAGTGTGTATAGTATATCGCTTACTAAACGTAAAATGAAGTTTATCATTTTTTATTTACTCATTATATTAAAAGTGGTATACGGTATTTCACTACCAATGCCTATTATCAGTACTCCACTTATAGAAGAGAACACAAAAAGTTTAATATATCATTTGTAATGTTAAAAGAAAGTAAAGTTTTAGAAACAAGAGATAGTGATTATCAAATAAATGATGATATTGATATAACATCAACAACTACTACTCCTGCTGATATATCAACATTTGAAGAAGATGAAAAAACTATGAGGAAGAGGATTTGAATCATGAAACTCAGAATAATCAACCTTTCTATAATTATTTTTCATCAATAACTACTGAGTTAGCCAAGAAAATAAATGAAACCGCTTCATTATCATCCCAAAAATTGTTTACAGTTGATGACGTTATAGTGACATTTCGTAAGGAATTAATTGGAAATAATTAAATATTGATGGTATACTGGACTCTAATGAGTCATTTTATCGAAATTTTAATCTTAAATATGATAATGTTGATGTTCCTATTCGTTCTACATATGATAGTACATACGAGAAACGATACCTGAAAATAAATTGTTATGAATATTGTGAAGTTAATGATGAACGTATATTAAGTAATGGTGAAATCGAAAGAGTTCGAATACCTGATCTTTCTTATAAATTAAATAACATAAACATAATTGATGTTAAAAATTATACTCAAACGTATAAAATGGTTATCGAATAATGTTTTCATACTAGTGTATCATCAACCGTTAAAGGAAAAACCATATGAACTCATTCGCTTCAGTATTTTTGATAATTCCTATTCATTTCATCATTGTAATCCATAGTAATCAAAATCCTTATACTCAACAACAACATGTTAAGTTAGATGGCGAAACTAGCAAATATTTAGACTTTCAAATTAAACATCAAAATGGTTCTGTGAATGTAAGAGCACATTTATCACTTCAATTGAAAAATGATGATGAAATTACAACAACAACAACTACAAAATTTTATGATCAGATGTATAATGATGGAGGATATAAACACTTTACTATAGATGAAGCAATAGAAGCATTTAGGATGGATTTGATTGAAAAGGAAAATAATATTGGTGGTATTATTGAAAGTTCTGGGGTATTCTATCGACACTTCAACTTAAAATATGAAGATTTAGCAATAAGACTGCGATGTAGATATTATAGTAACTATGCTTATCGCAAACTCAATATTTATTATTTGAATATAGCGATGAAATGGGTAATGATATATTTCCATATGAAAGCGATTATCAAGAGAAATCAAGTCGTGTAGTTAGTCGTGGTATAAATGATATAAATACAAGAACAATTAACGTTGAAGACTATTCATAAACATTAAATATGAGTACATAACAAGAACTTGTGAACATAACAAGAACTTGTTAACATTCAATCATATTTGGAGCATACAAGCAATATGAAAATAAATAAAAATAAATTTGGTGAATATTATGAGGATTTTGTTTGTTCTAAAGTAACTACTGGACGTGGACCTGATACCTGTCGCCGTGCGAATTATAGAAGAAAAAATTTCGAATTCCAAGAAGAAGCAAGAAAAATAATAAATTTCTATAGTTTATCTAAATGTAAAAATTGTATTTTTTATTAAGTGTAATAATACATAGTATATATATTTTCATTTGCTTAAGATTTCAATTACACTCGTTTATTTCATTGTCAAGGCTAAATACAAAATATATTTAATGCCCTTTAAAACACAATGTATTCTTATCAGTTAAAAACAATAAGTTTTAAATTTCACAACTACAGCTAACGCAAATGTGTTCTTATCAGTTAATGTTTAAAACTTAGTATACATTTATAATTTGTATTTTTGATTGCTATATATTTTGAATCAAAATTATATAAATGTATTTTTAAATTTTTTTTGTTGTCAAGGGTAAATATTTTATTTACACTCATGTATCCAGCATTTCGATATCATACTATATAGAAAACCATGCGTCAGAATTAATATGGTCTTATTTATCTGCAAAAATGTATGTATATACATATATTTACATATATATATATATATACATACATACGTATTTATGCATACATGTTTCGATACTTGTGTATGCATGTCTTTATAAGAATGTTTGTAGGTGTACGAGTATAAATACTAAACAATATAAGTGCTCCACTACAACACAACTTAGCAGCGTTGCCGCAGCCAAAAAAAGAATTTGTAAACAAGATATTAAGAAGAAATCACCAATTTTGGTTCAAAATAATCAATATGGCAACACTGGAATCACGAGCAGCCGTTTTGTATGGGAAATTTGATCCAGAAGCATCATAAACACACTACTTTATAATATAGTATTTCTCGCTAACCTGTAATTCTAAATCTAGAAAATTGGAGTAGATTCTAATATTTAGTGCAGCAGTATATGTGGAAATGATGGACAATAAGTGAGTCAGTTTTTATTTGATATCATGCGGTTAAGATCGGCAACAGTAAATATATTTCTTTTTGTGTAAAGAAATAAAGCAATTAAATAATTTATAAAAGCTTTCATAGCACAAAATGTCAATGATTTGTAACAAATCTCCAAACTTATTTTCTTATGTATGTGGTCACAAAATACCAAATCTTCTTTATTGAAATAACTCAAAAAGGCTTGTTCTCTATTTCGAAAGTACGAAACTTTCACGTCCTTTTGCACCAAATTACATTGTTTTAATTTTGATGCAAAAAGCTCAGACTTGTTTCTTGAGAGCACTAATTTACAAATCAAGTTATTCAGATCAGTTTGATTCGGAATATAAGGTTTACTTGTTGGATTACCAAATGATTTTAACCGCATGATACCAAATTAAAATTTACTTACTTATTGTATATCAATTTCCACATATAATGTTGCAATAAATATTAGAAACTGCTCGATTTAGAGTTACAGGCTAGTGAAAAATATCATATTATAACTTTTAAATCCAAGATCCATGCAAAATACCGTTGTACTTTAGTTCCTTAACCTGTTCACCTAACGAAATGCTATCGTCACGCATATGAAAGGTTGGTAGCAATACAACATTGGGTACCTGTGGCAAATTGAAAATAAAATCTAAGTTTTATAACCGATTTTTATGGTTTATACCATTTTTTGTTTCTAAGATCTGTAACTATTAGATTAAGGTGCAAAATGTTAATATTAGTTTTAAATTTTTTTTAATTTCAATTTTAATCTGAAAAAATTAAGAATTTTGGAGGAAAAAAATTTTTTTCTCGATTAATATCTGAATATTTCCAAAACGATAAGAAAAACTGTATGTCACTAAAATAAAACCAATTTTGTTACACATCTTCTGGTGTTTCACTTTTTAAGAGCGGATGACTCGTTCCCGAGTTAGGATGAAATATGTCTACGTACCTGGCTAATTTAGGGGCAAAAAATTGCCACGCCCATAAAAAAAAATCTGGATCTGATGGAAAAAAACCGAAAACGTATTCGACTTAAGCGCATCAAAATCCATATAGTCCACATAGTTTCATTCAAAGGCGGAATTGGCTGCTGAGCAGTGTTATCGATGGAGTTTATTTGGTGTTCTGGATTGTGTAATTTCTATGTACTTAAGAAATTATGCTGTGATATATTTAAGTGTTTCTTGTATATCTTCTATTGATAGTATGTTTATGGCATTTCTGGCTCACTCTTTTTATACAAGAACCTGCATATGCAGCCAGTGTTGCCATTATTGGTTACATCTAATCAAAATTTGTTACTTTTTCTTCATATTTTGCTTACAAATTTTTTTTTGCCAGGTTCACAATCTCGAGCAATCTAGCATGCTAGCATCTTAGCATGAGCAAATTGGTATAGCATATATTTGCCATACACTAACAAAATATACACAAATGCACATGCTATTTATGTGCAAATATGCTTTGATAAAATCCGAGTTGGAGTGCTTTAAGAAAGATTTCCTAAAAGTTCCGATCAAAGAGTTAAAAAAAAAAAATTTATTTTGTAATAAAAAAAAATTCTGAGACAAAATACATTTCTGTCATAAGATTTTAGCAAGAAATATTCAACTTACTCTTGGCTGCATTTTTGCCGAACATAGTTAAGCGATATTTTTAAGTGCTGATTAGCTATTTGGCTATTTGAAAATTAAAATAATATTGTTTAAACTCGAAGAGCTCAAGAGCATAAAATAACACAAAAGCCAGGTTACGATAGCTTTGCGGTTAAAATTAGATGGAATGGGATGAGTCAACCATTTTCAACACTGTTTTTGAAGTTCGGACGACAAAGTAGAAATTTACCATCATGGTACGATGAGCTGATTACCATAGCCAAATGGACCTGCACGTTTCACTGCTGCGTTTAGCACTGCTAGAATACTTGAAATACTGTATTGCAAGGAGGAACCCCTTGCGAATATTTCAGCAAAAATGTTACATTTATTATAGGTTCAGTCAATATTTGATCATCCCTTAAAAGAAATGGTATTGATAAGCTAGTTTTGTCCATTACTATATATTAACGGCAGTAATCAATTTTTACTGGATTTCTCTGTGTATTTTCAATCTCCTTTAACGTTGCTTCTTAATACAATGCGAAATCCGGGTATTCTCAATATTTTTGAACACGGGTTTACTATAGGTTAAGATGAGAAAGAAATATTTTTCGCATGCAAATTAAATTTTTTTCTTTGGACCGTACTACAGAATAACTTCCGAAAAAGTTAAGCTAACTGCTAGTGCATACTGCATATAACATAGAACGAAAACTTATTCCACATACATATATAATCAATTAAAATGAATTCATTAAACTTGATTTTTAACTTTATATATTTTCCAGATATTGTTGAAGTATTGGTGGTATTTGAAGAAGACTTTGAAATTGTATTGCGGCCCGTGATGGAACAACAATGGACAAAAAAAAGTATTGCCATTATGGCTTTGGATTGTTTAAAATTCTTCACGGAAGACCAGGTTAATGGCTATATAGCTTACTACAAGTTGAAATACATTAATTAAATTAACCTTAATATATTTTTAGGTTAAAACTGCTTATAAATTGTGCGCATTGCGTCAATTTGAGCCTTTTGAAACAAAAAACCACTGAGGATAAAGGCCACTTAAGTTACGTTCACTTTGTTATTATTAGTGGGGAATGTATGATATTAAAGTGCCTCAAAATGAAGGTAAATAACTTTATACCTAAATACATATAAGCCGTTTATTTTGGAATTAGTCCAGGTATGTATCTTTTAAATATTATTGTGGTATAAAATTTTACAATGTTGTGTGTAATAGTTTACAAACTTGGAAAATAAAGCACATGTGATTTTAAAAAATGTCACAAAACGTTGGATATAATAATATTTCGAAACATTCGATTATTATAATATTTGAACTTCCCGCAAGAAAACTATTTTAAGAAAATCGGAAATTTATTGGTCGCTCCACGCTTTGAGCTCAAAATTACGCAATCGCTGACCCATTTCGTAGAATTTGTGATAACTTTAATGAATTGTATAATATTAGTGATATGTCTCTTAATGTAAATGTAATTAAACGTAATTTAATTATTTACTTAAATAACTAGTTTTATAGCATTACATCTGTTATTCTCCAGCTATTGTTATGTGTTGTCTGTAAAAGTTTTCCATAGACATTAATAAATAAATAAAAAGCTTCCCTGCCTAATTCTAAGAGACCTCCACTATGTCTTTATATATGTGTATGTGAGTAAGTGGCTGTATGCGTCAGTATGTGACCCGCTTGAAACTCTTAAAAGGCTGAATCGAATTAATCCAAACTGGGATATTCTGAAGAGGCTCCTTCTTAGAAGAGGCAACTTAGATTTCCTAGATATTAAAACCGATTCGACCAGGTAAGTTTCAAAAAACTTAAAAACAGTTTACCTTTAATGCCATGCATGTAACTTCCCGACAAATTTAACCGCAAGTCTATCGTAACCTAGCTTTTGTGCTATTCTGTGGTTTTGAGCTCTTTTAGGTGAAACGATATTCTGAAACCAACCGGTTACGTCGTGATAAGTGGTGATTAATGTACTATACAAAATCGAGATAGATGATAAAAATAAGAAGTTTTCAAGAAAAATCAACTTTTTCGATTTATTTTTCGTTTACAATATCTTACAAACAGATAAACCAACTTTGACCTGATTCACTGCGATCGAAGTGATTTTTACATGTTGAGCTAATTAGTTTGTAGAATTTACCCGTGAAGAAGATACAAACTCTTTAATAAAAACACTTCGAAAAATGATTTACCTTAAATTTCTTAAAAATATCTTGAAAGTTGCCGCTTCGATTCGGTACAAATTCAGAAGTAATCTAAGTTTAAGAACTTCTTTTCTGTAGATTTCAAAAATAATCGAGAACACTAACTGATACGATATATAATTTTGGACGAATAAATTACTTATTTAATATTTTGTCGATCATGATATCTCATGAACAGAATTTGACCCGACTTGCGGTGATCGACGTGGTTTGAAAATTTTAAGAGATATTAATTTTGAAGAATTCATTTTTTCAAATATTTTTTCATATACATATCTTTCAATTGGTGCAAATTCAGAAGATTTATAAAATGAGATATGTGCTTAAGAGTGCCATTCGGTTCAGTCGCTCATATATATGTACATACACAAACACATTTTCAGAGTTTGTCTGGGAAGCTTCCTACAACCTCTAAAGGTGGAGATCTGATGAAACCTGGTAGCTATGGGGCAAGAGTAACTCAGCGGTATTCAGTGTCACACATGAAAATATTAAAAACAAGGAAAAGTACTATATTCGGCTGTGCCGAATTTTATATACCCTTCACCAACGTACGCCTGGCATAATATATATTTTTAAGTACCAATCTTGTTCTTTCTAAGTTATAAAATAGTTTTAGCCAGAAAAAAATGTAACGTCAGTTGCTTTTTTGGTTACTTTTATGAATGAAAAAAAAATTAATTTTCCACCCCTGAAAACGAAATTTAAATTTTTTTTAAATATTTAATGCTAATTTTGCTTTTCCTGAATTAAAAATAGCTTTAATTAGTAAAAATTAACGACGTTAGTTGCTTTATTGCTACTTTTATGTATGAAAAGTTTTAATTTCCCATCCCTGGAAGCGAAAATTTATTTATTTTTGGTTTTTACCAACGTGTTTAAAAAAACTTTATATTTGTAATCATTTTGGTCACGTTCAGGTATCAGAAAACGTTGCATTTATCCAACTCTGCAATTGAAATTAAGATTTTTCTTAATTTTGAAAGCAAATTTTTGTTTCCTAAATTGAAAAATGGCTTTTGTTGGTAAATAAACGACGTAATTTCAATTTCTGATCCCTGCAACCGAAAATTAATTTTTT
This sequence comes from Linnaemya vulpina, assembly GCA_963675445.1. NCBI lineage: Eukaryota > Metazoa > Arthropoda > Insecta > Diptera > Tachinidae > Linnaemya > Linnaemya vulpina. The sequence goes on along the minus strand of OY776277.1, from coordinate 60,463,573 downwards.
TTTTTTTTTTACCAAGGCAACTCTTAATGAGTCATAAAATAATTTTATTTAAGAGAAACTACAAATTTGTAACCACTTTTGAAACTTTCATGTACTACAATATATCGCTGTTATCCAACCCTTGAATCGAATTTTTAAATATCTGATATTGACTTTGTCTTTTCCTGAATTAAAAAATATTTTTAATTATTAAAAAAAATGGCGCTTGTGGCTTTTTGGTTTATATATGTATAAAAAAATATTTCAATTTTTCACCTCTGGAAGCGAATATATAATTTTTAAAAATATTTTTTACCAATGTAAATCTACATGATGTATAAAATGGTTTTATGTAAGAAAACCTAAAAATTTTTAACCATTTTTGTCACTTTCATATAGAACAAAATTTTGCGGTTATCCAACCGTGGAATCGAAATTTTGATTTATTTTATTTGATATTTATTCTATTTTTCCTGCATTAAAAAATAGTTTTATTTAGTAAAAAAAACGGCGTGAGTTGTTTTTTGGTTTATATGTGTTAAAAAAATTGCAATACTCCACTCCTGGAAGCAAAAATTAAATATTTTGAAATTATTTTTTTACCAATGCCAATCTTCATGATGTTTTATTTAAGAAAAACTTAAAATTTTTAAAAATTTTATTTATTATATGAACCACAAAATATCGAATGTGCCAAAAAAAAACTTTATTTCCCATCCCTGGAAAAAAATTTATTTATTTAGTTTTGAATAGACAATTAAGGCGTCGCTAAGCATAAAATAGGTTTAATTTACATATAAACAAGAAAATAAATGGTTTTTGGTGTTAATTTTGCGTCTAGAAATAGGTGTAAGCTTCCCACCTTTGTAACCGTCCATCCGGTTTTTATAAATTTCCATTAGTCCAAGAATGAAGTCTCTAACTCTTCTGGGAGCTTGGAAAGCAGATTTTACGTACAGACTGACGGACATCGCTCAATCGTCATCGCCATTCATAAGGATGCAGAATATATATACACAGCGACTCAAACGGAAAATCGGACATGCCTAAAACATTTGTATTAAGACCCATTATAACAAAAATTTAATTTCTTTTTTTTAATTTAACATATATTTCTATTAAAAATATTAATTTCGAAGTTATTGATACGAAAAAAAACCAAAAATTTAAATTTTTGCAAGAAATATAAGTAATTAAATAAATTAATTCAGTATTTTCAAATCAAAGGGAAAATCGGACAAATTAGTAATTTTTTTATAATTTAAATAAAATTGAACAATAATAAATAAATAAATTTATACAGAATAATATTTCAGTATTTTGAAGCATTGCCTTTAGATTCAATAACTTTTTATAGTCTTTTTTGAACAGGTTTAACTAAATTTGCACCCACTTTTCGATATATATTCTCCTACTCTGTTTTGGAAGCTATTTTTAATTTTCTAGTATTGTAAACACTTCGCTCTATTTCATTCCACAAATGTTCAATGACATTCATGTCCGCCGATTGTGGGGGTTGTTTCAAAAGTTTAGGGAAGTGATGAATGAGCCTGCTGTGCTGAATGTTAATAACTTAAAATTATTAATCTAGAAAAAGTGAACGATGGAGTTTATTTGGTGTTCTGGATTGTGTAATTTCTATGTATTTAAGAAATTATGCTGTGATATATTTAAGTGTTTCTTGTATATCTTCTATTGATAGTATGTTTATGGCATTTCTGGCTCACTCTTTTTATACAAGAACCTGCATATGCAGCCAGTGTTGCCATAATTGGTTACATCTAATCAAAATTTGTTACTTTTTCTTCATATTTTGTTTACAAATTTTTTTTTGCCAGGTTCACAATCTCGAGCAATCTAGCATGCTAGCATCTTAGCAGGAGCAAATTGGTATAGCTTATATTTGCCATACACTAACAAAATATACACAAATGCACATGCTATTTATGTGCAAATATGCTTTGATAAAATCCGAGTTGGAGTGCTTTAAGAAAGATTTCCTAAAAGTTCCGATCAAAGAGTTAAAAAAAAAAATTTATTTTGTAATAAAAAAAAATTCTGAGACAAAATACATTTCTGTCATAAGATTTTAGCAAGAAATATTCAACTTACTCTTGGCTGCATTTTTGCCGAACATAGTTAAGCGATATTTTTAAGTGCTGATTAGCTATTTGGCTATTTGAAAATTAAAATAATATTGTTTAAACTCGAAGAGCTCAAGAGCATAAAATAACACAAAAGCCAGGTTACGATAGCTTTGCGGTTAAAATTAGATGGAATGGGATGAGTCAACCATTTTCAACACTGTTTTTGAAGTTCGGACGACAAAGTAGAAATTTACCATCATGGTACGATGAGCTGATTACCATAGCCAAATGGACCTGCACGTTTCACTGCTGCGTTTAGCACTGCTAGAATACTTGAAATACTGTATTGCAAGGAGGAACCCCTTGCGAATATTTCAGCAAAAATGTTACATTTATTATAGGTTCAGTCAATATTTGATCATCCCTTAAAAGAAATGGTATTGATAAGCTAGTTTTGTCCATTACTATATATTAACGGCAGTAATCAATTTTTACTGGATTTCTCTGTGTATTTTCAATCTCCTTTAACGTTGCTTCTTAATACAATGCGAAATCCGGGTATTCTCAATATTTTTGAACACGGGTTTACTATAGGTTAAGATGAGAAAGAAATATTTTTCGCATGCAAATTAAATTTTTTTTCCTTGGACCGTACTACAGAATAACTTCCGAAAAAGTTAAGCTAACTGCTAGTGCATACTGCATATAACATAGAACGAAAACTTATTCCACATACATATATATTCAATTAAAATGAATTCATTAAACTTGATTTTTAACTTTATATATTTTCCAGATATTGTTGAAGTATTGGTGGTATTTGAAGAAGACTTTGAAATTGTATTGCGGCCCGTGATGGAACAACAATGGACAGAAAAAAGTATTGCCATTATGGCTTTGGATTGTTTAAAATTCTTCACGGAAGACCAGGTTAATGGCTATATAGCTTACTACAAGTTGAAATACATTAATTAAATTAACCTTAATATATTTTTAGGTTAAAACTGCTTATAAATTGTGCGCATTGCGTCAATTTGAGCCTTTTGAAACAAAAAACCACTGAGGATAAAGGCCACTTAAGTTACGTTCACTTTGTTATTAGTGGGGAATGTATGATATTAAAGTGCCTCAAAATGAAGGTAAATAACTTTATACCTAAATACATATAAGCCGTTTATTTTGGAATTAGTCCAGGTATGTATCTTTTAAATATTATTGTGGTATAAAATTTTACAATGTTGTGTGTAATAGTTTACAAACTTGGAAAATAAAGCACATGTGATTTTAAAAAATGTCACAAAACGTTGGATATAATAATATTTCGAAACATTCGATTATTATAGTATTTAAACTTCCCGCAAGAAAACTATTTAAAAAAAATCGGAAATTTATTGGTCGCTCCACGCTTTGAGCTCAAAATTACGCAATCGCTGACCCATTTCGTAGAATTTGTGATAACTTTAATGAATTGTATAATATTAGTGATATGTCTCTTAATGTAAATGTAATTAAACGTAATTTAATTATTTACTTAAATAACTAGTTTTATAGCATTACATCTGTTATTCTCCAGCTATTGTTATGTGTTGTCTGTAAAAGTTTTCCATAGACATTAATAAATAAATAAAAAGCTTCCCTGCCTAATTCTAAGAGACCTCCACTATGTCTTTATATATGTGTATGTGAGTAAGTGGCTGTATGCGTCAGTATGTGACCCGCTTGAAACTCTTAAAAGGCTGAATCGAATTCATCCAAACTGGGATATTCTGAAGAGGCTCCTTCTTAGAAGAGGCAACTTAGATTTCCTAGATATTAAAACCGATTCGACCAGGTAAGTTTCAAAAAACTTAAAAACAGTTTACCTTTAATGCCATGCATGTAACTTCCCGACAAATTTAACCGCAAGTCTATCGTAACCTAGCTTTTGTGCTATTCTGTGGTTTTGAGCTCTTTTAGGTGAAACGATATTCTGAAACCAACCGGTTACGTCGTGATAAGTGGTGATTAATGTACTATACAAAATCAAGATAGATGATAAAAATAAGAAGTTTTCAAGAAAAATCAACTTTTTCGATTTATTTTTCGTTTACAATATCTTACAAACAGATAAACCAACTTTGACCTGATTCACTGCGATCGAAGTGATTTTTACATGTTGAGCTAATTAGTTTGTAGAATTTACCCGTGAAGAAGATACAAACTCTTTAATAAAAACACTTCGAAAAATGATTTACCTTAAATTTCTTAAAAATATCTTGAAAGTTGCCGCTTCGATTCGGTACAAATTCAGAAGTAATCTAAGTTTAAGAACTTCTTTTCTGTAGATTTCAAAAATAATCGAGAACACTAACTGATACGATATATAATTTTGGACGAATAAATTACTTATTTAATATTTTGTCGATCATGATATCTCATGAACAGAATTTGACCCGACTTGCGGTGATCGACGTGGTTTGAAAATTTTAAGAGATATTAATTTTGAAGAATTCATTTTTTCAAATATTTTTTCATATACATATCTTTCAATTGGTGCAAATTCAGAAGATTTATAAAATGAGATATGTGCTTAAGAGTGCCATTCGGTTCAGTCGCTCATATATATGTACATACACAAACACATTTTCAGAGTTTGTCTGGGAAGCTTCCTACAACCTCTAAAGGTGGAGATCTGATGAAACCTGGTAGCTATGGGGCAAGAGTAACTCAGCGGTATTCAGTGTCACACATGAAAATATTAAAAACAAGGAAAAGTACTATATTCGGCTGTGCCGAATTTTATATACCCTTCACCAACGTACGCCTGGCATAATATATATTTTTAAGTACCAATCTTGTTCTTTCTAAGTTATAAAATAGTTTTAGCCAGAAAAAAATGTAACGTCAGTTGCTTTTTTGGTTACTTTTATGAATGAAAAAAAAATTAATTTTCCACCCCTGAAAACGAAATTTAAATTTTTTTAAAATATTTAATGCTAATTTTGCTTTTCCTGAATTAAAAATAGCTTTAATTAGTAAAAATTAACGACGTTAGTTGCTTTATTGCTACTTTTATGTATGAAAAGTTTTAATTTCCCATCCCTGGAAGCGAAAATTTATTTATTTTTGGTTTTTACCAACGTGTTTAAAAAAACTTTATATTTGTAACCATTTTGGTCACGTTCAGGTATCAGAAAACGTTGCATTTATCCAACTCTGCAATTGAAATTAAGATTTTTCTTAATTTTGAAAGCAAATTTTTGTTTCCTAAATTAAAAAATGGCTTTTGTTGGTAAATAAACGACGTAATTTCAATTTCTGATCCCTGCAACCGAAAATTAATTTTTTTTTTTTTTTTTACCAAGGCAACTCTTAATGAGTCATAAAATAATTTTATTTAAGAGAAACTACAAATTTGTAACCACTTTTGAAACTTTCATGTACTACAATATATCGCTGTTATCCAACCCTTGAATCGAATTTTTAAATATCTGATATTGACTTTGTCTTTTCCTGAATTAAAAAATATTTTTAATTATTAAAAAAATGGCGCTTGTGGCTTTTTGGTTTATATATGTATAAAAAAATATTTAAATTTTTCACCTCTGGAAGCGAATATATAATTTTTAAAAATATTTTTTACCAATGTAAATCTACGTGATGTATAAAATGGTTTTATGTAAGAAAACCTAAAAATTTTTAACCATTTTTGTCACTTTCATATAGAACAAAATTTTGCGGTTATCCAACCGTGGAATCGAAATTTTGATTTATTTTATTTGATATTTATTCTATTTTTCCTGCATTAAAAAATAGTTTTATTTAGTAAAAAAAACGGCGTGAGTTGTTTTTTGGTTTATATGTGTAAAAAAAATTGCAATACTCCACTCCTGGAAGCAAAAATTAAATATTTTGAAATTATTTTTTTACCAATGCCAATCTTCATGATGTTTTATTTAAGAAAAACTTAAAATTTTTAAAAATTTTATTTATTATATGAACCACAAAATATCGAATGTGCCAAAAAAAAACTTTATTTCCCATCCCTGGAAAAAAATTTATTTATTTAGTTTTGAATAGACAATTAAGGCGTCGCTAAGCATAAAATAGGTTTAATTTACATATAAACAAGAAAATAAATGGTTTTTGGTGTTAATTTTGCGTCTAGAAATAGGTGTAAGCTTCCCACCTTTGTAACCGTCCATCCGGTTTTTATAAATTTCCATTAGTCCAAGAATGAAGTCTCTAACTCTTCTGGGAGCTTGGAAAGCAGATTTTACGTACAGACTGACGGACATCGCTCAATCGTCATCGCCATTCATAAGGATGCAGAATATATATATACAGCGACTCAAACGGAAAATCGGACATGCCTAAAACATTTGTATTAAGACCCATTATAACAAAAATTTAATTTCTTTTTTTTAATTTAACATATATTTCTATTAAAAATATTAATTTCGAAGTTATTGATACGAAAAAAAACCAAAAATTTAAATTTTTGCAAGAAATATAAGTAATTAAATAAATTAATTCAGTATTTTCAAATCAAAGGGAAAATCGGACAAATTAGTAATTTTTTTATAATTTAAATAAAATTGAACAATAATAAATAAATAAATTTATACAGAATAATATTTCAGTATTTTGAAGCATTGCCTTTAGATTCAATAACTTTTTATAGTCTTTTTTGAACAGGTTTAACTAAATTTGCACCCACTTTTCGATATATATTCTCCTACTCTGTTTTGGAAGCTATTTTTAATTTTCTAGTATTGTAAACACTTCGCTCTATTTCATTCCACAAATGTTCAATGACATTCATGTCCGCCGATTGTGGGGGTTGTTTCAAAAGTTTAGGGAAGTGATGAATGAGCCTGCTGTGCTGAATGTTAATAACTTAAAATTATTAATCTAGAAAAAGTGAACGATGGAGTTTATTTGGTGTTCTGGATTGTGTAATTTCTATGTATTTAAGAAATTATGCTGTGATATATTTAAGTGTTTCTTGTATATCTTCTATTGATAGTATGTTTATGGCATTTCTGGCTCACTCTTTTTATACAAGAACCTGCATATGCAGCCAGTGTTGCCATAATTGGTTACATCTAATCAAAATTTGTTACTTTTTCTTCATATTTTGTTTACAAATTTTTTTTTGCCAGGTTCACAATCTCGAGCAATCTAGCATGCTAGCATCTTAGCAGGAGCAAATTGGTATAGCTTATATTTGCCATACACTAACAAAATATACACAAATGCACATGCTATTTATGTGCAAATATGCTTTGATAAAATCCGAGTTGGAGTGCTTTAAGAAAGATTTCCTAAAAGTTCCGATCAAAGAGTTAAAAAAAAAAATTTATTTTGTAATAAAAAAAAATTCTGAGACAAAATACATTTCTGTCATAAGATTTTAGCAAGAAATATTCAACTTACTCTTGGCTGCATTTTTGCCGAACATAGTTAAGCGATATTTTTAAGTGCTGATTAGCTATTTGGCTATTTGAAAATTAAAATAATATTGTTTAAACTCGAAGAGCTCAAGAGCATAAAATAACACAAAAGCCAGGTTACGATAGCTTTGCGGTTAAAATTAGATGGAATGGGATGAGTCAACCATTTTCAACACTGTTTTTGAAGTTCGGACGACAAAGTAGAAATTTACCATCATGGTACGATGAGCTGATTACCATAGCCAAATGGACCTGCACGTTTCACTGCTGCGTTTAGCACTGCTAGAATACTTGAAATACTGTATTGCAAGGAGGAACCCCTTGCGAATATTTCAGCAAAAATGTTACATTTATTATAGGTTCAGTCAATATTTGATCATCCCTTAAAAGAAATGGTATTGATAAGCTAGTTTTGTCCATTACTATATATTAACGGCAGTAATCAATTTTTACTGGATTTCTCTGTGTATTTTCAATCTCCTTTAACGTTGCTTCTTAATACAATGCGAAATCCGGGTATTCTCAATATTTTTGAACACGGGTTTACTATAGGTTAAGATGAGAAAGAAATATTTTTCGCATGCAAATTAAATTTTTTTTCTTTGGACCGTACTACAGAATAACTTCCGAAAAAGTTAAGCTAACTGCTAGTGCATACTGCATATAACATAGAACGAAAACTTATTCCACATACATATATATTCAATTAAAATGAATTCATTAAACTTGATTTTTAACTTTATATATTTTCCAGATATTGTTGAAGTATTGGTGGTATTTGAAGAAGACTTTGAAATTGTATTGCGGCCCGTGATGGAACAACAATGGACAGAAAAAAGTATTGCCATTATGGCTTTGGATTGTTTAAAATTCTTCACGGAAGACCAGGTTAATGGCTATATAGCTTACTACAAGTTGAAATACATTAATTAAATTAACCTTAATATATTTTTAGGTTAAAACTGCTTATAAATTGTGCGCATTGCGTCAATTTGAGCCTTTTGAAACAAAAAACCACTGAGGATAAAGGCCACTTAAGTTACGTTCACTTTGTTATTAGTGGGGAATGTATGATATTAAAGTGCCTCAAAATTAAGGTAAATAACTTTATACCTAAATACATATAAGCCGTTTATTTTGGAATTAGTCCAGGTATGTATCTTTTAAATATTATTGTGGTATAAAATTTTACAATGTTGTGTGTAATAGTTTACAAACTTGGAAAATAAAGCACATGTGATTTTAAAAAATGTCACAAAACGTTGGATATAATAATATTTCGAAACATTCGATTATTATAGTATTTAAACTTCCCGCAAGAAAACTATTTAAAAAAAATCGGAAATTTATTGGTCGCTCCACGCTTTGAGCTCAAAATTACGCAATCGCTGACCCATTTCGTAGAATTTGTGATAACTTTAATGAATTGTATAATATTAGTGATATGTCTCTTAATGTAAATGTAATTAAACGTAATTTAATTATTTACTTAAATAACTAGTTTTATAGCATTACATCTGTTATTCTCCAGCTATTGTTATGTGTTGTCTGTAAAAGTTTTCCATAGACATTAATAAATAAATAAAAAGCTTCCCTGCCTAATTCTAAGAGACCTCCACTATGTCTTTATATATGTGTATGTGAGTAAGTGGCTGTATGCGTCAGTATGTGACCCGCTTGAAACTCTTAAAAGGCTGAATCGAATTCATCCAAACTGGGATATTCTGAAGAGGCTCCTTCTTAGAAGAGGCAACTTAGATTTCCTAGATATTAAAACCGATTCGACCAGGTAAGTTTCAAAAAACTTAAAAACAGTTTACCTTTAATGCCATGCATGTAACTTCCCGACAAATTTAACCGCAAGTCTATCGTAACCTAGCTTTTGTGCTATTCTGTGGTTTTGAGCTCTTTTAGGTGAAACGATATTCTGAAACCAACCGGTTACGTCGTGATAAGTGGTGATTAATGTACTATACAAAATCGAGATAGATGATAAAAATAAGAAGTTTTCAAGAAAAATCAACTTTTTCGATTTATTTTTCGTTTACAATATCTTACAAACAGATAAACCAACTTTGACCTGATTCACTGCGATCGAAGTGATTTTTACATGTTGAGCTAATTAGTTTGTAGAATTTACCCGTGAAGAAGATACAAACTCTTTAATAAAAACACTTCGAAAAATGATTTACCTTAAATTTCTTAAAAATATCTTGAAAGTTGCCGCTTCGATTCGGTACAAATTCAGAAGTAATCTAAGTTTAAGAACTTCTTTTCTGTAGATTTCAAAAATAATCGAGAACACTAACTGATACGATATATAATTTTGGACGAATAAATTACTTATTTAATATTTTGTCGATCATGATATCTCATGAACAGAATTTGACCCGACTTGCGGTGATCGACGTGGTTTGAAAATTTTAAGAGATATTAATTTTGAAGAATTCATTTTTTCAAATATTTTTTCATATACATATCTTTCAATTGGTGCAAATTCAGAAGATTTATAAAATGAGATATGTGCTTAAGAGTGCCATTCGGTTCAGTCGCTCATATATATGTACATACACAAACACATTTTCAGAGTTTGTCTGGGAAGCTTCCTACAACCTCTAAAGGTGGAGATCTGATGAAACCTGGTAGCTATGGGGCAAGAGTAACTCAGCGGTATTCAGTGTCACACATGAAAATATTAAAAACAAGGAAAAGTACTATATTCGGCTGTGCCGAATTTTATATACCCTTCACCAACGTACGCCTGGCATAATATATATTTTTAAGTACCAATCTTGTTCTTTCTAAGTTATAAAATAGTTTTAGCCAGAAAAAAATGTAACGTCAGTTGCTTTTTTGGTTACTTTTATGAATGAAAAAAAAATTAATTTTCCACCCCTGAAAACGAAATTTAAATTTTTTTAAAATATTTAATGCTAATTTTGCTTTTCCTGAATTAAAAATAGCTTTAATTAGTAAAAATTAACGACGTTAGTTGCTTTATTGCTACTTTTATGTATGAAAAGTTTTAATTTCCCATCCCTGGAAGCGAAAATTTATTTATTTTTGGTTTTTACCAACGTGTTTAAAAAAACTTTATATTTGTAACCATTTTGGTCACGTTCAGGTATCAGAAAACGTTGCATTTATCCAACTCTGCAATTGAAATTAAGATTTTTCTTAATTTTGAAAGCAAATTTTTGTTTCCTAAATTAAAAAATGGCTTTTGTTGGTAAATAAACGACGTAATTTCAATTTCTGATCCCTGCAACCGAAAATTAATTTTTTTTTTTTTTTTACCAAGGCAACTCTTAATGAGTCATAAAATAATTTTATTTAAGAGAAACTACAAATTTGTAACCACTTTTGAAACTTTCATGTACTACAATATATCGCTGTTATCCAACCCTTGAATCGAATTTTTAAATATCTGATATTGACTTTGTCTTTTCCTGAATTAAAAAATATTTTTAATTATTAAAAAAAATGGCGCTTGTGGCTTTTTGGTTTATATATGTATAAAAAAATATTTAAATTTTTCACCTCTGGAAGCGAATATATAATTTTTAAAAATATTTTTTACCAATGTAAATCTACATGATGTATAAAATGGTTTTATGTAAGAAAACCTAAAAATTTTTAACCATTTTTGTCACTTTCATATAGAACAAAATTTTGCGGTTATCCAACCGTGGAATCGAAATTTTGATTTATTTTATTTGATATTTATTCTATTTTTCCTGCATTAAAAAATAGTTTTATTTAGTAAAAAAAACGGCGTGAGTTGTTTTTTGGTTTATATGTGTAAAAAAAATTGCAATACTCCACTCCTGGAAGCAAAAATTAAATATTTTGAAATTATTTTTTTACCAATGCCAATCTTCATGATGTTTTATTTAAGAAAAACTTAAAATTTTTAAAAATTTTATTTATTATATGAACCACAAAATATCGAATGTGCCAAAAAAAAACTTTATTTCCCATCCCTGGAAAAAAATTTATTTATTTAGTTTTGAATAGACAATTAAGGCGTCGCTAAGCATAAAATAGGTTTAATTTACATATAAACAAGAAAATAAATGGTTTTTGGTGTTAATTTTGCGTCTAGAAATAGGTGTAAGCTTCCCACCTTTGTAACCGTCCATCCGGTTTTTATAAATTTCCATTAGTCCAAGAATGAAGTCTCTAACTCTTCTGGGAGCTTGGAAAGCAGATTTTACGTACAGACTGACGGACATCGCTCAATCGTCATCGCCATTCATAAGGATGCAGAATATATATATACAGCGACTCAAACGGAAAATCGGACATGCCTAAAACATTTGTATTAAGACCCATTATAACAAAAATTTAATTTCTTTTTTTTAATTTAACATATATTTCTATTAAAAATATTAATTTCGAAGTTATTGATACGAAAAAAAAACAAAAATTTAAATTTTTGCAAGAAATATAAGTAATTAAATAAATTAATTCAGTATTTTCAAATCAAAGGGAAAATCGGACAAATTAGTAATTTTTTTATAATTTAAATAAAATTGAACAATAATAAATAAATAAATTTATACAGAATAATATTTCAGTATTTTGAAGCATTGCCTTTAGATTCAATAACTTTTTATAGTCTTTTTTGAACAGGTTTAACTAAATTTGCACCCACTTTTCGATATATATTCTCCTACTCTGTTTTGGAAGCTATTTTTAATTTTCTAGTATTGTAAACACTTCGCTCTATTTCATTCCACAAATGTTCAATGACATTCATGTCCGCCGATTGTGGGGGTTGTTTCAAAAGTTTAGGGAAGTGATGAATGAGCCTGCTGTGCTGAATGTTAATAACTTAAAATTATTAATCTAGAAAAAGTGAACGACTATTAACTTCAAAACAATAATAAAAATTCAGGACGGACTAGAAAAAGGAACTTTTATATATTAATATTATTACAAAGTTTAGAAATAGATTTAAATAAAAGGACAATGTGGCTATATGTACCTGGCAGCACTGCCAATTAATCTCTAGTTGTCAAAATGTTACAACCCCGGTCAACACAATATAGATAATATTCAAATTAACGGAAATGGAATATTCCAGAATATACAAGATCATTCGAATCTATGCCAATAATAAGTGTAAATAACAACAACGAAAAACCTATCAACTTAATGCTAAGAGATGTTATTCTTAATGATCTTGTACGCAAGTATTCACTTCTAATAAAGCTAAACATGTTCGCAAGTATACACAGCCATATACACATAGCAGAAGAAGAAACAAAACTACACAACACACAGAACACTCATACATACAACCACACATAGTTTCCATAAACAAAACACACAAGTCAGCATTGTCATGTATACAAACATACGTATATAGCTACATGTTAAGTAAAGCACAACCAACAACAACCATGCCCAGAAGCTTCGCGAAGTTACCAGACGACGTCACTTTGCTATATAAAGACGCTGCCAGAGCTCAGCAGGGAGAGTGTGATTTCAAATATAGACGTGTTAACATCGCTAATTGTTTAGTAGTACAAATACTCGTGGTAATAACGTAATAAATAAAGTGTTGCCGCATTATATTTCTAAAATTAATTTGTCTGTGTTTTAATTTGATGCAATTAAACGAATCCTTGAAGGATAAGTAAAAAACCGTTTTTACGAAAAGGTCTAAAAAAAAACAAAACATACATTGTACGAAAAGCTATTATAGAAATTTATCTACGAGTTTTGTTTTTAATTGTTGTTGACAATCTGTCTTTAGCTAATTTCGGTCTAACTTTCTTTATGTCAATAAAAAAATTTTTGTATTACATATTTTACTCGACGTTTCGTCAATTTTCTGTTGACTTTTCAACCGTTTGTCTATTTCAAATTAAAAACTTAAATAATTATAATATACACACCAATATACTATTATAAATACTTACAATTTCCAAAAGAATTTGTATCAAAAACATAAATAAAAACTTATAATTCTAATTTTAACTGTTAAGCTTATTTTTCAAAACTACTCTGTAGCTTAGGCTGATATTATCTGTGTCCTCTTTCAGATTCATAGCATTGTTGATGTTTTGTTGTTTACAAAATATTGTGTATCTCTTTCCTCCTTTGCTTTCTGTGTCCAATATTTTAACATTGTTAAAATCAGGTGTGTGACCGCTTTCTAGAGTGTGCTTTGTTAATGCTGTTGTTTCTTTCTTTTTTAATATATCACTGTTATGCTCTTTCAATCTTGTCTCTAAAGCTCTTTTCGTTGTTCCAATATATACTAAGTTACAATTATGTTTATTGATCCCTTTACATTTAATTTCATAGTCTACATCGCTTTGTTGTGTTTTGTCTACTTTGACCCCAAATTTCGTCAATATTGTGTTCAATGTAGAGCTAGGTTTGAATGCAAATTTTATATTTGTTGTTGTTGTTTTCAATAATGTTTTTAAATTGTGATTGTCTGTTAAACCTGGTATAAATGTTAGACTGGGAAAATTATTCGCTTCTATTGTATCATCATTTTTATTATTTATTTTTCTTAATTTTTCTTCGTGTATCAATTTGTTTATAAGTTTCAGCGGAAAACTGTTGTTTGTGAGTATGTTTGTAATTTTCTTGATGTTGTTGGTGTGAAATTGTTCGTCACTAGTCCTCAGAACGCCAGAGATGAAACTTCTAGCTGTGTTTATTATTTGCAACTTGGGTTGGTCTTTAGCATACCAATCCAATACTATTCTTTTGTCGTATTAGTACTGTGTCCAAATAAGCAATATTTTTATTGTTTTCTATTTCTATTGTAAATTGGATTCTTAGATGGTAATTATTGAAAGCTCTTATAATTTCATCTCTGTCGTCATACTTAATAATAGCTAATATGTCGTCTACATATTTGACTATGTATTTAGGTTTAATGTTTTTGTTATTTAATTTCGCTAACGCTTCGTCCAATAAGCAATCTAGAAGTATATCAGCTATGGTAGGTAACATTGGGTTACCCATAGGCATACCAAATATCTGCCTATAAATATTTCTATCTTGCATAAAGAAATTGTTATCCGTCAGACAAAATTGAAGATTTTTTCCAAACAACAATTTTGGGATCTTGGTGACTTTCTCAATTTTATTCCATTGTTTCATTATATTATTAATGGCTATGTTAATTGGAATATTAGTGAAAAGTGATATTACATAAAAGGATACTAAAATTTCATCTTTTTGAAGTTTTATATGTTGTATTTGTTCCTTCAATTGATTCGAGCTCTTTTTATTGTATTGAGATGAAATTATGGATTTAATTACTCTATTTATATGTTTGGATAATTGGTAACAGGGAACATTAGTTGATGCTACTATTGGACGCAAGTGTACACCTATTTTGTGGATCTTAGGTAGGCCATTCTAAGAGCTGTTGCAGCTGGACAGTAAAGTAATTTTTCCTGTGTCGCATCTATGTAATCATGTTTTGTTTTTATATTTAAAGGACATATGTACATTGAAATGTGGAGACTGCTTAATCTGTCTTATATATCGCTTTTTATTATACGCACATACATATATACTAGGAATATCTTGTTTTACACGGCATTCTCCGGAACACATCTACTGTGTAAAAACAGGATTCAGTGTATATGAGCACATACTGTGCTCATGAATGTGGCTACCGTTCTACATATATAATAATAATCAGCATTATCCAGAATAAAATTTCACATTAAAATATCATAATGAATGAAACATGCTGTGAAATTAACGTAATATTTGAGCTCTGAAAAAAATTCCACATTATTGTCCATGGCTTGAATGTGAAATTGTTCCTAAATTACAAAGGAAATTGTTCTCCAAATTGTTTCTACCGAAAAGAATTTTAAAATCAAAATTTTTATTAAAACAAAAACATTTAAAACGAATATGTTTATTAAATCTGTTTTTATAATTGTAAAAGGGTAAATAAACAGCAAATAAATATTTTATTTTATTCCGCCATCCTCCAAATTAAAGAATCGTGGCTTGCGCCTGGATGTAAACGGATCTTCATCTGGTTATCGGCGGCATGAACTAAAACGCCAATGAACTAAGCCCCCAAAGCAGAAATGAACTAATGCCCCAAATTTTAATGAAATAAGTCCCCCAAAAATGAATTAATGCCAAAAAGTGGAATGAACTAACGCCCCAATCATGGTACAATTATCAGGTATATGCAAAGCGAATTCATTACAACAAAGCATCTTTTTTGTGAAACAAAAAGATGAGTAACTCAGCGGTATCCAGTGTTAAACATGAAAATATTAAAAAACAAGGAAACGTGCTATATTCGGCTGTGCCGAATCTTATATACCCTTCACCAACGTACGCCTGGCATAATATATATTTTTAAGTACCAATCTTGTTCTTTCTAAGTTATAAAATAGTCTTAGCCAGAAAAAAATGTAACGTCAGTTGCCTTTTTGATTACTTTTATGAATGAAAAGAAAATTCATTTTCCACCCCTGAGCACGAAATTTTGATTTTTTTACAATATTTAATACTAATTTTGCTTTTCCTGAATTAAAAATAGTTTTAATTAGTAAAAATTAACGACGTTAGTTGCAAAGTTGAAAAGTTTTAGTTTCCCATCCCTGGAAGCGAAAATTTATTTATTTTTGGTTTTACCAACGTATTTAAAAAAAACTTTAAATTTGTAACCATTTTGGTCACATTCAGGTATCAGAAAACGTTGCATTTATCCAACTTTGCAATCGAAATGAAGATTTTTCTTAATTTTGAAACCAAGTTTTTGTTTCCTAAATTAAAAAATGGCTTTTGTTGGTAAATAAACGACGTAATTTCAATTTCCGATCCCTGGAACCGAAAATTTATTTTTTTGTTTTTTTTTTACCAAGGCAACTCTTAATGAGTCATAAAATAGTTTTATTTACGAGAAACTACAAATTTGTAACCACTTTTGAAACTTTCATGTACTACTATATATCGCTGTTATCCAACCCTTGAATCGAATTTTTAAATATCTGATATTGACTTTGTCTTTTCCTGAATTAAAAAATATTTTTAATTAGTAAAAAAAAACGGCGCTTGTGGCTTTTTGGTTTATATATGTATAAAGAAATATTTCAATTTTTCACCTCTGGAAGTGAATATTTAATATTTAAAAATATTTCTTACCAATGCAAATCTACATGATGTATAAAATGGTTTTATGTAAGAAAACCTAAAAATTTGTAACCATTTTTGTCACTTTCATGTAGTACAAAATGTTGCAGTTATCCAACCATGGAATCAAAATTTTGATTTATTTAATTTTTTTGATTTATTCTATTTTTCCTGAATTAAAAAATTGTTTTATTTAGTAAAAAAACGGCGTGAGTTGTATTTTGGTTTATATGTGTAAAAAAAAATTTCAATATTCCACTCCTGGAAGCAAAAATTAAATATTTTGAAATTATTTTTTTTACCAATGCTAATCTTCATGATGTTTTATTTAAGAAAAACTTAAAATTTTTAAACATTTTATTTATTATATGTACCACAAAATACCGAATGTGCCAAAAAAAAACTTTATTTCCCATCCCTGGAAAAAAATTTATTTATTTAGTTTTGAATAGACAATTAAGGCGTCCCTAAGCATAATATAGGTTTAATTTACATATAAACAAGAAAATAAATGGTTTTTGGTGTTAATTTTGCGTCTAGAAATAGGTGTAAGCTTCCCACCTCTGGAACCGTCAATCCGGTTCTTATAAATTTCCATTAGTCCAAGAATGAAGTCTCTAACTCTTCTGGGAGCTTGGGAAGCAGATTTTACGTCCAGACTGACGGACATCGCTCAATCGTCATCGCTATGCATAAGGATGCAGAATATATATACAGCGACTCAAACGGAAAATCGGACATGCCTAAAACATTTGTATTAAGACCCATTATAACAAAAATTAAATTTCTTCTTTTTAATATAACATATATTTCTATTAAGAATATTAATTTCGAAGTTATTGATAAGAAAAATAAAACGAAAAATTTTAATTTTCGCAAGAAATATAAGTAATTAAATCAATTAATTCAGTATTTTCAAATCAAAGGGAAAATCGGACAAATTAGTAATGTGTTTATAATTTAAATAAAATGGAACAATAATAAATAAATAAATTTATACAGAATAATATTGCAGTATTTTGAAGCATTGCCTTTAGATTCAATAACTTTTTATAGTCTTTTTTGAACAGGTTTAACTAAATTTGCACCCACTTTTCGAGATATATTCTCCTACTTTGTTTTGCAAGCTATTTTTAATTTTCTAGTATTGTTAAATGCGTTTTTGTAAACACTTCGCTCTAATTCATTCCACAAATGTTCAATGACATTCATGTCCGCCGATTGGGGGGGTTGTTTCAAAAGTTTAGAGCAGTGATGAATGAGCCTGCTGTGCTGAATGTTAATAACTTAAAATTATTAATCTAGAAAAAGTGAACGACTATTAACTTGAAAACAATAATAAAAATTCAGGACGGATTAGAAAAAGGAACTTTTATATGATAATATTGTTACAAAGTTTAGAAATAGATTTAAATAAAACGACAATGTGGCTATATGTACCTGGCAGCACTGCCAATTAATCTCTAGTTGTCAAAATGTTACAACCCCAGCCAACACAATATAGATAATATTCAAATTAACGGAAATGGAATATTCCGGAATATACAAGATCATTCGAATCTGTGCCTATAATAGGTGTAAATAACAACAACGAAAAACCTATCAACATAAAGAGATGTTATTCTTAATGATCTTATACGCAAGTATTCACTTCTAATAAAGCTAAACATGTTCACAAGTATACACAGCCATATACACATAACAGAAGAAGAAACAACACTCATACATACAACCACACATAGTTTCCATAAACAAAACACACAAGTCAGCATTGTCATGTATACAAACACACGTATATAACTACATGTTAAGTAAAGTACAACCAACAACAACCATGCCCAGAAGCTTCGCGAAGTTACCAGACGATGTCACTTTGCTATATAAAGACGCTGCCAGACCTCAGCAGGGAGAGTGTGATTGCAAATATAGACGTGTTAACAACAGTGTTTAGTAGTACAAATACTCGTGGTAATAACCTAATAAATAAAGTGTTGCCGCATTATATTTCTAAAATTAATTTGTCTGTGTTTTAATTTGATGCAATTAAACGAATCCTTGAAGGATAAGTAAAAAACCGTTTTTACGAAAAGGTCTAAAAAATATAAAACAAAATATACATTGTATGAAAAGCTATTATAGAAATTTATCTACGAGTTTTGTTTTTAATTGTTGTTGACAATCTGTCTTTAGCTAATTTCGGTCTAACTTTCTTTATGTCAATAAAAAAATTTTTGTATTATTTGTATTATTGTTGACTTTTCAATAGTTTGTCTATTTCAAATTAAAAACTAAATAATTATAATATACACACCAATATACTATTATAAATACTTAAAATTTCCAAAAGAATTTGTATCAAAAACATAAATAAAAACTTATAATTCTAATTTAACTGCTAAGCTTATTTTTCAAAACTACTCTGTAGCTTAGGCTGATATTATCTGTGTCCTCTTTCAGATTCATAGCATTGTTGATGTTTTATTGTTTACAAAATAGTGTGCATCTCTTTCCTCCTTTGCATTCTTTGTCCAATATTTTAACATTGTTAAAATCAGGTGTGTGACCGCTTTCTAGAGTGTGCTTTGTTACTGCTGTTGTTTCTTTCTTTTTTAAAATATCACTGTTATGCTCTTTCAATCTTGTCTCTAAAGCTCTTTTAGTTGTTCCAATATATACTAAGTTACAATTATGTTTATTGTTCCCTTTACATTTAATTTCATAGTCTACATCGCTGTGTTGTGTTTTGTCTACTTTGCCCCTAAATTTCGTCAATATCGTGTTCAATGTAGAGTTAGGTTTGAATGCAAATTTTACATTTGTTGTTGTTGTTTTCAATAATGTTTTTAAATTGTGATTGTCTGTTAAACCTGGTATGAATGTTAGACTGGGAAAATTATTCGCTTCTATTGTATCATCATTTTTATTATTTATTTTTCTTGATTTTTCTTCGTGTATCAATTTGTTTATAAGTCTCAGCGGAAAACTGTTGTTTGTGAGTATGTCTGTAATTTTTTTGATGTTGTTGGTGTGAAATTGTTCGTCACTAGTCCTCAGAACTCAAGAGATGAAACTTCTATCTGTGTTTATTATTTGCAACTTGGGTTGGTCTTTAGCGTACCAATCCAATACTATTCTTTTGTCGTATTAGTACTGTGTCCAAATAAGCAATATTTTTATTGTTTTCTATTTCTATTGTAAATTGGATTCTTAGATGGTAATTATTGAAAGCTCTTATAATTTCATCTCTGTCGTCATACTTAATAATAGCTAATATGTCATCTACATATTTGACTATGTATTTAGGTTTAATGTTTTTGTTATTTAATTTCGCTAACGCTTCGTCCAATAAGCAATCTAGAAGTATATCAGCTATGGTAGGTAACATTGGGTTACCCATAGGCATACCAAATATCTGTCTATAAATATTTCCATCATGCATAAAGAAATTGTTATCCATCAGACAAAATTGAAGATTTTTTCGAAACAAACATTTTGGGATCTTGGTGACTTTCTCAATTTTATTCCATTGTTTCATTATATTATTAATGGCTATGTTAATTGGAATATTAGTGAAAAATGATATTACATAAAAGGATACTAAAATTTCGTCTTTTTGAAGTTTTATACGTTGTATTTGTTCCTTCAGTTGATTCGAGCTCTTTATATTGTATTGAGGTGAAATTATGAATTTAATTACTCTATCTATATGTTTGGATAATTGGTACAGGGAGCATTAGTTGATGCTACTATTGGACGCAAGTGTACACCTACTTTGTGGATCTTAGGTAGGCCATTCTAAGAGCTGTTGCAGCTGGACAGTGAAGCCATTTTTCCTGTGTCGCATCTATGTAATCATGTTTGGTTTTATGTTTAAAGGACATGTGTACATTGAAATGTGGAGACTGCTTAATCTGTCTTATATATCGCTTTTTATTATACGCACATACATATATACTAGTAATATCTTGTTTTACACTGCATTCTCCGGAACGCATCTACTGTGTAAAAACAGGATTGGGTGCATATGAGCACATACTGAGTGTGTAACAAATGATTGCAATTTTAGGAATGTGGCTACCGTTCTACATATATAATAATAATCAGCATTATCAAGAATAAGATTTCACATTAAAATATCATAATGAATGAAACATGCTGTGAAATTAACGTAATGTTTGAGCTCTGAAAAAAATTTCACATTATTGTCGATGGCTTGAATGTGAAATTGTTCCTAAATTACAAAGGAAATTGTTCTCAAAATTGTTTCTACCGAAACGAATTTTAAAATCTAAATTTTTATTAAAACAAAAACATTTAAAACGAATATTTTTACTTAATCTGTTTTTATAATTATAAAAGGGTAAATAAACAGCAAATAAATATTTTATTTTATTCCGCCATCCTCCAAGTTAAAGAATAGTGGCTTGCGCCTGGATGTAAATGGATCTTCATCTGGTTATCGGCGGCATGAACTAAGACGCCAATGAACTAAGCCCCCAAAGCAGAAATGAACTAACGCCCCAAGTTTTAATGAAATAAGTCCCCCAAAAATTACGCCCCAATCATGGTACAATTATCAGGTATATGCAAAGCGAATTCATTACAACAAAGCATCTTTTTTGTGAAACAAAAAGATGAGTAACTCAGCGGTATCCAGTGTCAAACATGAAAATATTAAAAAACTAGGAAAAGTGCTATATTCGGCTTTTCACCAACGTACGCCTGGCATAATATATATTTTTAAGTACCAATCTTGTTCTTTCTAAGTTATAAAATAGTCTTAGCCAGAAAAAAATGTAACGTCAGTTGCCTTTTTGGTTACTTTTATGAATGAAAAGAAAATTAATTTTTCACCCCTGAAAACGAAATTTTGATTTTATTTAAATATTTAATGCTAATTTTGCTTTTCCTGAATTAAAAATACTTTTAATTAGTAAAAATTAACGACGTTAGTTCTTTATTGTTACTTTTATGTATAAAAAGTTATAGTTTCCCATCCACGGTAGAGAAAATTTATTTATTTTTGGTTTTTGCCAACGTATTTAAAAAAACTTTAAATTTGTAACCATTTTGGTCACATTCAGGTATCAAAAAACGTTGCATTTATCCAACTCTGCAATCGAAATTAAGATTTTGCTTAATTTTGAAACCAAATTTTTGTTTCCTAAATTAAAAAATGGCTTTTTTTGGTAAATAAACGACGTAATTTCAATTTCCGATCCCTGGAACCGAAAATTAATTTTTTTGTTTTTTTTACCAAGAAAAAACTATAAAATGTAACCTCTTTTGAAACTTTCATGTACTACAATATATCGCTGTTATCCAACCCTTGAATCGAATTTTTGAATATCTGATATTAACTTTGTCTTTTCCTGAATTAAAAAATATCTTTAATTAGTAAAAAAAAACGACGCTTGTGGCTTTTTGGTTTATATATATATAAAAAAATATTTAAATTTTTCACCTCTGGAAGCGAATATTGAATTTTTAAAAATATTTCTTACCAATGCAAATCTACATGATGTATAAAATGGTTTTATGTAAGAAAACCTAAAAATTTGTAACCATTTCTGTCACTTTCATACACAACAAAATGTTGCAGTTACCCAACCGTGGAATCGAAATTTTGATTTATTTTATTTGATATTTAATCTTTTTTTCCTGAATTAAAAAATTGCTTTATTTAGTAAAGAAACGGCGCGATTTGCTTTTTGGTTTAAATGTGTAAAAAAATTTCAACATCCCACTCCTGGAAACAATAATTAAATATTTTAAAATTATTTTTTACCAATGCTAGTCTTCATGATGTATAACGCGGCCTTATTTAAAAAAAAACACAAATTTTCTTCAATTAAAAAATATTTTTAACTAGTAAATAAAACGGCGCTTGTGGCTCTGGAAGCAAATCGAAATTTTTCTATTTTTCTTTTTAATACCAATTTAAAATAATTTTAAGCAGGAAAAAACGACGTTAGTTTATTTTTGGTGATGTTACTGTATACGAAAAAGTTTTAATTTCCTAACCCTGAATGAGAATTTTTAATTTTTAAACGTTTTGTCATCTATGCAAATCCTTATGATGTATAAAACAGTTTTATTTAAGAAAAACTTAAAATTTTTAAACATTTTATTTATTATATGTACCACAAAATATCCAATGTGCCAAAAAAAAACTTTATTTCCCATCCCTGGAAAAAAATTTATTTATTTAGTTTTGAATAGAAAATTAAGGCGTCCCTAAGCATGAAATAGGTTTAATTTACATATAAACAAAAAATAACTGGTTTTTGGTGTTAATTTTGCGTCTAGAAATAGGTGTAAGCCTCCCACCTCTGGAACCGTCCATCCGGTTTTTATAAATTTCCATTAGTCCAAGAATGAAGTCTCTAGCTCTTCTGGGAGCTTGGGATACAGATTTTACGTACAGACAGACGGACATCGCTCAAATGTCATTGCTATTCATAAGGATGCAGAACATATATACAGTGACTCAAACGGAAAATCGGACATGCCTAAAACATTTGTATTAAGACCCATTATAACAAAAATTAAATTTCTTTTTACTATATTAAAATATATATAGGCTAATTGTTCTTAGTTAAAATCTCAGAAGGACATGATGGTAAATATTCCTAGGCACAAAGGAAAGTCAACATCAGTTTTATTCAACTTACACAGCAGAGCAGAACAGCTGTTTTCGAAAGCCACTACACTTTCATCATCAGTGCTCATGTGTATTGTGTTTGTCACCACTTTTTAAGTGGCTCAGTTAAATGTGATATCAGTTCTTATTTACACAAATTTTATTATGAAAAACAATCCGAGAACTGTATCAAACTGATGTTAACACGTTTTTGTTTTAATACCCGTGTTACCGTTTGAATATTTTCTTCATGCCCCATTTTTCTGAATTTTTTGTTCCATTATACATTAAGTCAAACTTTTTTGGTTTGAATTTTATACTTAAGTATATGTGAACGTTTTTTTTTTCCAATTTTCATTGGTAGCTCAAGCCTAAGCTTAAATTGTATGTGATTTTTATTTTAATGAACATATTATTTTTGCTATATTAATATTTATATATGATGTAAAAATTATCACAAATATATAAGTAAAATGTCGTGTCTTAAATTCGTGGCCACCTCTGAATATATATCAGGGATGCCCAGCTCATGAAACAATTGTTTGGAGAGAACTCACACACATTCTTATGCTCTTTCATTTAGTATATATTATATTTATTATTATATTTAGTATATATTATATATTTATATATCTGTATTTTGCAGAATATGAATATTTATGCTATGTTTAAGTGTGTGTGTGTTTTTGTGTTCTGAGTGGCGATTGGGGTATCTGCCTGTCAGACAGGCTGTGTGTGTGTGTGTGACGATTGGTGAGTCTGTATGACAGTCCGCTTTTTTGCTTTCTTGGATTTAGCGCACGTGGGTCAGTATGATATGTGATAAGATGTATATATTCATGCGTACATAAATATCTACAAATTTATTTCATTTACGCATATGCATACAAATAATAAGCGTTTATTCTTTGTGCCCAAATATTCCCTTGACCATTTGAATGAATGAACCATTGCATTTGTTTGTTTGTGTGTTCTCTGAAAAAAAATATGTATGTAGTTTTTTATTTGAAATAAAAAGACATTTATTTTAATTTTTATAAGCATTTATTTAAAAGTTTGTTAACATTTTCATTTTTAAGTAAAATTGCCTTCCTTAAGGCACAAACACAATAGTCGTGATAGCTACAATAGAGATATATTGAATGCTTAGTTTCCATTTGTTTAAAATTAATGCAGCCAATGTTTTCAATGTTATAAACTGTTTGATGAATCATTTTTTCTAGCCATTTTTTCTTCTCTTTCACCTTAACATATATTAGTGAATTTCTTATATTGGAATTTAAAAACTTGCAAACGCTTTGAAATGAGACTGATCCATCATTCCAGTTAATATGATGATAGTTTTTTGTTAACCAAACTGCTTCTCTCTGCTTTTTGGCTGATAAACATGAGAAATCAAAAGGAGGTTTTATGATGAAATTGAGGCATTCGTTGTTGCTGAAAACTACAGCATCTTTTGCGATGAAGTCATTTGAATTATTT
Organism: Linnaemya vulpina; assembly: GCA_963675445.1. Lineage (NCBI taxonomy): Eukaryota > Metazoa > Arthropoda > Insecta > Diptera > Tachinidae > Linnaemya > Linnaemya vulpina. The sequence continues at coordinate 60,438,806 of OY776277.1, read as the reverse complement.
TTGAAACCTTGCAGTCTACAAAAACAATATCACTATCCATGTTATTTAATTTATAAGACCTTCCGGACTTGACCTTTTATTGGTATGTATTCTATTACGCGGTTATGAATAAGAACGCAGTAAGCTGATGTTATTACTGGAATATTTGTTGCTGTTTCAAATTCAATTTTTATGTCGATTGGTCCGGTATTGAGCGTTTCGTTTTGGTGACTGACAGCAACTACAATAATTGGAGCGTTATGTTTAAACTCTTGACCTGTTAGAAGAGGTTGGGGTTGTTTCATGTAGTAGCTTTGTTGGAATCTTAGATACATATCATATAGAATCGCATAGCGCTAATTTTTGAATTTTATATTAAGATCGTCATATGGGTAAGAGGTTGAGTTTAAATGTACTTTTAAGTTAGTAAGATCACATTGAACAAACTTGTTTTCTTGTTGAAAGGCAATCAACACAAAACGAGGGCGTTCCTCATTAGCGGCCAGTTTAACATTCCATATGTGATTGGTCCCCGTATTAAGGTGTGGATTCATATGACAATCCCAACTACGGAATGCCATTGGTATAGCAGCACCATTATTAAGTATTTTGATCATATTCAATTTACTATGATCAGATAATTGAACATGTGGAATTCTCCATGATATTAGTGAAATTGTAAGTTTTGCTTTCTCAGTGGAAACATTCGAGTGTACAAGATCTTCATCGTTCTTATTACGCAAGAGTATCAACTCATGTTTACCATTTAATAAAACTTTATTGTAGTCTTCAGCGAATCCTAAAAGAAGTTTGAATAGAAATTAAAATTTCCATTTTGAAGATTTATTTTATCAAGTTTATTCCATCTAGCATTTTTCAACACAACGCTTTCCGTAGGTGATAAAGAAACCAAATTTTTTATGGTACTGGTGGCTCCCAAATATCTTGTATGATAAATTTCAATACCATTTAGTTCATAGCGAATTGCATCAAAGAGATATGCAACAAATTATTTTTCAACTGAAAATTGGGTGTAGATTTCGATGTTTTTTCGTCTACAACAAGTCCTTCCATATATATGTAGCTTTCACTGTTTGATATAGATCTTGGTTTTGTATTGAAATTCTTATTTCATCGTTGTTGTTAAAAGACTGAAGGTATGGTATGTATGTGTGATAATCCTTTTTGATTATATTTTCGTCAGATATTGGTTTATCTAAAACGTCTGTTATGGAACTAATTATGTTTTTAGTTTAAAGTTCAGTGAGTTGAGAAAACTCTTGTTTGCTGCTGTAAGCGATTTTTGACGAACAGATCTTTTCAATTGTTGCTTAGGTTGTAATGTTTGAGGATTAAATGTTGCTGTAGTATACTTCGATATACTCGTGTTGTATATTATCATTATTTAGTTGTCCTTAAATGTATTCGTGTTATAATTTCCTCTCCTCTGAAATTAATTAAGTCGCCGTTTTGATCAACCACGCGAAGAGCTAGTGAACTTATCTCTCTGGAGTTTACTGGCAAATAAATAAGATTTTTCGGAATCTCAACTATTTTATATCCAGCCGGTACATTAATCGGAAATTCATGTAGTGCATGAGCTTTAGAATCGTTCATATAAGTGTTAACCACAATACTGCTTTCAATCCTCAAGAGATTCACCTTAAAGATATTCACTGGAAGATCAGAGTAATATTCTTTATTTAGCGTTAATATTCTGCTATTGAATCCTAAAGGTCTACCTATTGTATTTTCTCTATTAAAATATATTGGTTCTTTAGAGCTGCTGACTTTGACTTGCATTGTATTGTTATTAGCTTCAATCAAAATTTTGTTTTCTTGTCTGTATCGTTTGTGTTGTTCTTCTATATAGTCAACTATATCATTTAATTCATAAGATCCGATCGGTATTTCAATTACAAGTTCATCGATATGAAATATATTGTTTTAGACATCCACATTCGGGATAGAGCTGTATGAACGAAAATCAGTTAGAGCACATTCACAGGTTCCGTTTAAATCAATAGGAAAATAATTAGCAGATATCCCTGATGAATTGGAGCTCAGAGTCAATATTATTGACATTGTGACTGTTTGAATGTAAATAATTGAGGTGAAACACACAGTATGATTTATAAGAATCAGTTTCGTATTTATTTTTTATTTACTTATTTTAAACTAAAATTAAATATTGATGCCACTGTTGCTGTTGTTGTTTATTTGTTGTATTCTTCCATTTACAATATCTCAACTTTGGTTATCCCAGAATTGTGCTCATTACCAAAGCCCAGCCACTTAACAAACACCTTATGTCCTTTAGTTTTGAGAACCTTTTCAACTAGGTATGTATTTGGATATCTGGTTTTTGAAAGTTTTTCTTCATAGAATCCACCTTTATTAGGATTTCCGCGATAGTCTTCTAATGTATATGGTGTAGGATATGTATTTTGTACTCTTTGAATTGTAAAGATTTCTGTTGTCCACTTCGGAGTATAAACTTTTCAAATATGTTTTTATATTTGCTTATGCGTACATGATCTCCTACATTAAATTTTGACATTTTATACATCTTTAAATGACTATATACTGTTTTTAAAAGCTGGTTTTCATTTGTTGAATTTACTTTAATCGCTGACATTTTAATGGTGCGATTATACATATCAATCCAATTATATGAACCATTTAAGCTAAATTCTTTCCACATCATTCCTTTTAATGTTCTATTGAATCGTTCATAGTGCTATATGTTGAGTAGTGATTAATATTGTATTTATTTATCAACTGACTGAAATGTTTATTGAAAAATTTTTTACCATCGTCTGTTTGCAAGCTTTTCGGTATACGTCCCAATTTGAAAATATTCTCCACTGCCTGGGTTGTTTCAAATGCACTCTTTCTTCTCAAAGGTAGTGCCCAAGCAAATTTTGAGAATGTATCAATTATAGTTAGCAAAAATCGATAATTTCTATTGTTTAAGGAATAATTTAACATTTCAACTAAATCAGCTTGCCAAAGATCATCTATTCCTTTCATCACAACTCTACGACGTAGAAAACGTTTTCGAGCCTGCTTATGCAATTCATTTACAATATTTCTTCTTGAAGACATTTTATTTTTCCAGTCGCTGTTTTAAGTGTGTTGTGATCTACTTGGTGCACTTTCAGCTATTGATACGAACATGTAATTTTCTCTTCTATAAATTTTTTTTCGTAGCTCTTCAATTTCCATATCAAAAAGTGATTTATTATCATCCATTTTGTTATTGATATCCTGCAAATGAGCATTAAGATTTTCTAACTGGAAAGCTACTTCTTGTTGCTGTTTTGTGAGTTCAGTTTGTAGAAAAAATTTACTGATAACATCGTTTTTCTCCAGAGCGTTTGCAACATTTTTGATTCTCTTGTATTGCATATCAATGTTTTTGTTCGCATCCATAAAGAAGCCCAACAACTTAGGTGCATTTTTGGTTGAAATTACCTCACTTCTATCGTTAATATAATGCCCAAATTTATCAACTGCATCAAACCCCTTCCTAAATAATTAATTTTTGTTACATGTGATGAGCTTGTATTATTTTCTTCTTTGAAAAGTTTTCCAATAATATGTTTGTACTTATGGGTTTTGCTTCCTTTGATTTGACCATCAGACTTATAGTCTCTCCTGTGAGCATTGGTATTAAGTAATATTTTTTTATAGATTTCAAGCTCAAATTTGTCATAGTCTTTTGGTGTTTTATGAAACATTAAAGAAAACAGTCCTGGCGTGAGAGCCCATATTTGTCCTGTATCTTATCTTGATTTAACTCGATGGTGCTATTACCAAATCTCCACTCGTTATTATATTTATGTGGACCATATTTAGTATCTAGTTAGTTTCTCGATTGTAATAGTGATAAGTCAGGATAACTTTCTTCATTATTCGCATTTTGTGAGTAAAAGTCATCTTCATCATAATTACTGCTACTTTTACTATTCGATTGTTTAAACATTGATTCTTCAATTAGTTTCTTGGGCGTACTCGTTTCCAATTTTATTGTTGAATTCTGAGGATGAAAACTTTCATTGTCATTAATTCCAGTTTCCTTAATACTCGGTTCTTTTTTAACCGGTCTACCAACGTATTTGGAGCTATTGATAAATTCTTTTAAAGGTCCTGTGATAGGCTTGAATGTGTCTCTTAATTGTTCATGTGTATTTATTTCACCAGTTTTTATTCTTCGAAGCTTTTTCTTCAAGATATTTCTTGTAGTCACCAAGTCTTTAAGAATTTGTTCATTTATTTTAGCTATCAGGTCAGCTCAATAGGAAGCAGATCAGTTTATTAGATCAGGTTATCAGATCATGTATCAGATCAGCTTATCAGGTCAGTTTAACAGGTATCAGATCAGTTTATCAGGTATCAGATCAGCTTATCCGGTCAGTTTAACAGGTATCATATCAGCTTATCTGATCAGTTTCAATAATCACTGTTTTCTTTAATGTTTTATAAAACACCAAAAAACTATGACAAATTCGAGCTTGAAATTTATAAAAAAAATATTACTTACTACCAATGCTCACAGGAGAGACTATAAGTCTGATGGTCAAATCAAAGGGAGAAAAGCGCATATGTACAAACATATTATTGGAAAACTATTCAAAAACTAATTATTTAGGAAGGGGTTTGATGCATTTTAACCCTCATAATCCAAACTATATATACTGGGATAATCCAAACGAGTTGGTAGATCGACTTAGACTACTGCTTGCATCACAGTCTGCAGGCCATATTAATCACAACAACGAAATTGTCTCAATTATTGAAGAACTACATGAAGCTAATATAATAGTAGAAACTATATACATACATAGATTTTTTTTATATAAAACATGAACGTTGAAATTTGGGCATTATATTAACGATAGAAGTGAAGTAATTTCAACCAAAAATGCACCTAAGTTGTTGGGCTTCTTTATGGACACGAAGAAAAACATTGATGTACCATACAAGAGAATCAAAAATGTTGCAAACGCTCTGGAGGAAAATGATGTTATCAGTAAATTGTTTCTGAAAACTGAACTCAAACAACAGCAACAAGAAGTAGCTTTCCAGTTAGAAAATTGTAATGCTCATTTGCAGGATATCAATAACAAAATGGATGATAATAAATCACTTTTTGATATGGAAATTGAAGGGCTACGAGAAAAAATTTATAGAATAGAAAATTACATGTTCGTATCAATAGCTGAAAGTGCACCAAGTAGATCACAACACACTTGAAACAGCCACTGGAAAAATAAAATGTCTTCAAGAAGAAATATTGTAAATGAATTGCATAAGCAGGCTCGAAAACGTTTTGTACGTCATAGAGCTGTGATGAAAGGAATAGATGATCTTTGGCAAGCTGATGTAGTTAAAATCGGATATTATTCCTTAGACAATAGAAATTATCGATTTTTGCTAACTGTAATTGATACATTCTCAAAACTTGCTTGGGCACTACCTTTGAGACGAAAGAATGCATTTGAAACAACCCAGGCTATGCAGAATATTTTCAAATTGGGTCGTATACCGAAAAGCTTGCAAACAGACGATGGTAAAGAATTTTTCAATAAACATTTCAGTCAGTTGATGAATAAATACAATATTAATCACTACTCAACATATAGCACTATGAAAACCTCAATAGTAGAACGATTCAATAGAACATTAAAAGGAATGATGTGGAAAGAATTTAGCTTAAATGGTTCATATAATTGGATTGATATGTATAGAGATTTACTTGATGAGTACAATAGAAAAATTCATCGCACCATTAAAATGTCACCGCTTAAAGTAAAGTCAACAAATGAAAACCAGCTTTTAAACACAGTATACAGTCATTTAAAGATGTATAAAACGTCAAAATTTAATGCAGGATATCACGTAAGCATAAGCAAATATAAAAACATTTTTGCAAAAGGTTATACTCCGAATTGGACAACAGAAATCTTTACAATTAAAAGAGTACAAAATACATATCCTACAACATATACATTAGAAGAATATCGCGGAAATCCTAATAAAGGTGGATTCTATGAAGAAAAACTTTCAAAAACCAGATATCCAAATACATACCTAGTTGAAAAGTTTCTCAAAACTAAAGGACATAAGGTGTTTGTTAAGTGGCTGGGCTTTGGTAATGAGCACAATTCTTGGATAACCAAAGATGAGATATTGTAAATGGAAGAATACAATAAATAAACAACAACAACAATGGCATCAATATTTAATTTTAGTTTAAAATAAGTAAATAAACAAATATACGAAACTGATTCTTATAAATCATACTGTGTGTTTAACCTCATTTATTTACATTCAATCAGTCTCAATGTCAATAAAATTGACTCTTCATCAGAGCTATCTGCTAATTATTTTCCTATTGATTCAAACGGAACCTGTGAATGTGCTCTAACTGATTTTCGTCCATACAACTGTATCCCGAATGTGGATGTCTAAAACAATATATTTCATATCGATGAACTTGTAATTGAAATACCGATCGGATCTTATGAATTAAACGATATAGTTGACTATATAGAAGAACAATACAAACGATACAGACAAGAAAACAAAATTCTGATTGAAGCTAATAACAATACAATGCAAGTCAAAGTCAGCAGCTCTAAAGAACCAATATATTTTAATAAAGAAAATACAATAGGTAGACTTTTAGGATTCAATAGGAGAATATTAACGCCAAACAAAGAACATTACTCTGATCTTCCAGTGAATATCTTTAAGGTGAATCTCTTGAGGATTGAAAGCAGTATTGTGGTTAATACTTATATGAACGATTCTAAAGCTCTTGCACTACATGAATTTCCGATTAATGTACCGGCTGGATATAAAATAGTTGAGATTCCCAAAAATCTTATTTATTTGCCAGTAAACTTCAGAGAGATAAGTTCACTAGCTCTCCGCGTGGTTGATCAAAACGGCAACTTAAATAATTTCAGAGGAGCGGAAATTACAACACGAATACATTTAAGGACAACTAAATAATAATAATATGCAACACGAGTATATCGAAAAATACTACAGCAACATTTAATCCTCAAACATTACAACCTAAGCAACAATTGAAAGGATCTGTTCGTCAAAAATCGCATACAGCAGCAAGCAAGAGTTTTCTCAAGTCACTGATTTTTAAACTGAAAACAAAATGAGTTCAATAATATACGTTTTAGATAAACCAATATCTGACGAAAATATAATCAAAAAGGATTATCACACATGCATACCATACCTTCAGTCTTTTAACAACAACGATGAAATAAGAATTTCAATACAAAAACAAGATTTATATCAACCAGTGTTACCTAGTGAAGCTATATATATGTGGAAGGACTTGTTGTAAACGAAAAAACATCGAAATCTACACCAAACTTTCAGTTGAAAAACAATTTGTTGCATATCTCTTTGATGCAATTCGCTATGAACTAAATGGTATTGAAATTGATCATACAAGATATTTGGGAGCCACCAGTACCATAAAAAATTTGGTTTCTTTATCACCTACGGAAAACGTTGTGTTGAAAAATGCTGGATGGAATAAACTTGATAAAATAAATCTTCAAAATGGAAATTTTAATTTCTATGTACCACTCAAACTTCTTTTACGATTCGCTGAAGACTACAATAAAGTTTTATGAAATGGTAAACATGAGTTGATACTCTTGCGTAATAAGAACGATGAAGATCTTGTACACTCGAATGTTTCCACTGAGAAAGCAAAACTTAGAATTTCACTAATATCATGGAGAATTCCACATGTTCAATTATCTGATCATAGTAAATTGAATATGATCAAAATATTTAATAATGGTGCTGCTATACCAATGGCATTCCGTAGTTGGGATTTTCATATGAATCCATACCTTATTACGGGGACCAATCACATATGGAATGTTAAACTGGCCGCTAATAAGGAACGCCCTCGTTTTGTGTTGATTGCCTTTTAACAAGAAAACAAGTTTGTTCATTGTGATCTTACTAACTTAAAAGTACATTTAAACTCAACCTCTTACCCATATGACGATCTTAATATAAAATTCAAAAATTAGCGCTATGCGATTCTATATGATATGTATCTAAGATTCCAACAAAGCTACTACATGAAACAACCCCAACCTCTTCTAACAGGTCAAGAGTTTAAAAATAACGCTCCAATTATTGTAGTTGATGTCAGTCACCAAAACAAAACGCTCAATACCGGACCAATCGACATAAAAATTGAATTTGCAACAGCAACAAATATTCCAGCATAAACATCAGCTTACTGCGTTCTTATTCATGACCGCGTAATAGAATACATACCAATAAAAGCTCAAGTCCGGAAGGTCTTATAAATTAAATAACATGGATGGTGATATTGTTTTTGCAGACTTGCAAGGTTTCAAAAATAATTCAAATGACTTCATCGCAAAAGAACTAGCTGCAGTTTTCAGCAACAACGAATGCCTCAATGTCATCATAAGACCTCCTTTTGATTTCGCATGTTTATCAGCCAAAAAACAGAGGGAATGATGGATCAATCTCATTTCAAAGCGATTGCAAGTTTTCAGAATCTAATATAAGAAATTCACAAATATATGTTAAGGTAGGAGAGAAGAAAAAATAGCTAGAAAAATTATTCATCAAACAGTTTATAACATTGAAGACATTGGCTGCATTAATTTTAAACAAATGGAAACTAAGCATTCAATATATCTCTATTGTAGCTATCACGACTATGGTGTTTGTGCCTTAAGGAATGCAATTTTATTTAAAAATGAAAATGTTAACAAACTTTTAAATAGATGCTTATAAAAATTAAAATAAATATCTTTTTATTTCAAATAAAAAACTACATACATATTTTTTTTCAGTGAACACACAAACAAACAAACACAATGGTTCATTCATTCAAATGGTCAAGGGAATATTTGGACACAAAGAATAAACGCTTATTATTTGTTTGTATGTATGCGCATAAGTGAAATAAATTTGTAGATATTTATGTACGCATGAATATATACATCTTATCACATTTCATACTGACCCACGTGCGCTAAATCCAAGCAAGCAAAAAAGCGGACTGTCATACAGACTCACCAATCGTCACACACACACAGCCTGTCTGACAGGCAGACATTCCAATCGCTACTCAGAACACAAAAACACACACTTAAATATATCATAAATATTCATATTCTACAAAATACAAAAATCGCACCACCATCCAGATCCCCAAATAAAATCCATCGTTGATCGTCATGTATAAAATAAACAAAATATCAGTTTCAATATTTATGCAATAGTAAATTTTTTTCACAACGTCTTCAAGATCAGAATAATCAAATTATTCTCCACACTCAAGCATTGCAAACAAGAAAAAAAAAAAATAACTGAATTGCTGGACAAAATATCTTAAGTAAACACACACCAATATTAAAAACAAAAAACGAACCACAAACATTATTTTTACGTCACTTTTGAAATATTTTATTTCCTAAAGAATGTTCTGTCAGATACTGATAATTTCTTATTTTCTATTGGGCCATAGCACACAGACAGATCTCATATGGACAGACAAAAAATCCCACGCACACATACCGACGGACATGTATTCCCAAGGTCACATACGGACAGACACAAACTCCCAAGGTCTCAAATGGACAGACAAAAATTCCCACGCTCACATACGGATGGGCATGTATTCCCAAGGTCACATATGGACAAGGTCACAAACTCCCAAGGTCTCATATGGAGAGACAAAAATTCCCATGCCTACCCCAACATTATAAAAAAAAACAACAACAATGTGAACACCCTATTTAACCACACACAAACATCAAAGTATCAAATTACTAAAAAAAACCAATTCACTATCTACTTGCTTTATATCTGCACTGCATCTGGTTACAATCTGCTTTATATCTGTTCAAATTCATCAAAAGACCTGGTTACAATCTGCTTTATATCAGTACAATTTCGTCAAACCCTTTTGAATATCTTCCTTTATATCTAGAATCATCCTTGCTTACAACTGCAAATCCATATTTATTTTTCCAACACTCCGCACAAATCTTTGTAAACTCCTTAAACGATATATCACCAATAACATGATCATTATATATATCCCTTAAGTTCATTTCATCTTATTTAAATATTATAATCATATTTGCATTGTCACGTATTAGATGTTTAGAAATTTTTGTATATGTTTGACATAGATAAAAACAATCAATATGCTTATGTTTGCCCATACACAAGTAATCTCTTATAGAATTTTGTTTTTCACAAATGACATCATCGAATATAATATAGAAAGTGGTTTTGTTTGCTTCAGTCGGACTTTTGCATTTACCGAAAACGTGAACACATGTATATCTTTTATTGGATTAAGTAAAGCCTTTAGATAAATATACTTTTGTTGATATAATGATTTAGAATATATGTAAATATTTTTAAGGGCAAGACTATTAGGATTTTCTATTAAAGTAATCATCACATTAGTTTTTCCATAGATTGTAGGTCCTACAATTAGTGCTCGTATTGAATTTGGTAACAATGTACTACGTACAATTTTTTATTTATTTTCTTGCGTTTCATCTGCATTTCTTACAACACTTTGTTTTGCTTGTTTAATCAATCGCATATTGATTGATTGATAACTAAAATGTTAATGATGTAAATTAACCCTTATATAAGAAATTTGCATCATATATAATAAGTTTTTGATTTCAGATGCAACTGTAATAAAAATTGTTATAAATTGTAGTAGAAGCTATAAACAAGATCAGTATAAGACTGCAAGAGGATTCGTCGACAACTTAATAAATAAACTACCAGTAGAACGACATTTACTTGGATATCAGTTTTGTGGTCCTGGTAGAAAGCTGGAGAAACGATTAAAAAGAGTAGATAAAGGAATAAATTTATTGGATGCGGCTTGCAAAGAACATGATATTGCATACTCACAATCAAAATAAAAGACATGAAGCTGATCAAATACTAATTAAAAAGACTTGGCAACGAGTAAAATCTAAAGAAAGCGATTTAAAAGAACGAGCAAATGCGAAAAACGAAAAAATGGTTTGTAACGAATGCAAAGAAAGCTAAAGTAAAATTTGGAATAGGTATGAAGAGAAATATATCTCGCAAATTGAAAAAAGTATGTGATCGAAAACTGTTTTCATCTACTGTAAAAAATACACTGAAAGTTTTAAAAAATGCGGAACCTGTCAATAAAAGTGATGCTGTTAAAATTGCAAAAAAAAATATTTATTTAAATTTTAACAGCACTATCCGCACCTGGAGGTTTGGCTACTGGCGAAGCAGCTATTGCTAAAGCAGTTAATAGTATTAAAAAGGGAAAGGAGCAACTAGCAGAATATACTCGTCACAATAGATATATGGAATCAATTGCCATGGGAAAAGGTTTATATCTTAAACCATACAAATCTGGATACGGTCTTTATTACAACCCAGCTTCAAAAAACTCTATAATAACCTGCCTAATCGACCACTAACGGATTGGGATTTATATAAATATTGCAGTACACTCAAATATTTCAGAGGTGTTTTTATGCCATCAGCAGAATAATGTGGTATTGTTAATTTAGATTATTTAAATGGTCCTGGAACTCATTGGGTAGCATATTATAAAAAGCATAATGACAAGGATTATGTTGATAGTTTTGGAAACTTGCAGTCGCCACTTGAAATTATCAATTACTTAAAGCCACCCATTCAATACAATTATAAACAAAAATTTAATACAATTTGTTGTGGTCATATATGTTTGAAACTTTTATTTAATTATATATAATTTAAAATATAATTTTATATTTCATATATAATTTAAGAACAATACTAGTTTTCTATTTATTTTTTTTAGAAATATGTTTATATTAATTTCTCAAGAATGCGAAGAAATGTGGTTTATATTGGGAATATTATTTTTAGATAATCACAGTATGTTTATTATCGCAAAGGGTTTTTAGGTTGAGTACGTAAATAGTCTTAAACTAAAAAAAAAATTGAAAACAACTAGTTTATGAATTGTGTGTGCGAATTAGAAATTTGAACTTATATATTTTTACCACAACGCTTATCAATTTTAAGTAAAGAGACAATTTTTATAACATATTATGTCCGGTCCGTAAATATTGTGTTAGAATTAGAAATGAAATGCGTCAGATGATGATGATGTTGATGATGAAAATGATAATTATATAGAAGAGTTATATCATAATCATATACAACAAATGAGGAGAGCGAAAAGAAGGTGATCGAACATGAAAAGCGCATGAGTATATGTATATAAAAAGATTGTGACTGCGGACATCAACAAAATACATGATATAAGAAAAATAAATTAGTTAAAATATTAAAAAAAAGAAGAAAACAAACTCTTTAAAAAAATCAAACAATAAAAAGATAAAATGATTAATTTGTTTAGATAAATATAATGGATACAAAATGGTGTATACAAGTTGTATGCATACATATTGTATCCAGTGTTTTCTAAGATATAAAAGCCTGTTTTGTGTTACGTGCAGATTAATATTATGCAAACATCAGTAACTAATGGAAGTTAGTTTGGATTGAAAACATATTCAAATCCATTCCATCTGTAAAAAGAAATTAAACATTTTATTATTACAATTATAAAATTTAAATCCTAAAAAATACATTTAATAATAAAAAATATTTATTTAATTATAACATTGTGTTTTTACTTAACATATTATTTTTGTCAGATTCCACATATAAAATTTAAGAAGTGTTTCTATAAACTTGTATCTATTATTAAACAATATACATCCACATTCATTTAATTTATTCGTTAAAATGTTTTCGCAATCACATTTATGAATTTCATTATATACATATATATATATATATATATATGAAAATTTATATGAAAGGTGACATCAATACCAAGGTTTTTATGTATATACGGTTTCTCTATATGTATTGGTTCATGATCATTTTAGTGAATACTGCAATCATTTCGAAATATTTTAGTTAATATTTTGAAAAACTGAAATACAATTCGTTCTTAAATTCATTACAATTCAATTTTAGTCATACCATTAATTTAATTAATATACTTAGCTATTCTAAATCACAACTTCGGAGAATAAATTACATATAAATACATCACTAAAAACTTAAATATTTAAATACATTATCCACAGCCCACGTCATATGCATGAGTACGCGCAGGATGCAATGACTTATGTGCGTCATTACGGTCGACCAGATTTACTTATAACATTTACGTGTAATCCGCAATGGTGCGAAATTGTCCTACCGACCGCCATGATATCACTGCCCGTGTTCTTAAGCAGAAATTTAAAGCGCTTATGGGTTCTAGCGTGAAATCTAAAGTGTTTGGTGAAGTGAATTGCTGGATGTGTTCTGTGGAGTGACAAAATTGGAACTACCATTTACGTGCATCCATTCATAAATGTAACAATGCTATACAAATTAATAATGATAATGTGAAATGTATTAACTGTTCTGTTAAAAATCGGATAGCAACGAACGTAATACAAAATGATAATAAGGCTAACTTAATCCCGGAAGTGTTTTTAAATGAAATAAAGGAAAAGGTTGTAAAGTGGTTAAGAGATTCACAACAACAACATTGTAAAATAATATTTAATTGTGAACTCTTTTGCGAAATATACGATGTATTAATAAAAGAAGAAGATGATTCATGCAATCGCATCAAACTAAAATGATTATTCTTAATATATCTTCAACAACAGATGACACTTTTCAAATTTACTCTAAAATATATCATCTTGACATTAATATCAATAAGTATAAATGTTTGAAGGGGTCTCAATACATATGCTTACCATTTTAAAAAAACATGCATGTATCAATGTGAAAAACAAAGATGAATATTCTTTTAAGTGGGCTATAATATCAGCACTGTGTCCAAGTGAATTCAATTTAAATAGATGTATGTACATCGTGTAACATTGAAAACATACATACATAATCATATTATCATTCTACAAAATAATTGGGGGATTGACACTTCGTGCTATTTAGTCATATTGTCATAAGATTTTAGACTAGTTTAAAAAATTTGTTTTAGTGCTGCATATAAAAAAGTTATAAAATAATAGCACTCTTGCAGGTATGTTTTTGTGTTGTCATAAAAGAGCTCCAGAGATCGAAGTCGAACTCTGAAAATCTTTAAGCGAGACGGCAGTAGTACATGTTTGCCGCCGTTACTTATATATATTTCACGATTAAAAAGCGGATAAAAAATTATTCATATCTACATGTCTGTATATTAAAGCACATTTTTATAACATAAAATATATTAAAGGAGCACTAAAGCGCAAAAACTAAATATATACAATTGAAACATTTTTCTCGTTTAAATTACGTAGCTGGCAGCCACTGAACGTTTTTCCATATGCCGCCGCAAAAAAAATGTATTCAGCTCATAACAAGACAGCAGCTGTTAGTTTATATATATATATATAACTTTATTTAGCAGACCAAGTTACGACGGGTTCACACTTGTCATATATTTAGTGCTATTATTTTATGACTCTATGACTACAGTGTGAATCCCTCATATATGATTTTAAGTTTAAAAAGTTTGAATTTCCCACTGTCCGTTAATAAAATAAGATTTTGAAAACAATAACCCTAAATAAGTGTAAATGTTTTTGGTGTAGAGGGAGATAACATAGTTGGACCATATTAATTCACTCAAGCCGAGAAGAAAAACCACTTCAATTTATTGTTGCTGGAAGAAGAAGAACGGCTTCACTATTTATGGATCAAATATAAGTGAAGGTAAGTTACAGTATTTATATTGATATAAAGCGATAAAAATTAAATAATATATATTTCTTATTTCTTACAGATTAATAGGAAGTAAACTGACAGATATCCTGCTTAATACACTTTCACAGCAAGGAAAAGTTAGAAACCCATAACCATGAGTGTAATAAGAAGGTGACTAAGATGCCTAGTTTAGATGATGTAAGTTAAGTTTTAAAAATTTTAAGAAGCAAATTTATGTGCCTTTTGTTGTGTATGCCGACTTCGAATGCGCCTTAAAGTCGATTAATATACAAAATTCAAAAAATATTAAATTCGTACAAAAGCATATTCCATTTGCTTATAGCTATTACATAAAATACTCGTTTGACGGTAGTTTATATATTTTTAGAAATTATAGTGGTGATGATCCACAAAAACATTTCTAAAATCATATATAATAATTATTTAAGTGTTGCAAAACCAATGAATTCCTTAACATCAGTTCAAGAGATAAAGCAATAAAAAGACAGAGTTTGTCATATTTGCAAAATATGTTTATCTTTTGATGATAGAGTAGCAGACCAGTGTCATTTAACAGGCGAATATAGAGGACCTGCTCATAATATATGTAAACATTTAATTGAATTACGTTTTCTAGACTCATTTTTATTTATGTCGTCTAGTTTAGAAAAGCTAGCAGTATATTTATCAGATGAAGATCTAAAAAGTGTAAAATCAAGTTATTAAAATATTGCCGAGTTCAATTTAATGAAACGTAAAGGTGCCTTTCCTTACGATTATTTATATTCTGTTGTCTTCAAGAATCACAATTACCACCACGTTCAGTCTTCTTTAAAAAGGTTACGAATGAGCCGAGTAGTGTAGATGATAATGAATATGCTGAAAAAGTTTGGAATACAATTCAGTGTAAATCTCTTATGAACTTTTATATATAAAAGTAGATGTTTTATTACTTTGTGATATATTTGAAAGTTTTAGAAAATTTTGTAAAAGTATTTATAACTTAGAACCATGTCAGTATAATACCACTCCAGGTCTTTCATGAGATGCTATGCTAAAATATACAGAAATAAAACTTGAATTGTTAACCGATATTAATATGTATAATTTCGTTTTGCGGGGTATTAGGTGAGGTATTATACAGTGTAGTAAACGACGACCAGTTGCTAATAATAAATACGTTAGTGATTATGATTCTACTAAATAATTAAATTATCTTATTTTTTTAGATGTTAATAATATGTCTGGTTATGGAATGCCACCATAACTTCCCTATAAAAATTTTAAATAATATTAATATTAAATTTTAAATAAGAAGAAGATAGTCCTATGGGATATATACTTCAAGTAGATTTAGAGTATCCAACAACATTACACAACTATCACAATGATTTTCCATTTTACGACGAAAACGAAGAAAATGAAACCATGAAACAATCAAAATTAATTACAGATTTAAATTATAAAACAAAATACATAAATCTTCAACACTGTCTCCAAAACGGTTTAATTTTAACTAAAATACATAGAATACTTCAATATAATCAGTTCGATTGGTGAAAAAAGTATAGCTAAATATACATTGGAACGAAACTTTTTCAAGCTTTTAAACAATGCTGTACATGGTAAAACTATGGAAAATGTAGACAAAAGAAAAGATGTAAAATTAGTTTGTGAATGAGAGAGTAGAGGTTAGGGGCTAGGGCACTCATATCTAAACCTAATTTCCATAGTTCATTTAAAGTTCATAAATTCATGAGTAGAATTAAAACGTTCTACAAAAAACCAATTTATAATGGGTTTTCAGTATTAGAATTATCGAAACTGAAAATGTACAGCTTTCATTACGATTATATGAGGAGGATATTCACTTCAATTATATGGATACATATACGATGTATAAACAAATGATTTATATGATGATATGCGAAGTTAATTAAGTTTACATTTCGATACATCTTCATATGCCCAAGACAATGTGTTTAAGTTTCCTTTAGTAAACAAAAAGGTTTTAGGTATGATGAAAGACGAATGTAATGGTAAAATTATTAAGGAATTCATTGGTCTACGAGCTAGAATGTATTCAATAAAAATATATAAAGTAGATAGCAATAAAAAAAATTAAGGGTGTTAGGAATAGTGTGACAGCTAGAGTAAAAGCTATATAATTCTATGTATGTATTTAGATCTATGGTTCATCATATATATACACAACATATAAACTAACATTAAGTTATTTAGATGATAAGAGATTTATAAGTTATTACAATCATCTAATTTAAATTTGTATAAAGAATTTATGTATGAAGATGTTTTCACACATATGTTTCACATATATATGTTCCACATATATATGTTTTCACATATATATATATATATATATATATATATATATATATATATATATATACATATATATATATATATATATATATATATATACATATATATATATATATATATATATATATATATATATATATATGCTATATACATATATATATATATATATATATATATATATATATTTGTTGTTACGTTCAGATTATTAATGATATTAGAACGGTTAGGACACAAAATGCAACAAAATTTTGTTGCAATTGACTGATTTCCATTCCGAAGTAATGTTTATTTATAGTCTCTTGTTCCTGTAAAGGAAACGAAATATTAGCAATCCTTTTATTTTGCATGTCGATATTGTTATTTTTATCCAAGAGAATTCCAACGACTCGACGAATTGTTCTTTTTTCTTTTTATAGAAAACACTGAGTCAGAATTAATATGGTTTTATAATTATCTTATATATATAAGAACCTTCAATATAAAAAAATATTCACAAACATTTCACATGAGTATATATTAATCTACAATCAAGACGATGAAAGATATATTCGGATTTTTAAAATCATTCACTAATATAGGATTTGACGAAGATAAAACCAAACTGCTCTACATACATTCATAACTGGCATATGAAAACAACTTGAAAACCATAAAAAATAATCATGGTGAACATATTGAAGATTGTATTTGGGCAAACGAAAACAACACATGCGGACAACAATGCCCCTACCATAAACTAACAAGAAATCATTTTGAAGATGAAGCAAGATATATAATCAACTTTTATAATCTAGTTATATGTAAAAATTGTTTTCTTAATAAAAACAATATCTATTTATTTGGCTATTTCTTAATTGCCTTATTTGATAAGAATAAACATAGCATGCTGATTTTATTCACAAGCCAACAATGTAAATTCCAGTTCACCATATTTTCTAGCGCACATTTCTAATGTATTTCTAATTTTGACAAGAAATTACATAATAACTTGGTTTTATTCACAAAACCAATGAAACCTACTGCAGCTGCATCTGCTTATACTATATCATACACACACACATCCACATACATTTTACTTAAAGTGCTTATGTTTGACGTTAATTAGTTCAACATTCAACAGATACGAAATTACATAACTTCCCGGTCGGAATTTGAGCTAACCATAAATGCGCTAGGCGTGAATCCCGACTGACTCATTTTCTATACTAACGCTGGAATGAGTGCACTCACTTTGCATCAAACTAGCTCATTTTTAACTAGCTTACTATAGATTCAATACGAGTTCGTCATGAGTTAGCTGTAAGTTGGTTGGTGATTTGCTAGACTCATATGAGTTGACTTCAGGCGCACATAAAATGAGTGTACCTAATCTATTGCTTTCATATAATAAAAAAATTTGTTTTTTTTAAATTTTTTATCTATTGTATCTTATTTAAAAGAATATTATTACTTAAAAATGCCAATAAAATTAATAATGTTGCTTTTTAATTAGTTTTCTTGCATTTCTTAATGCTTTTTCTGGGTCGTCTTCACCATCAATATGAATTGCAGCTAGTTAATGATAAGAAATTACTTAAGGAAAATTAATTAATATTTAAGATAATTCGTTAAATCAGATAATTATCTCATCTTTTAAAGCACCGATAATCCTTTTAAACTTTTTAACTGGCACCTTGCGGTGCACTCCGTCAATGTTACATCTCAGAATTAGATTCAATGAAAGAAAGTTTCACCTTTCATTAATGATGACATACAACCAACCTGAAATTATTTGTTAGATTATATAATAACTTTTTTTTATTTTAAACGGAAAAAGACTTACATAAGTTGAACCTCTAGCCACTGATGATAAAACGTAACTGACGAAATAACAAGTTTTTCCCTTTCTTTTGTTTCTCTTGTGTAAAAATGCTAAAATAAAACATGAATGTTTGTTCTTTTCTTTGAACATAATGTTACAAAAAGCAACGACAACAGGCTCACTTCTGCATCAGATTTTAGTTAGTTTCTGAGCTAGCCTCAAATCAGATAGCTAATTACCAACCAAATTATGAGCTAGCTCGCAAAATTCCATCAGGGTTGTTATTCACAAAACCTTTATTTTTCACACACACATTCGACAATTTTTTCCTCTTTCATTTTCTAAAAAACACCCTACCATCGGTAATAGTAGCAAATTTAACACATGCATATTTGGATATTTGTATATACACGTATTTATAAGAATATTTGTATGTGTATAAATACAAAACAATATAATAAAGTGATTCACTACACATAACTTGTTTACTTCAAATATTTTATTAAGTATATACAAACATTCATACAAACATACATACATCCATACATGTATTCACCATCCAACCAACCTCCCATTGTCAAAATAAAAAAGAAACACAAAAATCCTTATCTTTTATAAAGTGCTCCACTAAAACATAACTAGTTTATTTCAAGTATTTTATTAAGTATGTACATACATACATTCATACATACATTATGTATGCTCATTGCATAAGTGGGAAAAACAAAATTAATATCAAACATTTAAAAATATAAAAATTTCGATTCCAGGGTTTGATAACTGCAATATTTTGTAGTACATTGTTAAAAATTTTAAGATTTTTTTATATAAAACTATTTCATAGCTCATAACGAGTTATATTGTTAAAAAAAGCATAACATATACAAATCTCGCTTCCAGTGATGGTATATTTAAATTTTTTCTATTCATTTATAAACCAAAATAACAACTAACGACGTTTTTTACTAATTAAAACTAGTTTTTAATTCAGGAGATACAAATTGGTAGCAAAAATTTAAAAAAAAAATTATATGTTTCGATTCCAGGGTTCGATAACTGCAATATTTTGTAGTACATGTAAGTGACCAAAATTATTACAAATTTTAAATTTTACATAAATGCAACTATTTCATGCCTCAATAAGAGTTTCCTTGGTAAAAAAGTTGTACTTTCACTTCCAGGGATGGAAAATTGAAATTTTCTTGTACATTGAAGTAACCAAAAAGACAACTGAATTCGTTTTTTTACTAATTCAAACTATTTTTGAATTTCAGGAAAAACAAAATTGGTTACAAAAATTGAAAAGAAATCAAATGTTCGTTTCCAGAAAAGGAAAATTTAATTTTTTTTACATAGAAGTAGCCAAAAAGGCGACTAACGTCGTTTTTTTTTATTAATTAAACAATTAATATTTCGCATCCAGGGGTTGGAAATTTTTTTTTTATTAATGAAAGCAACCAAAAAAGCAACTGACGTTCCTTTATTTTGCTAAATAAATATATTTTATAACTTAGGAAGAACAAAATTCGTACTTAAATATATATGTAATGCCTGACGAAAGCTGGTGTAGGGTATATAAGATTCGGCACAGTCGAATATAGCACTTTTACTTGTACAGTAGGTAGTTTTGTTCACATACGTTACACAATAACGTATCTGCATATATAAGCTTGTCTTTGTAGTATGTACTCGTATATATCAAAACCTTGACATTCATTCCAAATATTTTAACGTATTTGCTCGCATAAACATGTCCTGTATACCACAAAAAAAATTTTCGGTATAAATTTTGTCAAACTGTTATAACATTCTTCTGTATTCTGTCTATAATATAAACTTTATATCATAAAGTTTGGTACACATACTAGAATTTCTTCCGCCAACATGTTTTGTAGCCAACGATTTTTCACATTTTTGAATTTATCTCTTTTACATTGAAAACTAATTTATAGGAACCGTACCAAACCATTTCAGATACATATATTTATGAATTAATATCAAATACACTTTCTAAGACAAAAGTCAGTATATTTATGTGAATATTTCATAGTTTCTTGTGTACTATAAATAAAACTGTTTATATTTTAAGCTTAACATAGTATGCAAAGTGTGTTTATACACTTTTTTAAATATATATATGTATATATACATATATATATATATATATATATATATATATATATATATACATATATATATATATATATATATATATATATATATATATATATACATATGTATATATATATATATATATATATATATATTTATATATATATATATATACATATATATGTATATATACATATATATATATATATATATATATATATATATGTATATATTTGAGTATTCTTGAATAATTTAAAATCAAAATAAGAGTTCTCCAGTGTTTTGTTGTAATATATTTAATAAGGAATGCAAATACCAAAAGCAATACTTAAAATTTACTAAAAGCCATATTCAACCCCAACATGAACAAAATAACATATAATCCTTATAGCCCAATTATCCGGAACTACTTGGAGTACCAATACCAAATGCAGTACCAATATCCAACAACTATAGGAAATCCACAATGAAGTATCCGGGTTCCAGGACCGAGATTTAACTAGGATTGAAGTTACAGTAAATAAGTCATATTTAGTGAGAGAAACGATTTGTGTTAGTGCGACAGAGAAACTAAAAGTAAATGTTGAAAACATTGATATTTAATGCTTCAAACGGACTATAATATTTACACTGGATGCATTTGATATTAGAAATAAATAACGTCGCATCCATACAAAGATTATGTATTAAGAACGTGCAGGGCAACCACGAAAATATTTATATGCGGGTCGTAGTATTATGACCCGCATCAAACATATTCGGCAAATATATGTTGTCAAACATATTTCGTCTCTTCTTGTGTATTTATTTTTTCGAATCACACAAAAAATTGGTTGGTTTTCCTAGAGCATTCAACAATTAAACTTGTGAGACGGAATGCGTTATTATTTGTTGTAGAACATTGTTATTGTTCATATGCTTTTATGTTGCACAAAATAGATCCTTTGTCCGAAGCGAAATATACTACTGCGTAAATCAATGTAGGGTAAATAATATACATATAATATAAACATATTTTGTATACATTTTTTATTTATATATACATATATATATATATATATATATATAATAAACTAATTTTTTGACATATTGTCATTGTACTATTATAATATGAAATTTATTTGTTGGGTGGTTAAGCAATGTCTATATGCATTTCATTGGCGCTTCTTACCAAATCGTCAGTAGACTTCAACCACAGTTTTGCAAAGTTTCAATCTTCTCAACTTATTAAAAGACTTCCAAAAACCATCTGAGAATTATGTTAAATAAATTAACTATAAAAATTCACAAACAATTTCAAAAAATCACCCAACAAATAAATTTCATATTATAATAGTACAATGACAATATGTCAAAAAATTAGTTTATTAACAATTCAATTGAGATTTTATTTTTCATTTTGCCTTATAAATACTTTCATTGTTATCCAAGGGATTTCTAATTGTATAAAGGTATAGAAAAATAAAATAGAGTCGTATCGAATAAAAGTTGTTTGTTGGGTTTGCTTTGTATAAGTTTCATAGCCTGCTACACTTATTATAATGTGATTTTTTGAAATTGTTTGTGAATTTTTATAGTTAATTTATTTAACATAATTCTCAGATGGTTTTTGGAAGTCTTTTAATAAGTTGAGAAGTTTGAAACTTTGCAAAACTGTGGTTGAAGTCTACTGACGATTTGGTAAGAAGCGCCAATGAAATGCATATAGACATTGCTTAACCACCCAACAAATAAATTTCATAATATATATATATATATATATATATATATATATATATATATATCTATTATGTTTTTATTCTTTTGATTCTTTTTATTATTTTTAATTTTTTTTAAACTTATTTTATTTGTTTATTTATTTTTATATATTTTATTTTTGTTTCGAAACATTTTATTCTTATACTTTCCTAAGCGTATATATCTATGTTTTAAAACTAATACTATTTTGCTACAATTAATGGGATGTAGTCGTCCCAAGTTGGTATGGATGGCTACATCCCATTAATTATATATATATATATATATATATATATATATATTATATATGGAAAAATTATGTATCAACAAATTTTATTTTATTGGCGCAATTCATTCTTTCGGCATTAGTATATTTCAAAACTAGCTCCAGAATTCTGTATAGACGGCAAAGCAGTTATAGAATGATATTTTTGTAGTGGATCTGTGAATCGCTCAGGAATTGACCTGTTTTATTTGAAATGAACTCATTTTGTCATATATATGAATTGAATTGAAATATAAATTAATTCATGATACACTAAAAATTTTAAATACAATCGCTTTGTTAAAATTGAAGAATTGATTTTGTACTAGAAATAAGTTTTTAAGGAATTAAAATGTATGATTGTAATTAATATTTTTTTATTCATATAAAATGGTCATATGCAATATATATATATATATATATATATATATATATATATATATATGCATTAAGGCTAAAACATTTAGGTTTTCTGTAAAATATAATATAATAAAGGATACCTTTATAGTGGTGAAATCTAGAGATTTGGAGATTTTTATAAAAACAATTTAAACCTTTTTAAAAATGTTTGTGTTTTAATTTTATATTATAAAAATAAAATAAGACAAACTGCTATAAAATAAAATAAGACAAACTGCTATGCCAACTTTTGAAATTTGATTGTGCTTAAAGTAAACCTGTGATTTTAATTTAATATAAAGTAAATTGTACTAGTATTAATAACAATATGTATCTAATGTATTAACAACTATAACATCACAAAAGAACCCCTGAATAATTCAGCAAGCAATTGAGGAAACGTTGGGTAACAAAATGTAATAAAATGTTTTATTAACATTGAATACGGTAGGCCGGATTAGCATTAAAAAATAAAAAAAATTCTACATATACTTAAAGCATTCTATTATTTATTAGTATTATTTTGTTTATTTTATTATTTCTTATTTATTTATCTTTTTTTTTTGTTATATATCTTTTTTATTAATTTCTTATAGATTTGTTTTTGTATATTTACTTATTTGATAAATTCTGCGCTTTCCTTTGCTTAGAACTTCCTTTTTCTGTAGCCCAAGAGCAGTGCTTACGAAGGAGGACCAATAATAAAAAGTCCAATAATTGCTGTTAATGGTTGGAATAATAATCACTGAACCATTCTGGGGTTGATCGTTTGCAACAGTCAATAATAAATGATTTTATACCATTTTGTTCCGGTTCAGATTTAAAGATATTGTTACGTTTTTAGACCTTTTCGTAAAAACGGTTTTATTATTTATCCTTTAAGGATTCGTTTTATTGCATCAAATTAAAACACGGACAAATTAATTTAGAAATATAATGCGGCAACAATTTATTTGTTACTTTATTTACACGAGTATTTGTACTACACAACACTTAGCGATGTTAACACTTCTATGTTTGATGTCACACTGATTATCGCTGAGTTCTGGCAGCGCCTTTATATAGCAAAAATGACGTCGTCTGGTAACCTCGCGAAGGTTCTGGGTATGGTGGTTGTATTTTACTTGGCATGTGTGTGTTTGTATGACAATGCTGACTTGTTTGGTTTGCTTATGGTAACTATGTGTGTTTGAATGTATGAGTGTTCTGTGTGTTTTGCCTATGGTAACTATGAGTGGTTGTATGAATGAGTGTGTGGTTTTGTTTCTTCTACGTGTATATGGCTGTGTATACTTGTGAATCTATTTAGTTTTATTAGCAGCGAATACTTGCATACAAGATCATTAAGAATAACATCTCTAAGCATTTATGTTGCTATGTTTGTTGTTGTTGTGGTTTACTCTTATTGGCACAGCCTTGAATGATCTTGTATATTCTGGAGTATTCCATTTCCGTTAATTTGAATATTATCTATATAGTGTTGACCAGGGTTGTAACATTTTGACAACTATAGATTAATTGGCAGTGCTGCCAAGTACATATAGCCACATTGTCGTTTTATTTAAATCTATTTCTAATCTTTGTAACAATATTGTGAAATATTAAAATATGTTTCTTATTGCATCCATTAGTTTGTCTGATGGAGCAGCTAAAATCTGTCAGAGACTGATAGATCTTAAAGAATATAAAAAGCTCGCTTGGGGCGGTTAAAACTTCATCCATCTTCCTAAGCTCATTACAGCATTTTTCGCATTGCAATTTTGGAATAATATTAAATGTAACATACCCAACGAAGTATCTCAAGGAAAGCAGTTCAAAATTTATGTTCTCATAATCATTAAAAATATCTTCTAAAAAGTAATCTGCCCATATGTATATCGTCAAAATCAACATCAACCCTTTCATTAGAGCCTATTTCAGCATGTTCACTTGAAGAATACATATCATAATCATTACTCTTTGGTAAACATACATATATCATAACTATCAATTTGGTCAATCTCGTATTGTTCAACTTCACAGTTACACATAACTTTTACCAAAATAATATTTAACTTGGCAACGGAAGGGTTGCTATTGTTGCCTCCTCTTTGCCGCAGTACAGAAAATATATTTTCTAATTTGTCCTGATTAAGAAATTTTGCCATGAAATAATATAAATCACCCCCTTCTTTTAAAATATCATTAACCAGTAAATGGACTGAATTAAGAGTGAGCTTCATACCATTTAAGAAGAAAAATCGCTTTTTCTGGTCAAAGAATTCCACGTCATCCAGATATTCCATAAGGTTTTATATTAATTTGTGAGGTTCATAGCAGTTATCGCCATAAGGAAACCACTATTAAGACAATCGAAAATCTTATAAGCTTTTTCCACAAATTGAGCTGTTGAAAGCGCGAATACTGCGGAACAGCTTTTAAATTATGTAGTTTTGCATATTGATTTAATAGCATCTGTAACAATTCTGCAAAAAATTGAGTTGCGAATCTCATGCGAATTTTTTTCAAATTATACTCCAATTAGAAAACAATGCTTTTACCATAAAAACACACGCATGAGTAGCAATACTTTAGTTCTTACAAAACCTGTTGTTTCGACTCCATCTATTAAATCTAAACTCGATTATACTTTAACTCTTTTCTTATGATCATTCCTTATGTATTTTATTTGTATAGAAACAAATAAATATCAACTCGCACCAAAGTATTAATACCCACATACATACATGTGCAATATTTGATGCAATTTTTGAGGACTACTTTCAACTTCGTAAAATAAAATATCTATAGTATTTAAATTCGAATTACTTTATTGGCAAAAAAACATATTACAAAAAAGTATATTTAAAATTTTAACCTTCTGAGCACTAGATCATATATACTTACAGAACCCCCATCAAGAATGCTCACGCAGTAAAGTTATTATAAGAAAATTATGCATTTCTATTCTATGTACAATACATTTTTTATAAAAACTTTTCAACGGAAAATATTTTGAAACATAAACTTTTCGACATAATAATTATCGATGCAGAATAATTTATAGAAAAAGAGTTGTAATGAAAAGTTTTCTTTTTGTATACATATACATATGTTTTACAAAAATATATTCGGAGCTCGATTTTTGATCTCGTTGAGTACGGTCGTCTCTTACTGAATATCGGATTGCTATTTAAAAACATGCAAATCAACTTTTAAACGCTGAAGACAGTATTTTTATTTTTGTACTCTCGGTATTTGTTTTTATTGAACTCTAGTGCGCGCCGAATTGCAAAATAGTTGCTGGGCTAGCAAAACACAAATAGCCCCGGGGCCTAAATCTCACTTAATCCCACTTAAGCCTGTTCGTCCCGAATAGGCATACAATCACCTCTCCCATAGTGCGCCAATCGTTCGAGATGTACTATCTTCATTTTCAACCTTGGGCTATTGTGCTTCTGTATCCGGTATACAACGTCATTCACTCTCTTAATCACTTTATACGGGCCATCCCAGTGAGTCTGTAATTTTGGGGACAATCCTTTCTTCCGTTGTGGGTTATACAGTAAAACCAATTGTCCTTTCATAAATCCCTCCGAGTTTGCTGCGCGGTCGTACCTAGCCTTCATCTTGTCACTGACCATCTTGATTCTATTGCGCACGAACTCATGCAGTTCGTTTAAGTCCTCTTTCTCCTGGGACGTAATAGCTCCTTCCTCTACAGTTGGCTTAACACCAAATTCCAAATCACCAGGTAGTTTTAATTCCGTCCCGAAGATAATTTTGGCTGGCGTTCTCGATGTTGAGTCGTGTACAGCTGACCTATATGCCATCAAAAATTTGGGGATTTGCTTGTCCCAATCCCTCTGATGGGTGCTTACTACTTTTCGTAGGTACTCTTCTAAGGTGCGATTGAACCTTTCCACCATGCCATCAGACTGTGGATGTAGCGGCGTCGTTCTGGTTTTCTTTATCCCATACAACTCGCACATTTCCCTGAATATGGCAGACTCGAAATTCCTTCCTTGGTCGGAATGTAATTCTATTGGGACACCATAGCGACATACCCAGTTGTTGACGAATGCACTTACAATTGTCTTTGCTTCCTGGTTAGGTATAGCATATACCTCTGGCCATTTACTGAAATAGTCCATTACCACAAGTACATAACGATTTCCGGCTTCGGTGACGGGAAAGGGACCTGCTACATCCATTGCGATCCGCTCGAATGGTGCTCCTGAGTTGTATTGTTGCAGCTGTCCCCGGCTTCTTCTTACTGGGCCTTTGACTGCTATGCACTGTGGGCAGTTTGCTATCCAGTCAGCTACGCCTTGTTGACATCCAACCCAATAAAAACGCTGCTTCAGTTTCTCAAGTGTTTTTGTTACTCCAAGATGACCGCCACTGGGTCCATTATGAAACTCCTGTAAAACTTTACTTATCTTGGAGTACGGCACAACTATTAAATTTGAAGTTGTTTTGCCATCTACACTTTCCCATACGCGGTATAAACACCCTTTTATTACCTTAAGGCTGTTCCACTGAGCCCAATAAGATTTGGCGAGTGGGCTTTCAGCCGAAATTTCATTCCGGGGTGGTCGTCTGTCCTCTTCTTTGGCCGCTATAATTTTCCTTAGTATATCGTCGTCCCTCTGTGCCGCTGACCAGTCTTCATCAGGGCCGATGTGCATTAGCTGAACATCCACAACGCCTTCCTTTTGCGCGGTTCTAACATAATGTTCACACTCTAAACAGCACGGTCTTCTCGAAAGAGCATCAGCATTGTTATGTTTTGTGCCCCTTCTATGCTCAATGCTGAAGTCGTAGCTCTGCAGGCGCTCAATCCACCTTGCCAGTTGCTCTTCAGGATTTTTAAACTGCAATAGCCATCTCAGTGCAGAATGATCGGTCCTTAATGTAAAGTGTTGACCATACAGGTACTTATGGTAATGTTTAATGCATTCCAATACCGCCAGAAGCTCACGTCGTGTCACACAGTAATTCCTCTCAGGTTTTGAGAGTACACGGCTATAGTACCCTATGACCTGCTCAGTGCCATTTACTACTTGGGATAGCACACCCCCTATGCCATAGCCGCTCGCATCAGTATCCAGCACAAATTTTTCTCCAGATATGGGCTACGCTAGCACTGGTGACATACATAATAATTCTTTGAGTTTCTGGAAGGATTTTTCCTGTGGCTCGCCCCAATGGTATGGTCTTGACTTCTTTGTCAGCTCATGCAAGCTTGAAGCTACACTTGCAAAATTCGGCACAAAACGTCTGTAGTATGTGCAAAGGCCCAAAAAGCTGCGCAATTCATGAAGATTTTTAGGTTGATGCCAGTCCCTTACTGCTTTTATTTTATCTTCATCTGTTGAGATTCCGTCTGCTGTAACACGATGCCCCAAATATTTTACTTCCTTCTGGAACAATGCACATTTCTTCAAGCTGAGTCAATCCAGCTGATGATATTCGTTCAAGAACTTCTGCCATGTTTTTTAGGTGTTCATCAAAAGTTTTCGCCATCACGATTATGTCATCGAGATATACCAAGCATGTCTTCCAGTGAAGTCCTATCAGTACCTTCTCCATTAGGCGTTCAAATGTGGCCGGAGCATTGCAGAGACCAAATGGCATGACTTTGAACTGCCATAATCCGTTGCCGACACTGAAGGCAGTTTTCTCCTTGTCTTTCTCTGCGATCTCCACTTGCAAATATCCGCTTCGCAAGTCCAGCGTAGAGAACCATTTGGTACCAGCTAGCGTGTCCAAAGTGTCATCGATCCTGGGGAGCGGATAACTGTCCTTTTTGGTTATGTCATTGAGCTTCCTGTAGTCTACGCAGAATCTAGTACTGCCATCTTTCTTTTTAACTAAGACTACAGGCGAACTCCAAGGACCAGAAGATGGCCCAATTACGCCATCACACTCCATTTCACTTACAAGCTCTTTTACGTAATCCCGCTTTGCTAGGGGTACGCTTCTGGGTGGCTGCTTAATCGGCCTAGCTTCGCCTGTGTTAATTTCATGTTTAACCAATGCAGTTCTACCCTGGCTTTGGCTTCCCATGGCGAAGATACTGGCATGCCTTTTTAGTAACTGCTTGGCTTTATTTTTATCTGTCGCTGATAGACCTGCTACCCATTTCTCTACGTATTCCTCAAATTTTTCACGTTCTTTTGCGGACAAATTAGTACGCTCTATCTTCTTCTTGCAGTTTATTATTGCCTCTGCTGGAGTACACTGGCCAACATCGGAATTTTCTTTGATGACTTTTTCATGGTCTGACAAGTAAAGCACTCTTATAGGGACTATTCCTCCTTCACTAGTTTTCACTAGAGCTTTCGCTGTTATAAGCTCTCTCTTTAGATCTGCCGGTTCTATAACCCACAACCGATTGTCCTCACAATCTCCCTTCATCCGCGCCCATATGACTGTTTCAGACTGCGGCGGTATTGTCTGACTCTCAATAGCAAATACTCTTGTTACTTGCGGTTTGTTGTCATATCCAACATCAAGGGGTATTTCCACATTACGCCAAATCATCAGCTGTTGTCCCATATGTAGATTAATGCCATGATTAATCATAAAATCGGCTCCAATAATAACCTCATTGACAATATCGGCAACAATAAACACATGTCTGACGTTGATGTTGGCTATAGTCACCTTCACTTCAATCTTACCATAGACAGTGGCAGGCTCTCCAGTAGCTGTACATAGCCGTATATTGCTTAACCTCTCGCATTTCCCCTTTACTATATCGGGCCTTATTATTGACTGCGATGCCCCTGTGTCTATGGTAAGTACGTGCTTTTCCCCGTTGATATGTCCGGACGCAGTGAGGTTGCTATTTTTCTGCTGCATCACTGATATTGAGATTGTGTGGCCCTCGTTTGTGAGAGCTAGCTTTTGCCCCTTAGTGCTAGCTTGTTTTAGTTTAACGGGGACTCTTTTGATATTGTTTGGTTCACCCGTTTGCTGTTTTTTGGTTGCGAAACAGATCTAACTCTCTTCCTTTGTGCTTTGCAGTTGCGCTGAAAATGACCGATCTTTCCTCAGTTAAAGCACTTAGGCTTTTCTTTGATAGCCTTCTCTGCCAGCAGTTGTCGCATTGCCTCCTTAACGCTAGCCACTAGGTTGGTATCCTCCTCAGACAAAACCTCTACATTCCGCACTTTACATATAAGTGGCTTGAAAACCATCCTGGCAGTCTCTTGAGCCAGCGCAAATGACACAGTTTCGGCGAAAGTGGATTTCTGCGTAGCGCACACCGCCAGTTTAACATCAGAGTCGCGAATGCCGTTAACGAAAGCCTCAGTTTGAAAATGGTCCAGGAACGGGTGACTCTCGCCTGGATATGTGAGCTGCACTAAACGCTCGATTTCCATTGCGAAATCTTGTAGAGATTCGTTGGGCTTCTGAACTCTACATCGCAATTCCATTCTGTATAAATCGCGCTTGTGCTCACCACCATACTTGCGCTGCAATGCTGCCATTATTTCATTATAGTTGTTTCTGCAGCTTACTGGCACAGTCTCAAGTACCTCTGCGGCTGTACCCTTTAAGGACAAGATCAACTCTAAGGCCTTTTCTTCAGTATCCCATCCATTTCTGCTAGCAACCGTCTCAAACTGGAATTTGAAGATGCTTAATGGTACGCCGCCGTCGAAGCATGGCGCTTTTATCCGCGCAGAAACTTCCGCAACTGCTCGTACTGGCCCACCACTACACTCCAGGTTATTCACTTTGTCCTCTAGAGTATGCAATTTCTCTTCGACCTCCTTTGCATGCTGTTCCAGCTCTGAGAATTTATTCTCAATAGAATCCACCCTCCTGTTAATGGCTTCAGAAACCTCTACCAGGGTCTCGTTCATGGCTTTATTTGACTCCTGTATTTCGGCTACAAGTTTTCCCTGCATCTGCTGATTTTCGGCTACAAGCTTTTCCTGCATCTGCTGAGTTTCGGCTACAAGCTTTTCCTGCATCTGCTGAGAGTTCTGTTTTATTTCAGCTATTTCGGCTACAAGCTTGTCACTGTTGATCCTTGATGCCTCCTGCATCTGCTGAGAGTTTTGTTTTATTTCAGCTTGTGCATCGCTGATTGCTTTTATCTGCTGAGAGTTCTGTTTCATTTCGATCGTCATAGCAGCGAACATTGAATTTATGTCCATGCTGCTGGTAGTGGCAGGAGGGCATACCTGCACATCGTCTTTGTCCTCAAACTCGTATGTCCCGATGTCCATGCCGCGATTCTTGAACTCATCTATTAGCCTCTTCTGCAGTTCAGCCTTATTACCTGCAGTTGGCAATTCCAGCTTGCTGAGCTCCTTTTTCAGCTGTTCAACTTTTAGCTCATCAAATTTCATGATTATTTATTTTAATTTTTTAATGTCCTTTTTTTTAAATTGCAATGTCCTTTTAATTATTTTTGCAATCCCACTCCTGACACAAATCGTTAAGTTTTTAGACCTTTTCGTAAAAACGGTTTTATTATTTATCCTTCAAGGATTCGTTTTATTGCATCAAATTAAAACACGGACAAATTAATTTAGAAATATAATGCGGCAACAATTTATTTGTTACTTTATTTACACGAGTATTTGTACTACACAACACTTAGCGATGTTAACACTTCTATGTTTGATGTCACACTGATTATCGCTGAGTTCTGGCAGCGCCTTTATATAGCAAAAATGACGTCGTCTGGTAACCTCGCGAAGGTTCTGGGTATGGTGGTTGTATTTTACTTGGCATGTGTGTGTTTGTATGACAATGCTGACTTGTTTGGTTTGCTTATGGTAACTATGTGTGTTTGAATGTATGAGTGTTCTGTGTGTTTTGCCTATGGTAACTATGAGTGGTTGTATGAATGAGTGTGTGGTTTTGTTTCTTCTACGTGTATATGGCTGTGTATACTTGTGAATCTATTTAGTTTTATTAGCAGCGAATACTTGCATACAAGATCATTAAGAATAACATCTCTTAGCATTTATGTTGCTATGTTTGTTGTTGTTGTGGTTTACTCTTATTGGCACAGCCTTGAATGATCTTGTATATTCTGGAGTATTCCATTTCCGTTAATTTGAATATTATCTATATAGTGTTGACCAGGGTTGTAACATTTTGACAACTATAGATTAATTGGCAGTGCTGCCAAGTACATATAGCCACATTGTCGTTTTATTTAAATCTATTTCTAATCTTTGTAACAATATTGTGAAATATTAAAATATGTTTCTTATTGCATCCATTAGTTTGTCTGATGGAGCAGCTAAAATCTGTCAGAGACTGATAGATCTTAAAGAATATAAAAAGCTCGCTTGGGGCGGTTAAAACTTCATCCATCTTCCTAAGCTCATTACAGCATTTTTCGCATTGCAATTTTGGAATAATATTAGATGCAACATACCCAACGAAGTATCTCAAGGAAAGCAGTTCAAAATTTATGATCTCATAATCATTAAAAATATCTTCTAAAAAGTAATCTGCCCATATGAATATCGTCAAAATCAACATCAACCCTTTCATTAGAGCCTATTTCAGTATGTTCACTTGAAGAATACATATCATAATCATTACTCTTTGGTAAACATACATATATCATAACTATCAATTTGGTCAATCTCGTCTTGTTCAACTTCACAGTTACACATAACTTTTACCAAAATAATATTTAACTTGGCAACGGAAGGGTTGCTATTGTTGCCTCCTTTTTGCCGCAGTACAGAAAATATATTTTCTAATTTGTCCTGATTAAGAAATTTTCCATGAAATAATATAAATCACCCCCTTCTTTTAAAATATCATTAACCAGTAAATGGACTGAATTAAGAGTGAGCTTCATACCATTTAAGAAGAAAAATCGCTTTTTCTGGTCAAAGAATTCCTCGGCATCCAGATATTCCATAAGGTTTTATATAAATTTGTGAGGTTCATAGCAGTTATTGCCATAAGGAAACCACTATTAAGACAATCGAAAATCTTATAAGCTTTTTCCACAAATTGAGCTGTTGAAAGCGCGAATACTGCGGAACAGCTCTTAAATTGTGTAGTTTTGCATATTGTTTTAATAGCATCTGTAACAGTTCTGCTAAAAAATTGAGTTGCGAATCTCATGCGAATTTTTTTCAAATTATACTCCAATTAGAAAACAATGCTTTTACCATAAAAACACACGTATGAGTAGCAATACTTTAGTTCTTACAAAACCTGTTGTTTCGAATCCATCTATTAAATCTAAACTCGATTATACTTTAACTCTTTTCTTATGATCATTCCTTATGTATTTTATTTGTGTAGAAACAAATAAATATCAACTCGCACCAAAGTATTAATACCCCTATACATACATGTGCAATATTTGATGCAATTTTTGAGGACTACTTTCAACTTCGTAAAATAAAATATCTATAGTATTTAAATTCGAATTACTTTATTGGCAATAAAACATATTACAAAAAAGTATATTTAAAATTTTAACCTTCTGAGCACTAGATGATATATACTTACAGAACCCCCATCAAGAATGCTCACGCAGTAAAGTTATTATAAGAAGATTATGCATTTCTATTCTATGTACAATACATTTTTTATAAAAACTTTTCAACGGAAAATATTTTGAAACATAAACTTTTCGACATAATAATTATCGATGCAGAATAATTTATAGAAAAAGAGTTGTAATGAAAAGTTTTCTTTTTGTATACATATACATATGTTTTACAAAAATATATTCGGAGCTCGATTTTTGATCTCGTTGAGTACGGTCGTCTCTTACTGAATATCGGATTGCTATTTAAAAACATGCAAATCAACTTTTAAACGCTGAAGACAGTATTTTTATTTTTGTACTCTCGGTATTTGTTTTTATTGAACTCTAGTGCGCGCCGAATTGCAAAATAGTTGCTGGGCTAGCAAAACACAAATAGCCCCGGGGCCTAAATCTCACAATCTAGATTTGAAAAAATCTAACATGAAGAGATCAAAGAGATCGATAAATATTCCAGCTATTAGCTAACTTACCTACAACATCGAAAAATCGGTTCAGTGAGCTATCAAAGCTCAATGAAATGGAATTGGATACGGTATCCAACATAGCTGAAGCAAAAATAGTTAAACCTCCTCCACTGGTAGTTGATACCAAAATAAACTTAAATGATCTCCAACAGTGGTTGGGTAAGGATTCAATGTACAAACGCACTTCTATTGGAACCAAGGTTTTTCCACAAAATGCAGCTTCATACGAAAGATGTAAAAATATCTTACTGGGGAAAAAAATTGAATTCCACACCTTTAACTCGAAAGAAACCCGTCTTTACACTATGTTCCTATATGGACTTCCAAAGCTAAGTATTGATGATATGAGAACAGATATACAAGAGTATAATTTCAACCCTTCATCTATTACGGAAGTGAACACCAAATACAGCTCAGTAAATAATGCTGTTTACAAGGTTCAATTTGCAAGAAAAAATTTCAACCCAAAATCACTGAACAATGTGTCTTCACTATGCAATATTATAGTCTCTTGGAAAAAATACAAACCAAGAAAAACCGACAACCCAACCGAATGCTGGAATTGTCTGATGTATGGTCTTGGAGGTGAACACTGTAATCGCCTTCCAGCTTGTATGATATGTGCCAACCAGCACCACACTAAAGATTGCCCACTCCAGAATCAAGGTAAAATGCCAGCGGTATTTTCTTGTTTTAATTGTAAGAATAATGGTAAAGAACGAGTTGATCACTCTGCAAATGATATTAATTGCGCTTTTCGAGCACTTTATTTAGAGACAAGAGCTAAAGCAACAAGAAAAAACAATCGCAGTTATAACAACAATAAACAAAATTCATCAAAATATGTCAATAATAATATCAACATTACCAACCCAAACAACAACAAAAACCCTAATTTTAATGCTTTTTCATATGCAAACTGCGTGAGAGGAAATAATGATCTCTTCAACATAAAATGCACCACCAAAGTACAGTAAATACAAATTGTAATGTCAATGGTTAAACATGCATATGGCTTACACTAATATTAATGGATTAAAAATTATTCATTGGAATGCGAATGGCATTTCTAACTTTACACATTTACTTCAATTTGAAACTTTAATCGAAAGAAAAAATATTGACATAGCCTCTTTGAATGAAACTCACCTAAAAGAAGGGCACAAAACTTATTTTAAAAATTTTATAGTTCACAGTAATGATAGAATTGGCTTACGAGGGGGAGGTGTAGCACTTATTGTACGCAGGTCAGTCCAACACAAAGTTCTACCAATTATAAACACACTAGGAATAGAAAATCTATCAATTGAAATAAAAGCAAATAATAGAAAGTTGATTATATGCACTGCGTACTCCCCAAAATATAAAAGCAGTTTTGCAAATGATATTAAAAAACTAACTTCATTTAACGAAGACTACATCATACTAGGCGACTTTAATGCAAGACATTCTGCATGGAACTGTATGAGTAACAACACTGCAGGCAATGTATTGTTTCAACTTGAGCAGTCAAACAACTTTTTAATAAATTATCCTAGCGTTCCAAGTTTTTACCCTTCCCAAAGAAATAGAAACCCCTCAATTATTGACTTGGTATTAAGCAATAGCTCATTAAATATCGATATGGATGTACTCGAATATGAAATTCCTTCGGATCACAGACCAATTGTTTGCAAAATTGGAAATGTAGCGGTTAACGAAAGAAATATGCATCACTATAACTATAAATTTACTGACTGGCTGGTATTCAAAAATATAATAAACAACAAAATCAACATTAACTCAACCACATATAACTCAAGGTACTCAATTGATTCAGAGATAAGTAAATTTATTAAAATTGTCCTTGAAGCTCAGAACGACTGCACTCCATTATTTCTGCCTGGCGGCAAAACTACCCTGCCAGAAACTATCATAAGTTTAATACAAACTAGAAAAAAGTTTAAAAGAAGAGCACAGTGGGCATCAAACCCATCGGATGTAAGCTGGTGTAATCAATGTATAAACTTGCTAACAAATATCATCAACAAAGATATAAGTTCTTTTCGTAACGAAAAATGGAAAAACTTGTTATCAAAGTTAAGGCCAGGAGATAAATCGTTTTGGAAAATTAGCCGGAGTTTGAGAGGAAAAAAACGGGAAAAGCTCCATATCTAATAGAGAGAAATATTAAAATTAACACTGATAAAGAAATGTGAGAACTATTGTCCGAAAGTTTTTATGCCTCTAGCAGGATTACAACAGCATATAAGCACTCTATCGATAAAGTGGTCAACTATAAGGTTAAAACCCTCAAATCCTTAAACGCATATACCGATAATTTAAATCTGATATCGCCCACTGAGTTATATACTATAATCTCTACTCTCAAAACATCTAAAACTCCGGGGTTAGATTATGTTTCCAATATTTTAATAAAAAATTTACCTCATACGGCAATTAAATTATTATTGATAATTTTTAACAGTTGCTTAAAAATCAATTATTTCCCAACCCATTCTAAAAAGGCTAAGATAATAGCTGTTTCTAAACCAAATAAGCCTAGGCATAGCGCCGATAGCTATAGGCCGATAAGCTTATTAAGTAACCTTGGCAAACTATTCGAGAAACTTATACAAAATCGAATTTACAATGTGGTTGATAATACCTCAATATTGGCATGTTAGCAATTTGAGTTTAAAAAGTAACATAGCGCAGTTCACCAAATAAATCGTATCACAAACATTATTAAATCTAACAAGAAAATTAAACAATCTACAGGATTAATAGTACTGGACATTGAAAAGGCATTTGACACCGTTTGGCACAACGGTCTTATATACAAAATGCTTAAAGCTAATATACCGAGATATCTCTGCAGGATTGTTACTGATTTTCTCGCTGATAGAACATTCGTAGTCGATATTAATGGAACTCTTTCGTCTTCGAAACACATCACCGCAGGTCTACCACAAGGTTCAATATTATCACCTTTATTGTATTCAATATACACATTGGATTTTTCTCCACCGCCGTGCATGAAAGTAGCGTATTATGCGGATGATACGGCTCTCATAACTACAAGTAAACTCACTAAAGCACTGTTAAGAAAAATGGAAAAAGGGTTTTCTGCATGCAACAAATACTTTCATAAATGGAAAATAAAAATAAACCCCCATAAAACTCAGGCTATCATATTCCCCTACAACACGTCCCCCAAACGCTTACCTACTCGTCAGTTAAGTTTCCAAAATGAGAACCTGATAATTAGAAACGATGTCAAATATCTTGGTGTATGTCTTGATAAGAAACTTACATACTCCAAGCACATTGGTGAAATCTGTAAGAAGTCCATGAAAACAATCAGAACGTTGTGGCCACTTCTAAATAAACGGTCAACCCTTAATCTAAAGAACAAAAACTTACTGTTTAAAAGTGTGATTAGACCAATCTTAACTTATGCAAGCCCTATTTGGTACAATGCAGCAAAAACACATTTGAAGAAACTACAAATCATTCAAAATAAATGTCTTAAGATCATAAATAATAAAAGCTGGAGATACCCAACCCAACTTCTCCACAATGAAACCGTATACGAGCCAATTATCGACTTCATAAGAAAACTCATCAGTAAATATCATGAAACAATTGAAAATTCCCCGTATCCACTGATAAGGGAATGTATAGATTTAACTGAATAAGCTCCAAAAATTAATTATTAAGCAGAAAATAGAGTGTATACATGTATTATCCTTAGATAACTCCATGGTATACCGGCTACATTTTCTACCGCTTTACATGAAAATCTTTTTAATATAAAGGTTTTTCCTATTTTCCTTTGACCAAAGTTATAATTAAACAACTAATATCAAGATTTTTATTATAAGAATTACCCGTTGCAATATCTATTGGTAAAATCTCGAATATTTTAAGTTTATATGATAAATAAAATGTAAATAAAGATGAATTACAAATTGAAAATTGATACAAAAATATATTCACTATAAAATGTTTCCTATTGAAAGATTTTTATTAAAATTTTTTTTATGAAGAGATGTAGCTTATGAAATTTTTTATAATTAAAGAATTTTTTTCCATAACAAAATTTTTCTTTTGAAATTTTTTCTACTAACATTTTTATTATGAATGAATTTTTTACTATAAACAATTTTTCATTATAAAATATTTGTTATCTAAAAATATTAATAGAGATATTTTTTTAGAAAAATATATGAAACATTTTATAATATTTTCTTTAGAAAAAATTTCAGTGTGTGCAGACAATTAGCGAGACACTGAAAACGCAAAAGCTGCGCAAACGCATCAGCTAATGCAATCTGTTACACGGAAAATTGTGAAAATGCTTATTTGAACGCTGAAAAAAGCAGTGCAGCGCAGCCAACCTACAGAAAATAGAATTTTAAGCAGAAATACGCAAGAGTGATGGCATGTATGTATGTTGAATGAGAGTGCGGCACAAAAGCTTTTTTTTGTACTTCTTGCTTGGTTTGATATTTTAACATTAATTGATACATTTGTAGATAAAAAACATATCATATTCAATAAATTAATTTGCTATATAACTTGTTTTTTTTTTATAAAATCACAAAAGACTGTAAATATTTTTTGGGCATGGCATAAATTTATATGGTACCAAATTACTACGTATGTAATTTATGTAACTACATGCAGGGAAATGTGTCGATAATATTTAGCGACCAGTGCTATGCTATGGAGACAACCCGATAGCAATAAACACAATCTTGCACTACTGCATGTCAGAAAAATTCGAAACCATATTCATGACTTAGGGCGAAGTCAATCTCGGGATCTAAGGCATCGTAATCTTGTGTTCACTACTTTGGCCAGTAGCACCCTTATAAAATAAATGTATTAATAAAATTATAATTTAGATATACATATAATGAAGATATTACATCGATCACAAGCTTAAAATAATATATTTTATCATTTATACAATTTCGTACGTTTTCTGTACAAACGCAAAAAGGAAAGTGCCATCACTGCTTCAAGCAGATGTTTTGATTTTTTGTTTTCAAATGGTAAACACCACAAGCTAAACAGTATTCTGTAACATTTTGCAGAAACGTAAAAAGTTTAAGGGCAATTATTACAACTTGACGACAAAGTTGGTGGTAGTAAATGCCAACGTTAGCATAACAA
Organism: Linnaemya vulpina; assembly: GCA_963675445.1. NCBI lineage: Eukaryota > Metazoa > Arthropoda > Insecta > Diptera > Tachinidae > Linnaemya > Linnaemya vulpina. The sequence goes on along the minus strand of OY776277.1, from coordinate 60,399,177 downwards.
GTGGATAAAGTGTCCGGTAGCAACTTTTCATTATTACAACTTCCCGGTAATATTAAATTTATATTTCTTATTGTGTGGCAATACCACTTGCAATTACCGACTACTTTTGAAAGATTATTTAGATAGCGAAAAATTGTAGTGGCAACGACATGCTTGTTTTTATCTTTTAAAAATATATGCAGCTTTTGTTTGTGAAAATATATGTTTGTGTTATAATATAAAAAATGTCAGCATCTAAGGAAACAATCGTGCGAGCTGCGAGAAGACGGACAAAAAACTTTTTATTGGTGTTACCATATTAAAAAATAGGAAAATATGGTAATATAAACACAAATCCTCCTGGTAAGACTTATCGCAAAGTCGAACTTGCCTTTAACATATCGCACATACTTAGATTAAAGGAAAGTTGTAATAATGAAAATGTGTTTATTTGACCGATAAAATCTCACTTTAAGATAACACCAAGTTGTAATAATGGCCCCTAAACAAATAAACATATATTTTCCATATTCATTTTACAATATATTCTTTATTAATATTACCAAATCTCCTTGTGTAATAGCATGTCGTGAGACATGTTGGTCGGTTTTAAAAAATTTTTGATTTTCTGATGTTCGTGGCGTACCGACATACTGGTGTAATAACGTGCCAAATAAATATTATTGGGTACAATAAATAAAATTTTGTCTTCGTTTTCGTCCTCTTGTAATTGTATTTAATTGATAATCATAGCTGTATAACTTTCCGCTTCATTGCCATGCTTTCGCTTCGAAAATTTTTGTATAATGAAGTACGCCATCAGCGTTCGATAGTGTAATAGCAAAACGTAAACTTCGCCGTCGAGCATGTCGGCCGCCATGTACGTCAGTGTAATAGCCCTATAACAAGAAATTTTCCACAATTACTCTCAAAAATGTGAAAAAGTAAATGAACACTTTACTAGTAAAAATTTGCAAGTTAAAGTAGTGTTGTAATGTAAAGGTATATATGAGTACTCAACAACTACTCCTTTATTATTTGGAAAAATTATACATATATTATTATAAAAATAATGATTATGGTCATTTATATTCAGCATTATTGTTTTGGCACCTTATTTCGTTGCTATTGTAATAATTATATAATATTAAGTATTTTTTAATGTGATTTTATGAAAACTATTTATGTAAACACTAATAAGAAACTACATTAACGCGCAAGTAAATGTGAGTTGAACTGAAGTTCTTAGTGGGCTTGTACGTTTTGTTTTTTAGTTACATACAATGAACTATGTTTCATTTCGTATGTACACCAACAACTTTTGCGAGTTTACCTAATTTCATGTAAATTTACAAGATCCACATTTTGAGTTCGATTGCTTTTTCTTAAGAAAAAATATGTCTTTCTAACCATAAATAAGCAATTTAAGCAATTCATTGTCATAAAAAGCTTTATCCAAAATAAAATATTATGTTGCTGTCAGCATTAGATATATAATCAGATGTATATTTGCAAATATATATCTGAACTATTGAATTATTTGCCTGCTTAGTGTAAACTACCGAGTAGCTAATTACTCATAATATTTACAACACTAAAAACAAGTAAAAGTGCTATATTCGGCTGAGCCGAATCTTATATACCCTTCACTAACGGACGTCTGCTTTGTAACTTATAAAGAAATTTCAGTTATCAAAAAATAAAAACAACTTCAGTTGCATTTATGGTTACTTTGAAAAAAATATTAAAAATTTCCCAACCCTGGAAACGAAATTTTAATTTTTCAAAAATAAACGTCTTCATAATGTGAAAGCGGTTTTATATAAGCAATAGTACAAGTTTTTAACCATTTTGGTAACGTTTATGTTATACAAAACATTGCGGTGTCCAACCCTGGAATCGAAATTTTTATTTGTTTTTAATTTTTAATACCAATTTTGTGTTGCCGAAATAAAGAATAATTTTAACTTGGAAAAAACGACGTTAATTGATTTTTGGTTAAGTATTGTATAAAAAAATTTTAAATTTCGGAACCCTGGATGGAAACTTTTAATTTTTAAACTTATTTTTCATTGATGCAAGTCTTCATGATACCAAAAATGGTTTTATTTAACTAAAACTTAAAATTTTTAAACATTTTAGTTACTATATGTACCACAAATACCGAATATGCAAAAAAAAATTAATTTCCCACCCCTGGAGACGATAACTAAATTTTTTAAAATAATGTTTTACCAATGCATGTATAAAGCGGTTTTATATAAGAAAAACTAAAATTTGTAAACATTTTTGTAACAAAACATTGCAGTATCCAACCCTTGAAACGAAATTTTGATTTTTTTTAATTTGTAATTTTGTTTTTACCAAATTTGTTTTGTTAGAAAAAAACGAAGTTAGTTGATTTTTGGTTATGTGATTGTATTAAAAATTCAAATTTCCTAATCCTGGATTGGAACTTTAAATTTAAAAATTTTTTTCATCCGTGCAAATCTTCATGTTACTAAAAACATATTTATACATTTTAGTTATTATATGTACCACAAAATACCGAATGTGCCCAAAAAATATTTCATTTTCCCATCCCTGGAGGCGAAAATCAAAACTTTTTAAAATTATTTTTTACCAATGCAAGTCTTCATGATGTATAAAGTGGTTTTATTTAAGAAAAACTACAAATTTGTAACCATTTCTATCACTTTCATGTACTACAATGCATATCAGTTTTCGAACCCTGGAATCGAAATTTGTTTTTTTTTAATTTTTGATACAAATTCTATTTTGCCAGGACAAAAAATAGTTTTAACCAGGAAAAAACGACGTTAGTTGATTTTTACTTATTTTAATGTACAAAAAATATTAAAATTTCCTAACCCTGGATGGGAACTTGAAATTTTTAAATTTTTTTTTACATCAATGCAAATCTTCATTACACCAAAAATTGTTTTATTTAAGAAAAACTTAAAATTTTTAAACATTTTAGTTATTATATGTACCACAAAATACCGAATGTGCCAAAAAAAATTTTTTTAATTTCCCATTACTGGAAATTTTTTTTTTTTTAGTTTTAAATGGACAATTGAGGAGTTCCACAGCATGAAATAGTTTCAATTTTCAAATATGCAAAAAAATAATCGGTTTTTGGTGTTAATTTTGCCTCGAGAAATAGGTGTAAGCTTCCCAGCTCTGGAACCATCCTCCGATTTCCCACCATGTGAATTCCACCATCCCACCGATTTCACAAAAATGTGAAAGGGTATATCTAGGTTTGTCATTCCGTGTGTAATTTGTTCGATATCAATATGCGACCCCATAAAGTGTATATATTCTGGATCCTTCTGAGTAGCGATGACGATTGAGCGATGTCCGTCTGTCCGTCTGTCTGTACGTCAAATCGGTTTTCCCAAGCCCCCAGAAGAGCTAGAGACTTCATTCGTGGACTGATCGATTGGAAGCTAACTTAGAGTTGTATTGAAATTCGGAAGGATGGTTCCAGAGCTGGGAAGCTTACACCTATTTCTCGAGGCAAAATTAACACCAAAAAGCGATTATTCATGCTGTGGGACTCCTCAATTGTTCATTTAAAACTTTAAAAAAAAAAAAAATGTCCAGGGATGGGAAATTAAAAAAAAAATTTTGGCACATTCGGTATTTTGTGGTACATATAATAAATAAAATGTTTAAAAATTTCAAATTTTTCTTAAATAAAACAATTTTTGGTGTAATGAAGATTTGCATTGATGTAAAAAAAATTTAAAAATTTAAAGTTCCGATCCAGGGTTAGGAAATTTAAATTTTTTTATACAATAAACTAACCAGAAATCAACTGACGTCGTTTTTTTTCTGCTTAAAATTACTTTTTATTTCGGCAAAACAAAATTGGTATCAAAACTTTAAAAAAAACATCAAAATTTCTATTCCAGGGTTCGATAGTGCAATATTTTGTAGTACATGAAAGTAACGAAAGTGGTAACAAATTTGTAGGTTTTCTTAAATAAAACCGCTTTATACATCATGAAGACTTGCATTGGTAAAAAATAATTTTAAAAAGTTTTGATTTTCGCCTTCAGGGATGGGAAATTAAAATATTTTTTGGGCACATTCGGTAACTAAAATTTATAAATATGTTATGTTTTCATTAAATAAACCCGTTTTTAGTAACATGAAGATTTGCACGGATGAAAAAAATTTTTAAATTTAAAGTTCCAATCCAGGATTAGCAACTTTGAATTTTTAATACAATCACATAACCAAAAATCAACTAACTTCGTTTTTTCTTGGTTAAAATAATTTTTTAATCTAACAAAACAAATTTGGTAAAAACAAAATTACAAATTAAAAAAAATCAAAGTTTCGTTTCCAGGGTTGGATACTGCAATGTTTTGTTACAAAAATTTTTACAAATTTTAGTTTTTCTTATATAAAACCCCTTTATACATGCATTGGTAAAACGTTATTTTAAAAAATTTAGTTATCGTCTCCAGGGGTGGGAAATTAATTTTTTTTGCATATTCGGTATTTTGTTGTACATATAGTAACTAAAATGTTTAAAAATTTTAAGTTTTACTTAAATAAAACCATTTTTGGTATCATGAAGATTTGCATCAATGAAAAATAAATTTAAAAATTAAAAGTTCCCATCCAGGGTTCCGAAATTTAAAATTTTTTTATACTATACTTAACCAAAAACCAATTAACGTCGTTTTTTCCAAGTTAAAATAATTTTTATTTCGGCAAAACAAAATTGGTATTAAAAATAAAAAAAAAAATAAAAATTTCGATTCCAGGATTGGACACTGCAATATTTTGTATAACATGAACGTTACCAAAATGGTTAAAAACTTGTACTATTGCTTAAATAAAACCGCTTTCACATTATGAAGACTTTTATTTTTGAAAAATTAAAATTTCGTTTCCAGGGTTGGGAAATTTTTAATATTTTTTTTAAAGTAACCATAAATGCAACTGAAGTTGTTTTTATTTTTTGATAACTGAAATTTCTTTATAAGTTAGAAAGCAGACGTCCGTTAGTGAAGGGTATATAAGATTCAGCACAGCCGAATATAGCACTTTTACTTGTTTTCTTTTGGTTTTATTTTGTTCATAAGCACTTATGTTGGTGAACTAAGCAATGTTCCGTTCTGGCATTTTTAATTTCTCTTTATTATATTATTTTAGTTTTCTGTTTTCTTTTACATATAGTATTTCGGTTTCATATAATTATTTAAAGGTGTTTGTCTTTATTCATCTCTTTATTTTTCTGTTCTGCATATACCTATATATATATATATATATATATATATATATATATATATATATATATATATATACATATATATATATATATATATATATATATATATAGTTTTGGCCTTTTAATCTTTTTTTCTTATCTATTCTTAATATATTTGCTCTACACTTTATATATAGGTTCGATACATTTATTTAGAGGTTCTTATCTTTATTTAACTCTTTTAGTTTTCTTCCGTTCTGCCTGCACATCTATAGTTTTGGCCTCTTTAACTTTTCCTTTTTTTCTTTTTTTTTAAATTTAACTTAAAACAAACTGTCTTTTACTTTTTCAAAACTCTAAAACACAGCACCTCGCGATCGTTTTCTTTATTATCTTCTTTGTTTTCTCCTCCCTAATTCCCGCCCGAGCTTCCTTTTTATATCTTTCCTTTTGCACTCCTCACAACAAAACTAACACTACCTAATTCCTAACATATTTTCAAAATTTTTCCTACCCGCTAACATTCTTTTCATATTTGCTTACTATTTTCCAGGTAAATAACCATCTTAAACATAATCCACACACTGATTGCACACTGCACCACCCAAGTCTGGAGGCAACCGACATATAATATGGATATTTTATTTTACGAAGTTGAAAGTAGTCGTCAAAAATTGCATCAGATATTTTATATGTATGTAGGTATTAACACTTCGGTGCGAGTCGATATTTATTTGTTTTCACACAAACAAAATACATATTCTTTACCCTACATTAATACAAACAATTGTTAAACTCATTTTCTTATTCACATACATATATATAGATATATATATATATATATATATATATATATATATATGTATATGTATTTAATAATGTGTTTGATGTCGTAAAGCAAAAATGCGCACAGTTGGACGAAATATATTCTAAGTAAATGCTTTTGGTTATGGACGAAATGATCATAAGAAAAGAGTTAAGGTAGAATCCCAGTTTAGATTTATTAGATGGATCCGAAACAACAGGTTTTGTAAGAACTAGAGTATTGGTACTCATGCGTGTGTTTTTATGGTAAAAACATTGTTTTCTAATTGGAGTATAATTTGAAAAAATTCGCGTGAGATTCGCAACACAATTTTTTAGCAGAACTGTTACAGCTGCTATTAAAACAATATGCAGAGCTACACAATTTAAGAGCTGTTGTGCAGAAGTGGCCTTTTCAACAGCTCAGTTTGTGGAAAAAATAGTTATCGCCTTTATGGCGATAACTGCTACAGATCTGAAGTTCAAGTTAACAATGAACCTCACAAATTTATACAAAACTTTATGAAATATCTGGATGACGTGGAAAAGGGTGTTTTCTTTTTAAATGGTATGAAGCTTACTCTTAATTCAGTCCATTTACTGGTTAATGACATTTTAAAAGAGAGGAGTGATTTATGTTATGTCATGATAAAATCTCTTAATCAGGACAAGTTAGAAAACAAATTTTCTGTACTGCGGCAAAAGGAAGGCAACAATAGCAACTTGTCCGTAGCCGGGTTTTGGCAAAAGTTATGGTTGCTAAAATTGTTCAATCAAGTTTTTCCAGTAACTGTGAACTTGAACAAGACGAGATTGACCAAATTAGTAGTATGTTTATGTATTTTCCAAATCAAATTTCCCATACAAAAAGCTGCTGATGCCGACACCCTACATTTATGTATCGGCATTTTAGGTTGTTTGATTAGTTTTCTACGCTGAATGTGTGTGTGTGTGTGTGTGTCTGTCCATATATGACCTTGGGAATTTGTGTCTGTCCATATGTGACCTTGGGAGTTTGTGTCTTTCCATATGTAACCTTGAGAATACATGTCCGTCGGTATGTGAGCGTGGGAATTTGTGTCTGTCCATATGTAACCTTGAAAATACATGTCCGTCCATATGTGAGCGTGGGAACTTCACTATGAAGTTTTTACTGCCCCAAGCGAGCTTTTTTATTCTTTAAGATTTATCAGTCTCTGACAGATTTTGGCAATTTAGCTGCTCCATCAGACAAACTAATGGATGCAAGCAACAAACATATTTTAGTATTTCACAATATCTTTAAAACTGAACCGAAATCAAATGGTATAAAATCATTTATTATTGACTTGTGCAAGCGCTCAACCCCAGAATGGTTAAGTGAGGATTGTTTCCACTATAAACAGCAATTATTGGATTTTTTATTATTGTTGCTACTTCGAAAGCACTGCTCTTAGGCTATAGAAAAAGGTATATAGTTCTAAGCAAAGAAAAGTGCAGATTTTTTCAAATAAATAACAGTACAAAAGCAATTCTAAAAAAAAGTAATAAAAAAGATATATAACAGAAAAATAAAAAAATGCTAAATAAACAATATATTACTAATAATAATTAAATTTTTTTCTATATAAATATTTTTAAAATGGTTTAGATATTTTTATTAATATCTCCAACTCTCTTGATTTTACAAAAATAGATGTATCATTTATGATATTATATTTTACAGAAATCCTAAATGTTTTAGCTTTACTGCATGATAACGTAATAGAATTTATAGAAAGGGTTATTGCATATGACCATTTTATATGAATAAAAAAAAAACTAATTAACATGATTTTCTTTGAATTCCTTAATAACTTATTTCTAATACAAAATCAATTCTTCGATTTTAACAAAGCGAATGCATTAAAAATTTTTGATTTATCAAGAATTAATTTATGTTTCAATTCAATTCATATTTAATATAAAATGAGTTCATTTAAAATAAAACAGGTCAATTCCTGAACGATTTACAGATCCACAAAAAAAATATAATTCAATAACAGCTCCGCCGTCGATACAGAATTTGGCGCCAATTTTGTAATTTACTAATGCCGAACGAATCACCTGCGCCAATAAAATAAAATTTATTGATACTTAAGTTATCAATAAATAATACATACATATATATATATATATATATATATATATATATATAAATATATACATATATATATATATATATATATATATATATATATATATATATATGGTTGGTGATTTGCTAGACTCTTATTAGTTGACTTAAGGCGCAAATAAAATTAATGTACCTAATCTATTGCATTCATTTAATAAAAAAATTGGTTTTTTTTAATTTTTATCTATTGTATTTTATTTAAAAGAATGCATTTATTGCATTTCTTAATGCATTTCTTAAATTGCATCTAGCGAATGATAAGAAATTAATTAAGGAAAATGAATTAAAATTAAAAATAATTCGTTAAGCTAAAAATTCTTTTAAAGTTCTTAACTGGCATCTTGCCATTCACTCCGTCAATGTAACATCTGACGAAAGAACTTTCGTCAGAGTTTTGCGTATTTTAACCTTTCATTATCGATGACATATAACAAACCTGAAATTATTTGTTAGACTAAATAATCACTTAATTTTATTTTGAATGGAAAAAGACTTATACAAGTTGAACCTCTAGCCGCTTATGACAAAACGTAACTGACGAAATAAAAAATTTTTTTCTTTCTTTTGTCTTGTTTCTGTGCGTAAAAGGATTTCTTTATTCTCTTGTGCCAAAATGGTAAATTTCTCGCGATGGGTATTTAACATGCATACAAATATAAATGCTTGTTGTTTGCTTTGAATGTTATAATGTTACAAAGAGCAACGACAACTGACTCACTTCTGCATCAGATTTTATTTAGTTTATGAGCTAGTCCTAAAAGAGTTAGCTAATTACACAGGTCTGCGAAAAAAATTTTTTTGTCAGCTGCATGAGATATTTTTACATATATGTTTTAAAGTGCGCTGAGTTCAAAAGTGATGGCCATTTTTTTCTATCACATAAGGATTTTTTGCATATTAAAACACAAAAAATTGGTTAAAGCACTCCTTTATTCAAAATTTTCAAACAATAAATATTTTTTTTAAAGCAAACGAAACATAATTTTAATACATTATTCATGTTTTTTATAAAACTGCTTCTTCTTTTCCTTGATACTTTGACGAGTCCTTTTCCGATTTCCATCTTCAGTTTCTCGCTTAAGCAGCCAACTGTAGTCAGCAAGCATAGTGACATCCCATCGCCCTTGGTACCTTCTCTCGATATCACGGACATTCTGGTGAAATCGCTCCCCCATGCTCTTCACTGTGAGCTCCCAGGTTTTCAGGAAAATAGTCTATGTGAGAGTGTAAGAAATTGAGCTTAAAGCTCATCTTGCAGCCTTGAGTTTCGTATGCTGCTAGCATCCGTTGCACAATGGTTTTATAGTTAGGACCCTTAGTATTTCCCAAAAACGCACTACGTCCTTGAACGATACCCAAGTTCTTTTTCCTTCTCATTCATAGTTTCCACAAATAAAGGATCCTTTAAAAGTTGTCTTCAGTCGGGGCCGGTTAAAACTCCCTCTTTCAACATTGCTTCTGACAGCTTCGGGAATTTTGTACATAAATATTTGAAATAGTCTCCATCCTTTTGCAGCGATTTTATAAATTGTTTCATCAAACCCAATTCGATATGAAGAAGGGGCGACAAAACCTTTTCTGGTGGTACCAAGGTAGTGTTTATAACATTTTTCTCTCCAGGTTTCAAAGTTTCTCGGGATGGCCAATCACTTTTTTTCCAGTGCTGTTCTCTGGCTCTACTATCCCACAAGCATACGTATTTGGTATAGCCTGCCTGCTGACCTAAAAGCATTGTCAGTACTTAGAAGTCACCACAAATCATCTATTGATAGTCTTGATACTTGATTTTTTCAAGAATAATGGCCAAATCGTTATAATCTTCTTTCATATGCACAGTATTTCCAATCGGAATCGAGGCAAATTTATTTCCATTGTGCAATAATACCGCTTTAAGGCTGGTCTTAGATAAGTCAATGAATAGGCGCCATTCAGATGAGTCATACTTTATATCAAAGCGATGTATGAGTTCTTCCACATTATTGCAGAAAATTAAATTTCATTCTTTTGAGAAAAACTGGGTAAGTTCTTTTTCTCAGTGTCTGTACCAGTAGAAAGAAGTGCCAGGTGATAAAAGGTTTTTATTTTTTAATCTAGAACCTAGCAGTTCTGCTGCATCTTTCGAAAGACCTAAATATCTTACTAAATCAGTGAGCTCACCTTGAGAAAATAGTTAAGGCCTTCTATCTTCGTCAGAAGATAAATCTGAGCTTGATTCAAACGGAGGAGGTAATGTAGCTTCGTCCTCCAACGCACTAGGGTATTCATCCAAACTGGAAGGTGGCTGCGGGATAGATATCTCGGAGCTATAGGGCACTGGACGTATAGCTGAGTCAAGATTAGGATAAGTTATGTTTCTCTTGTTTTTTGAATTGAATCCCTTTACGTCAACTGAGAAGAAGTAGCAGTCAGTGGTGTGATATTTCCGCTCACAATATATCATAGGAATTCCAAATCGAAATGCATTTTTCTTTCCCTTAAACCACAAACGAAGATCTTCTTCGCATCATCTACACACCTTATTTGGGGCCCATGGTTTATCTTGATCACCAAGTTTTAATTTAAAGTAGGCAAAATGAACTTTCCTTACAAAATCATATATATTTCTCTGTTGACTTTTAATAGGGTATTGTTTTTTGTATTTTATTCGACCTTGTTTTTTACTTAAATTCTTCTTATAGTTATTCTTCAGGCTCTAGGTCTAAGACTCGAAAATAAAACTCTTGTTATGTTTTATCTCGTTATATTTGTAAATATTTTATTATTTCGAACACCTTCGGTGTTCTTCTTCAGGAAAAACTGAAAAAACAATTTTGTTGTTACAACATTAAGTATCACAAAAATATAATTTGATTTTAATTAACTACAGAGTTATTTATAAACAAGTGTTTAAAATTATAAACATAACAACACGTAAATATATTTTGTCTTACTATTGACTAAAGTCGTCTAGTTTTGAAAAGGGTTAAATGGTTACTAAATTTGTTTTGGTTTATTGTGTTTTGTTATTATATGTCTATACGTATGCATGGAATTTTCCGTGTCTGTTTTGTAGTTCATCCTAATTTCGGCGGGAGTGTAAATTATATGTAGAATTTCTACAGTGAATATTTTTTTATAATTATGTTCTTGTTGTAATATTTCTGTATTATTTATGTCTGGCGAGTGACCATGCATTGCACAGTGGGCTGCTAATGCGGTTTTTTGTTCCAAATTTTCGTTTCTATTTTTATAATTAGATTTGTGTGCAGCCAATCTTGTCCTAAGTTTTGATTTTGTTGTTCCTACATATATTTTCTTACATACATTTTTGCCATCCCCATAGCAAGGTATTTTGTAGATAACATTATATTTATCTAACTTGTCTAATTTTGTTTTTGTATTCGAAAAGAGGGAGTTTAAAGTGTTTGTGTTTTTATAGCAATGTTAACGTCATCAGTGTTGTAGATATTGGATTGCGTGATTGTGTCTGAGAAACCTGGTACGTGTGTTAAAGACTTGTAAGTCTTTTCCGATTTTGGTGTATGTATTTTGCTTAAATTCTTTATCGTGTCCTGTATGATGTTGATTATTAAGGGATATGAAAATATCCCTTAATCATGTTATATTTTGTAATTTTCGTTGTGAAATCTATTATCGCTTATTTTTAAAACTCTTGTGACAAAGTTCTTAGCAGTATTTATTTTGACGTGTGTTGGGTGGTTAGAATGGAAGTTTATAATTCAGGCATCTAAAAACGGTAGCTTTCCATCTTTCTCTACTTCTATCGTAAATTGAATCCTTCGATGGAAATTATTTAAACATTTTAGTTTTTCATCTACACTACTGCGCTTAATGATACAAAACAAATCGTCCACATATTTGCTTAGAGGTCTTGGTCTTATATCTAGTTTATTTTATAATATTTATAAATAACTCTTTAGTTAATTAAAATCAAATTATATTTTTGTGATACTAAATGTTGTAACAACAAAATTGTTTTTTCACTTTTTCCTGAAGAAGAACACCGAAGGTGTTCAAAATATCGAAATAATAAAATATTTACAAATATAACGAGATAAAACATAAGAGTTTTATTTTCGAGTCTTAGACCTAGAGCCTGAAGAATAATTATAAGAAGAATGTATTTAATAGGGAATTCACCACAGATGTAACAAAAACTGTTTGGAGGAATTATTAACAGAGATTATTAAATAATTTTATTAACAGAGAAAATGGTTAACAGACAACAGCACTGTTCACTTGAATATCAGTATGTCTACTGAGAGCTTTTCTTTGTTTCAAGCGATATATGTCATATCGCATCAGGGCACGAGATGTACACAAGTACAGGCCGAAGGTGTACACAACGAAAAGTGTACTCAACGAAAGAAAGGCAATATCTATAATATATTGAGGGTGTACATTGTACTAAAGTTGTACATAAAATTTTCTTGTACACTATTTCGTTCTCTGATACATACCTTCAATTCTATTCCAGAATGTAAACATATTTTAAAGCAATTTTCATATGCTTATTAATAAAAAGTAAAATAAAAACAATGCATGTAAATGTAATTTTCTGATATACTTGTAGTGCACATACAGTTGAACATCGATTATCCGGCTCTCGTGGGCCAGCACCAGCACGGATAAACGAAATACACGGGTAATAGAGGTTATACTAAAATATACATACATTTTTTTAAGTTTAATTTTATTAAAATATTCGATTCAAATATACATCTTTTTATACAAAACATACAAATCGTCGTAGAGAATACAAAGTCATATATGTATTATATAGAACATTAAAATTGGGGTTTTCACTGATTATGCTTCGGTTGATCAAACTACATGTCTGCACAAAATTATTACATATTCGTTTAAACTTTAAAAAGGGAAACACCGGATTTAGATTTGTGTAAAAATATGAATGTTGGACGGATAATATCTTTATACAAAGCACGTTTCATAGAGATAAAAATCTAAAGCACGTATAATAGGGGTATAACACGAATAATAGAGGGGAAAAATAAAAAGAACCGCATGCCGGTTAATAAATGTAACCGATTCATAGAGGACCGGTTAATCTAGGTTTAACTGTATTTCAATAGAATAGTTGTGTGGCATACTACACAGCTACATCCGTTACAGAAATTCAGTTGCAAACAGATATTAAGTTGAACCAAAGAAAGAACAATGAGAGCGTTATATAAGAAATAATGTATACAAAACTGCTAACTCTGCAAATTTTTATCGCAAAAGAACTTGTCCGACCGCTGTGAGAATTTCATTGCAAGCAATTAGTGAGATAAATTTAAAGCATGCTTTGGCATGTCAGTATTTTGAAAAATTTATTGTAAATATACCATCAGTATGAATATATGTATATGCTCACAAATTTTTTCTTATATTTTTATATAGATATATAATACTTACATATACACTACTTAAAGTAAAAAATAAATGAATTCCTGACAAATTTCTTAGGGATATATACCAAAATATGAAGAAACAAAAGAGAAAGCAACATATACAACAAGAACTTGTGAGTTAGAAATATTAGGGCATTCATGTACATACCACTTGAAAAATATTTTACTTCTGAAAAAAGATTTTTTTTGAAGTTAGAGAAATACCAAAATTTCCACGCTTACATATAAACAGATAAAGGCTCTTAAACATATGGACAAATATATATTTGCGGGTTCACATGTGAATAGATAGCAGCTTACACTTATAAACTTCTGGTCCCAGTGTGGGGTGGAACATCCTCAGTAAACCACAAAAAAATTCATTAAAAAACGCAAATCAAGCCACTCACTAAACCATGGAAAAATACACACAAATTGTCTCACCTTGGGGTAGAAGGAAGAATTCTCTACTACTTTTATGTGTGAATTTGGGAATATATGTGCCCATATCTGTTGGATCTTGTGTCTGTCTACATGTAAACAAGGTAATTCTTGTTAGTCTATGTGTTCTATATCCCTGCAAGCATTTAATGAAAAAATTTATCATATTCGAGTCATTTATGACTCCATTGCACGCTTAAAATAAGCATATATGAGCTCATTTTCTGATCGTAAATGATTGTTTTTTCGGGAGAAAACTGTACCCTACCCGCGACGCTTTTTGAGGAGTTTTTTATGACCCGCTTTTCTGATCAGTTTCGACACATATATGACTCATATTTTTAATGATTTGTGAGTCTTTTTCAAGTTATATTTTGATCGTCTTTCTAATTATTTTTTATCTAATTATTCTTTATCGTCGAAGAGTTTGCGAATCATTTATGAGTCGTTTTTTATTTCTGATTATTTTTTTTCAGTCAGATTACAGGAGAGATATTTTTCTAAAATTTCAAATACAATTTTATTAAAATTGTATTGAAAATTGTATAAATGAAACTATTATGATATTATATAATAAATTAAAGTATTATTAAATTATGTAATAAATGATATAAATTAAGTTATTAATTTATTATATAACAAATAATAACATAAACATGTTTAGTAAAAACCTTACAGTAAAAAAAAGGCATTGAATTTATAAAATAATGTAACAGTGGCATTCACAATTTGTCGGAAATTTTGTATAATTAGTTTTGTATATGCAATTCGTTTGTTTGAAAAACACAAGTATAAAAATATATAGTGATTTTATAGATTATTTTTGTCAAAAACAATAAATATAAAATTAAAATGTGTTAAAATAAAAATGTAACTGTAAAATATACATACCGGGTGTGTAAACTTTGTCCGACACTATTGTGTTGTTATTACACACTATAAGAACTTTCCGAAGAATTATGAATCCCACTTACAATAATATAAATAATCCATTTTAAAATATAAAAAATAATTCACAGTTTTAAAACATTTATAACAATATTTTGTAAATGAAATTTATTTTGGATGTTTTCGCTTAGTTAACCAGTCCTTCTTTCTCAGTAGTAGGATGCTGTATGTGCCAGGACAATTAAAATTGTCAAATTTCGGCAATTAGAATTTTAAATTTTAATTGCCAAATTTATGTTAATTGGTTTTTTTAGTAATTTGATATTTTAATGTTTGTGTGTGTGTGTATTTTCCCACGGTTAGATAGGGGTGTTCACATTGTTGTTGTTTTTTTTTTATAATATTGGGGTAGGCGTGGGAATTTGTGTCTGTCCATATGTGACCTTAAGAATACATGTCCGTCCGTATGTGAGCTTGGGAATTTGTGTCTGTCCATATGTGACCTTGAAAATACATGACCGTCCGTATGTGAGCGTGGGAGTTTGTGTCTGTCCATATGTGACCTTGGGAATACATGTCCGTCCGTATGTGAGCGTGGGAATTTGTGTCTGTCCATACGTGACCTTGGGAATACATGTCCGTCGGTATGTGAGCGTGGGAATTTCTGTCTGTCCATATGTGACCTTGAGAATTCATGTCCGTGGGTATGTGAGCGGGGGTATTTGTGTCTGTCCATATGTGACCTTGGGAATACATGTCCGTGGGTATGTGAGCGTGGGAATTTGTGTCTGTTTATATATGAGCGTGGGACTTCTGTCTGTCTATGTGTGCTATAGCCTAATAGAAAATAAGAAATTTCTAGGAACATCAGAACATTTTTTTAGGAATTACTCAATTTTAAAAGTGTTGTAGTTATATATGGATGGCCTTAATGTTTGTGGTTCGTTTCTTCTTGCTGGAGTGAGATTTCTTCTTTTATTTTTTGTTTGTTTTTAATTTTGGTGTGGGTTTACTTAAGATATTTTGTCCAGGAACTCAGTTATTTCTTTTTTGTTTGCAATGCTTGTGTCTGGGGGAATAATTTGATTATTCTGATCTTGAAGACGTTATGAAAAAAATTTTACTATTGCATAAATATTGAAACTGATATTTTGTTTATTTTATACATGACGATCAGCGATGGATTTTATTTGGGGATCTGGATGGTGGTGCGATTTCTGTATTTTGTAGAATATGAATATTTATGCTACGTTTAAGTGTGTGTGTGTGTTTTTGTGTTCTGAGTGGCGATTGGAATGTCTGGCTGTCAGACAGCCTGTGTGTGTGTGTGTGACGATTGATGAGTCTGTATGACAGTCCGCTTTCTTGCTTGAAATGTTATAAGATGTACATATTCATGCGCACATAAATATCTACAAATTTATTTCATTTACGCATATACATACAAACAAATAATAAGCGTTTATTCTTTGTGCCCAAATATTCCCTTGACCATTTGAATGAATGAACCATTGTGTTCGTTTGTTTTTCTGTTCTCTGAAAAAAAATATGTATGTAGGTTTTTATTTGAAATAAAAAGACATTTATTTTAATTTTTATAAGCATTTATTTAAAAGTTTGTTAGCATTTTCATTTTTATGTAAAATTGCATTCCTTAAGGCACAAGCACCATAGTCGTAATAGTTACATTGAATGCTTAGTTTCCATTTGTTTAAAATTAATGCAACCAATGTCTTCAATGTTATAAACTGTTTGATGAATCATTTTTTCCAGCCATTTTTTCTTCTCTTCCCCCTTAACATATATTTGTGAATTTCTTATATTGGATTTTAAAAACTTGCAAACGCTTTGAAATGAGACTGATCCATCATTCCAGTTAATATAATGATAGTTTTTTGTTAACCAAATTGCTTATCTCTCTTTTTTGGCTGATAAACATGCGAAATCAAAATGAGGTTTTATGATGAAATTGAGGTATTCGTTTTTGCTGAAAACTACAGCTAGTTCTTTTGCGATGAAGTCATTTGAATTATTTTTGAAACCTTGGAAGTCTATAAAAACAATATCACCATCCATGTTATTTAATTTATAAGACCTTCCGGACTTGACCTTTTATTGGTATGTATTCTATTACGCGGTTATGAATAAGAACGCAGTAAGCTGATGTTATTACTGGAATATTTGTTGCTGTTTCAAATTCAATTTTTATGTCGATTGGTCCGGTATTGAGCGTTTCGTTTTGGTGACTGACATCAACTACAATAATTGGAGCGTTATGTTTAAACTCTTGACCTGTTAGAAGAGGTTAGGGTTGTTTCATGTAGTAGCTTTGTTGGAATCTTAGATACATATCATATAGACATTGCTTAACCACCCAACAAATAAATTTCATATTATAATAATACAATGACAATATGTCAAAAAATTAGTTTATTAACAATTCAATTGAAATTTTATTTTTCATTTTGCCTTATAAATACTTTCATTGTTATCCAAGGGATTTCCGACTGTATAAAGGTATAGAAAAATAAAATAGAGTCGTATCGAATAAAAGTTGTTTGTTGGGTTTCGTTTGTATAAGTTTCATAGCCTGCTACACTTATTATAATGTGATTTTTTGAAATTTTTTGTGAATTTTATAGTAAATTTATTTAACATAATTCTCAGATGGTTTTTGGAAGTCTTTTAATAAGTTGAGAAGTTTGAAACTTTGCAAAACTGTGGTTGAAGTCTACTGACGATTTGGTAAAGAGCGCCAATGAAATGCATATAGACATTGCTCAACCACCCAACAAATAAATTTCATATTATAATAGTACAATGACAATATGTCAAAAAATTAGTTTATTAACAATTCAATTGAGATTTTATTTTTCATTTTGCCTTATAAATACTTTCATTGTTATCCAAGGGATTTCTAATTGTATAAAGGTATAGAAAAATAAAATAGAGTCGTATCGAATAAAAGTTGTTTGTTGGGTTTGGATAGTATAAGTTTCATAGCCTGCTACACTTATTATAATGTGATTTTTTGAAATTATTTGTGAGTTTTATAGTTAATTTATTTAACATAATTCTCAGATTGTTTTTGGAAGTCTTTTAATAAGTTGAGAAGTTTGAAACTTTGCAAAACTGTGGTTGAAGTCTACTGACGATTTGGTAAAGAGCGACAATGAAATGCATATAGACATTGCTTAACCACCCAAAAAATAAATTTCATATTATAATAGTACAATGACAATATGTCAAAAAATTAGTTTATTAACAATTCAATTGAGATTTTATTTTTCATTTTGCCTTATAAATACTTTCATTGTTATCCAAGGAATTTCTAATTGTATAAAGGTATAGAAAAATAAAATAGAGTCGTATCGAATAAAAGTTGTTTGTTGGGTTTGGTTTGTATAAGTTTCATAGCCTGCTACACTTATTATAATGTGATTTTTTGAAATTTTTTGTGAATTTTATAGTAAATTTATTTAACATAATTCTCAGATGGTTTTTGGAAGTCTTTTAATAAGTTGAGAAGTTTGAAACTTTGCAAAACTGTGGTTGAAGTCTACTGACGATTTGGTAAAGAGCGCCAATGAAATGCATATAGACATTGCTTAACCACCCAACAAATAAATTTCATATTATAATAGTACAATGACAATATGTCAAAAAATTAGTTTATTAACAATTCAATTGCCTTATAAATACTTTCATTGTTATCCAAGGGATTTCTAATTGTATAAAGGTATAGAAAAATAAAATAGAGTCGTATCGAATAAAAGTTGTTTGTTGGGTTTGGTTTGTATAAGTTTCATAGCCTGCTACACTTATTCTAATGTGATTTTTTGAAATTGTTTGTGAATTTTATAGTTAATTTATTCAACATAGTTCTCAGATGGTTTTTGGAAGTCTTTCAATAAGTTGAGAAGTTTGAAACTTTGCAAAACTGTGGTTGAAGTCTACTGACGATTTGGTAAAGAGCGCCAATGAAATGCATATAGACATTGCTTAACCACCCAACAAATAAATTTCATATTATAATAGTACAATGACAATTTGTAAAAAAATTAGTTTATTAATTACTTTATTAACCATACTAAACATTTTCGCGAATTAATATAAATCAACTTTGTTAGGACTAAAGTCAGTACATATTTGTATCTAAAACCAATAAGTCGTGAATGCTTCAAAACTCCTTGTGTTTTAAAACATATACATTTTTTAATGTTACATACTTAAAACAGTATATAAGTGCATTTGAATTAATATATAAAAAAATATATAAAAAATATGAGTTCTTCAGCTTTTCGTTGTAATATCTGTAATAAGCAATACAGATACCAAAAGTGCTATTTAGAACATTGCAAAAATCATGTTCATCCTCAAGGTGTGCAGCAGTCCGTACAACCGCAAAATGTGCAATAGTCCGTAGAACCCCAAGATGTATAGCATTCCATACAACCCTATAACCCAATGGTCCCGTGCAGTATCAGTATCCAGTGTAGTATCAGTATCCAGTGCAGGTTCCAGCGTATCCGTTGTATCCGTATCCAGTGTCAACCAACCAATTCACAGCACCTATGTAAATTCCATATCCCATTGAATATAGCGTACCTATACAGTTGCAGCAAAATAATATGCCTAATTATTACCCAAGCTATTTGCCCGTAGAGAATCCTCCTCAAGACATGGATATAAGTCAAGTTATTCCACATGATCAGGCAAATACACAAAATTATGAAATAGAATTGGATGTCTCAAATTCTGCGGATGATCTACTCTCTCAATCTCCAAATGAATGCAAATATTATATAATAAATAGTGCTTTTAAAAATAATATTACAACATTTGGAGTTCCAATAAGTAAAGACTGTCTATTATTTGAAGATGCTATAAAAGAAAATAGAGCTATCATCAAGGAAAGACTTAGTATAATAGTATAGCTGTGCATAATATTATTAAGTTTAATATTACTCTCACTGGGGAGTATAATAAAATTGTTGATAATGATATGGAATTGTGTACTATTCACATAGAGCGAAAAAGGATCATTTGTGTTTTGCAGATGATTTTGAGGAAATGATAACCAAAAAACTGCAAGAAACCCACAACAAAATGTCCGAGTTTCAAGAGCAGGATTCTGGCTGGACTCTAATTAGAATTGTTCGTCTTGAAGTTGCAGTAAATAAGTCAGCTTTGGTGAGAGGATCAAGTTGGATTAGTACGCCAGAGAAACTAAAAAGTAAAATGGCATGTATAAATGTTGAAAACAATGACATTTATAGTTTTAAATGGGCCATTATATCTGCACTGGATACATCTGATATTAAACCAGACAACGGTGCAGCTCATACAATATTGCAAACATTAGCGCTGATATTATTCATTTGCAAAACGGGATTGAAATTGATTTTACAAATTTAAAGTTCCCGTTAGCATTAAAAAGTATTAAGACATTTGAAGAACGCAATCCTGATATTAGCGTTAATGTATTCGGATATAGCAATGAAAGCAATGAAATTGTTGGACCGTACCGCAACCCCAAGAAAGAAAAACATAGACATGTAAATTTATTAGTTTTAGAAAATGCTGAAGGATACCATCACTATATTTTTATTGAACAAATATCAAAGTAAGTCAAGAAATATACATATACACCAATGCACATATAGATATATTGATTGCAAATTTATATCTATTTTCCTTCCACAGACTTTTAAAACACCAGACCACGAAACACTGGAAAAAACTGATGTTTTGCAACAGCTGTCTGCAATATAGCCACAATGGTATAACTATGGAGCAACACAAATTGGAATGTGGACAAATTGTGTCTGAGCTTCCATCAGAGGACAAGTCAACATTATGCTTCAAGGACCATCAACGACAGATGGATGTACCATTTGTTGTATATGCAGATTTTGAATGCGTATTGCTGGATACTAGTATTAGAGTAAGTGACAAAAGTAGGTATAGCAAAAAGCATATTCCTTATGCTTTTAGTTATTATATTAAATGTAAACATAATGATAAGTTAGATAAGTTTAAAATATATACGGGGGAAGATGCAGGCGAAAAGTTTGCAGATTGTATAATTAGCGATTGCGAAAATATTTACATGATTATTTGAAAAACAAGAACCGAATGGATGATTTATCTCCTTTCGAAAATTTTAATTTTCGAAATGTGATAAATTGTCACATTTGTCATAAATATCTAGGCAATGATAGAGTGAGAGATCACTGCCACATAAGTGGTAAATTTAGAGGAGCTGCTCATAATATATTCAATTTAAGATTTCAAATTCCAAAATTTATACCAATCTATTTCCACAATTATTCATCTTATGACACACATCTTTTTGTTAAAGAGTTGGGTAAAAAATCTGACAATATAAAAGTCCTTCCGCTCAATAAAGAATTATACATATCATTTTCTAGATTTTCAAAAATGATCGACAACTACAACCTTGAACTTAGATTTTTGGACACAATTCAATTTATGCCTGAAAGCTTAGAATCTCTAGCTAATAATCTGTCAGAGCGAGACTTTCACATCATTAAAACACAATTTAAAACAAAAAAAGAGTTTGATCTTGTGAGAAGGAAAGGAGTTTTTCCTTATGATTTCCTAAATTCTTTTGAAAAATTGAAGTTAGGTCAGCTTCCAGCAAGGGAAGATTTCTTCAATCACCTCAATAATAAGGAGTGTTCGACTGAAGACTATGAGCATGCGAAAGAAGTTTGGAACGCTTTTAGCTGCAAAATCTTGCAAGATTATATGGAAGTTTATTTAAAATGGACGTACTCTTACTTGCAGATATATTTGAAAATTTTAGAAAGTTTTGTAAGAGTATCTATCACCTAGATCCATGTCAATATTACACTGCACCAGGACTATCGTGGGATGCTATGCTAAAGTATACAAATATAGAACTGGAGCTTTTGACGGACATAGATATGTACAATTTCTTCAAGAAAGGAATACGTGGTGGACTTGTACAATGCAGTAATCGATATTCAAAGGCTAACAACAAATATTTACCTGATTTCGATAGAGAGAAGTCCTCAGAATTTATTGTCTATTTAGACGCAAATAACCTCTACGGTTGGGCTATGTCTGAGTATCTACCTTATGGCGGATTCAGATGGCTATCAGCTGAAGAGCTAAATCTGGATCCTAAAACCATAGATGATAGTGCAGGTGATGGATATGTCTATGAAGTTACTTTAGACTATCCTTCTCATTTGCATGACTCTCACAATGACCTTCCTTTCTGTCCAGAAAATAAAAAAATTTTGCAAATAAAGCACATTAAATTAGTTGCAGATTTTTCAACAAGACAAACATATGTCATACATTATAGAGTTCTTAAACAATTTTTTCAGTATGGTCCAGTTGTAAAGAAAGTGCATCGAATTCTCACCTATAAGCAATCAACCTGGTTGAAAAGTTATATAAACTTGAATACCAAACATAGGGCTACTGCAAAAAATATTTCTGAAAAAAATTTTTTTTAAATTGGTAAATAATGCAGTATATGGTAAAACTATGGAGAATGTGGAAAAGAGAAAAGATGTACGAATAGTTACGAATAGAAACTGTAATCATTTAGGAGCTCAAGATTGGATATCTAAGCCTAATTTTTATAGTTTGTCAATATTTTCTGAAAATATGGTAGCGATTGAAATGAATAGAGTGAAAACCTATTACAATAAACCTATATATTTAGAGCTTTCCAAATGGAAAATGTATGATTTCCATTATGGGTACATGCAACCCAAATTCAAGTCGAACTTATCACTGAATTATATGGATACTGACTCTTTCATTTACACAGTAAAAACAGAAGACTTTTACGCTGACATAAAAACTGACGTCGTCCATAAGTTTGATACGTCTGATTACCCAAAAAACAATATATATGGTTTCCCTCTAGTAAACAAAAAGGTGTTGGGTATGATGAAGGATGAGAATTGTGGAAAAATAATGAAGGAGCTTGTAGGATTGAGATCAAAGATGTATTCCTTTAGTGTGCAGTATGAAAATGATATTAAAAAATCGAAAGGGGTAAAGAAATGCATTCTTGATAAGTACGACACAACTTCTTATAGAAACTGTTTATTTAATAAGTCTACTGTACATGCTGACATGTTAATATTTAAATCAAAATTTCATCAAATTTATACAAATGAAATAAATAAAGTAGTCTTAAATTATGCAGACGATAAAAGAAAAATAAGAAGTGATAAGATGAGTAAATATGCATGGTATTATTTTCGAATCGAGGAAACTAATCCCGATTATGAACTTGACATGCTAATGTGGGAAATTTCAAGACTAGAAGAGGAAGAAGCAATGCAATAATTGTATCCCCATTTTTAAGTAATAATTTTTATATATATTTAAGTAGTGAAATATATTAATAAGTAAAAAAAATTGTTGTATTGTTAAGAGAAATAAACAAAAATTGTACAAATATATATAAAATGAAAAACATTCAGAATTTGCTTTATTTTATTTTGTGATTTATTATTTAGTTTCATCGAAATATTACATAATATGAATCAATTAAATGATTTATCGTCATTTTTCTTAAGTAAAATACGGAGCACCGACAGGTATCTGGCCCTTCCTCACAATCTGGATGGTTCCATGGACAAGACTTAAAGTGACCATCGTCCTTGTCCTCATCTTCCATTATACCAAAATCATCATTTTCATTCAACATATCGAGGAACATTTTCACCATTTCCATGTGTTCGTATAGTTGACATCCCTCAAAATCAACTAAGAACTGTGCGAGCTTGTTTCTAATGTCACTCATGATTTTTATGGAATATATTATAAAATTACCAAAATTTACTTCCGATCTTTTTGAATGTCAGTTCTCTACTAATAATTGTTTTCAACGAACAAGTTGTAAGAGAAATTTTATATAATTTATAAAACTAAATCAGCGTTCCACTGCAAAAACAAATTCAAATTTTAGAGTAAAGGACTCAAAAATGTATATAAGTATCTCTCTATCTTCTTCTAACGCCAGATTTTATTATTCATCTTTTCGTCTTTTGCTCCCTCTCATTGCTTAATAATTTTCAGTTAGACTTCTTAAAGTCTAGAAAGCTTTTATCGAGATTAATTCGAAATTTAAGTTCAAATTTATAAGTTGTGAAACATTTATAGCGCATTGAGTTTAATAAGCAAGTTCAATTCCTGTAATACAAAATCCTTAATCCATATAAAGGATTTAGATGAATCATCCAAATACACCATCGTACGTGCAAAGCGAGTAACAACAAAGTATGGGGAAACAGTTCAACTTGAACTGGAAAACCATATAATGTTTCTCCCCAACCGATATAATATTTTAACAGATGTCGAATTAGATGATCTTTCAAGTGATAAATATCGACTACAAAGAAAAGGAGAGCGAAACCTTATCCTGGATAGTGAGATGAATGAGTTTTTGATCCCAAACTCCCATTACCCCATTTGGCAGTAAAAAAATGTTATGTGGATATATTTTATAATTAACAAGAAAAAAATAATAATAATAATAAAAAATAAAATGTTTTTAAATATATATGATTGTGTTTTATTTAATATCTTTGGTTATCTCATAAAGAAATTTCAAACATAAGTGGCCACAATTATATGTATTAAAGTTTTGATATTGATTGTAGTTGTATTCAATAATTCTACCTAAATATTTGATTAATTCTAGAGGATGTTGTAAATTTCCAAAGCTGTCGAAATATTGTTTTTTATTCTTGTTTTTATAGTATGCTGCCCAAAGAGTACCTGGGCCTGTTGATAAATTCAAATTGATTATTCCACACTCTACAGTCTTTGGTCGTTTTGGTAGCGAATCCAACATAAAAACTCCTCTAAAGTGTGGAATATATTTTGAAAATTTTCTCAGATCAAATTCTGATAATGGTCTGTTGGGTAGCATGTCTAAATTTTTTTTTATTGATCTTTACAAACAAGTCCATAACCGTTTTATGGTTTAAGGTATAGTCCATCTCCCACCGCAATTGACTCCATTGGTTTGTTGTGTCTAGTGGCTTCCTCAAGTTGTTTTTTTGCATTCTTTGTTGCATTTACAGCTTTAGCTATAGCGGCACCTCCAGTTGCTAGACTACCAAGTGCACCTAGAGCAGTTAGAATCGGTATTATGGGCAAAAAACCACAAATTTTTGGGACATTTATAGTGCGTGGTATTACAACACGAGCTTTTTTCCCCTTAAGAGATTTACTGATAGCTTTACGAGCAATCTTAATGGCTGAATTAATATCTTGTGGTTTTTCCTTCTTCAATATCTTTGTTGCTGATTTAATTGTTTTATGAAACAGTTTTTTGTCATTTATACGAATTCGTGGTGATGGTATTTTCACTGTATTCCTTTTCTTTGCTTCAACACCATACCAAGTTTAGTTTTTGCTTTCATTTCGTTGGTGACTATATGCAAATGTTTTTTCTGCAAGATCACTATCATTTGAAAGAACTCTTTCCCAAGCTTTATTTTCAAGAATTTTATCAGCTTGATGTCTGCTGTTTAAGTCTTTATTTTTCGAATAAGCAATATCGTGATTTTTGCAAGCAGCATCCAATAGGTTAATTCCTTTATCTCCTCTATCTAAATGCTTTTGTAATCTTGTGCCAGGTCCACAGTACTGATATCCAGGAAGATTTAATTCAAAAGGCAGAGAATTTATTGCTTTATTTAGTAAACCTTCTCCAACGATAGTGTGCTTGAGAGTAAAACTTTTGTTATAAAATACAACCATATTACTTTAATCTACAATAAAAGATATTGTTTGCAAATTTCACAAGTAGTTATTAAAATGCGCTTCGTAAAACAACATAAAAATATATTAGTTCGTAGTGCTGATATTTGTTCAAATGACAGTAAAAAAATAAGACATAGTTCCTTGTTACCAAATTCTATTCGAGCATTAATAGCTGGTCCTTCAAATTGTGGAAAAACTAACATAATGATTAGTTTGCTGGAACGTCCTAATGGTCTCAAGTTTGAAAATATTTACTTGTACTCAAAATCTTTATATCAACCTAAATATGAATACCTAAAGAAATTAATTTCACCAATTAAAGGAATGGGATACTACACATTCGCAGATAACGAGTACGTTATTCCTCCTAGTGAAGGTAAAAGCATGATTTTTGAAGATGCTGCATGTGAAAAGCAAAACAATATACGTGCATATTTTTATATGGGTCGTCATAAGAACGTAGATTCATTTTACTTGTGTCAAACTTACACGCGGATTGCAAAACATTTGATAAGAGATAATGCTAATGTAATTATTATGTTGAAACAAGATTCGACAAATACGAAACATGTATATGATGATAACGTTGCCAGCGATATGAACTTTGAAATGTTTCAACAAATTTGTAGAGAATGTTGAAGATAATGAACTAAACAACGGTCGTTATAGAAAGTCATTTGATTACTTCATCATAATACAATTTCCTGTTCATCTAATGCTGACTTCAAACTTTATACATGTGATTATTGTAACTGATCAGATAAGCTGATCTGATACCTGTTAAACTGACCTTATAAGCTGATCTGATACCTGATAAACTGATCTGATACCTGTTAAACTGACCTGAAAATCTTATCTAATACCTGATAAGCTGATCTGGTACCTGATGAGCTGATCTGATACCTGATCTGTTAACCTGATCTAATATACTGATCTGCTTCCTATTGAACTGACCTGATAACTAAAATGAATGAACAAATTCTTAAAGACTTGGTGACTACAAGAAATATCTTGAAGAAAAAGCTTCGAAGTATAAAAACTGGTGAAATAAATACTCATGAACAATTAAGAGATACATTCAAGCCTATCACAGAACCTTTAAAAGAATTTCTCAATAGCTCTAAATACCTTGGTAGACCGGTTAAAAAAGAACCGAGTGATAAGGAAACTGGAATTGATGACAATGAAAGTTTTCATCCTCAGAATTCACCAATAAAATTAGAAACGAGTACGCCCAAGAAACTAATTGAAGAATCAATGTTTAAACAATCGAATAGTAAAAGCAGCAGTAATTATGATGAAGATGACTTTTACTCACAAAATTCGAATAATGAAGAAAGTTATCCTGACTTATCACTATTACAATCGAGAAACGAACTAGATACTAACTATGGTCCACATAAAGACAATAATATTTGGTAAATAAACAAAACATTCCAGATTTTTTCTATAACGTAGAAAATAAATGAAATAAAAATGAAAAATTTTGAAAAATACGTAAAAAATAGGCAAATTTTAAACTTTGAGGTGCCACAACTCAGCCATTTCTTGTTTCATAGAATTTTCAAACATATCGACGAAAAAGGCATTCAATTAGCTTTTCAACGACATTTATCTCGATAGGAATTTTCGATTGGGCTCCACAAGGGTTTGAGTGGGACCATACACCGAAATGGTACTTAGAAAAAAAATTACAGCGTTTTTCGTGCTAAGGAGGTCCCAATTAGCTTATCTATTTATTTTTCCAAATTAAAAATTTGTAAAGCTGTGTTATAGGTCATCTACATATTTTACTATGTATTTTAACTGTATATTTTTTAAATTTATCTTTTTTAAAGTTTCGTCTACTAAATTGTCTACCACAAGTTACGCAATTGTCGGTGATAGGCTACTTGAAAATGTCTTTTTTATATACAAAATAATTGTTTTCACAGAGGCAAAAACGAAGAATTTTTGAAAGTAACGTTTTTGACATATATGTATGTGTTGTGTTGAATGAGTGTATATTTTCCATTATTATTTTTGTGGCTTTTTTACTGGAATGTTTCTGAAGAGAGATACAACATCCAGTAAAACTATTATCTCTTCATTTTCCAAGGAAATATTTTTTTAATGATGTTTTTGAGAATTTTCCCTGCATATTTCGAAATTTTGTAAAAAGGAACTATTGATCTTACGGATACTTCGGGTTTATGTATTAGGGCTTATATATTCGAAGGAATTTGCAGCACATTAAACTAGTTGTCTCCTTAACCAATTGCCAATTATATTATTTTTATTAAGCTCGGATATTATATTGTTATTATCTCTTTGAAGTTTGGCTGTTGGATGAATTTTAAGCTTCATGAATGTTGTTTTATCGTCCAATTTCCATTGTGTTCAAGTACTCTACTTTGTCTTATTCACGCCAGTAAAATGATGACATTTTTACGTTTTCTTAAAAAAGTTTTTGTTTTCTTGTATATAGTCAAAATACATAATTGTTTTGGTGTATTTCTTAATTTCCTTTTAAACCATGTAATGCTATTCGCTAATTTGGTTTGAGAAAAATTTTTTTCTTCTTGATCGTCCTCACATTGTTCTATGCCAGCAATTGTG
Source organism: Linnaemya vulpina (assembly GCA_963675445.1). NCBI lineage: Eukaryota > Metazoa > Arthropoda > Insecta > Diptera > Tachinidae > Linnaemya > Linnaemya vulpina. Next base: position 60,370,898 of record OY776277.1, on the reverse strand, counting down.
TGTAGTGCAGAAAAATTATGTTTATCTATGGTAGTGAAAACTTTTTCCCTACTGATAAAACCCATCTCGATTCAACCAGGTACTCTAAATAAGTTATTGTGCTTAAAACCATACATAACTGTTTATGTTTCAATGTGTTTAACTTTTTTTCCTTTTATTTCTTATGTTATTTTCGACAATAGTAAATAATTTCCTGAAGAAGCTAGCCGGAAGTTAGTTAGACATATATATATATATATATATATATATATATATATATACATTTATATGTCTATATACATATATATATATATATATATATATATATATATATATATACATATATATATATATATATATATATATATATAGGAGTGATTTTTTTGCTATTATCTTTTTGGCAACACTAGTTTTGACAGCTCGCGCACGTTTTGTATCTTGTGTCACTGTCAACCATCTTCAGTTTGGTCTATAATTTAATCATGAATCGTCTTACAAACGAACAACGCTTGCAAATTATTGAACTTTATTACCAAAATGCGTGCTCTGTTAAGAAAGTTCATCGCGCGCTTCTTCCATTTTATGGTCAGTTTAATCGACCTACTGAGGCTTCTATTCGGGCTATTGTAAAAAAATTTCGCACCAAATTTACATTGTTGGACATTAAACCACCAACACGCTTACGTAGAGTGCGAACTGAAGAAAATATCGCAGCCGTATCGGCCAGTGTTGGTGATGACCGTGAATTATCGATTCGGCGCCGTTCGCAGCAATTGGGCCTCTGTTACTCCACTACGTGGAAAATTTTGCGGAAGGATTTGGGTGTGAAGCCTTATAAGATACAGCTGGTGCAAGAATTGAAGCCAAACGACCTACCACAACGCCAAATATTTGGTGAATGGGCTCTTGAAAAGTTAAATGAAGATCCACTTTTTTATCGAAGAATTGTGTTCAGCGACGAGGCTCATTTCTGGTTGAATGGATACGTGAACAAGCAAAACTGCCGTATTTGGAGTGAAGAGCAGCCAGAAACATTGCAAGAGCTACCAATGCATCCACAAAAAACAACCGTTTGGTGCGGATTATGGGCTGGCGGCATCATTGGGCCGTATTTCTTCAAAGATGATGCGAATCACAACGTTACTGTGAATGGTGAGCGCTACCGTGCGATGATAACAAACTTTTTTTTGCCCAAAATGGAAGAGCTTGACTTGCATGACATGTGGTTTCAACAAGACGGTGCCACATGCCACACAGCACGCGAAACAATGGACCAATTGAGAGGCGAGTTCGGTGAACAGTTTATTTCACGCTTGGGACCAGTCAATTGGCCGCCCAGATCGTGCGATTTAACGCCTCTAGACTATTTTTTGTGGGGCTATGTTAAGGCTAATGTCTATAGCGACAAGCCCGCTTCGATTGACGCACTGGAAGCCAACATTGCCAACATTATTCGTGAGATACCGGCCGAAATGTTGGAAAGAGTATGCCAAAATTGGACTAAGCGGATGGACCATTTGAGGCGCAGCCGCGGCCAACATTTGCATGAAATAATCTTCAAACATTAAATTATATCGACCCAACTATCAATCCAAATAAATATTTCATGCACCGACAGGTATCTGGCCCTTCCTCACAATCTGGATGGTTCCATGGACAAGACTTAAAGTGACCATCGTCCTTGTCCTCATCTTCCATTATACCAAAATCATCATTTTCATTCAACATATCGAGGAACATTTTCACCATTTCCATGTGTTCGTATAGTTGACATCCCTCAAAATCAACTAAGAACTGTGCGAGCTTGTTTCTAATGTCACTCATGATTTTTATGGAATATATTATAAAATTACCAAAATTTACTTCCGATCTTTTTGAATGTCAGTTCTCTACTAATAATTGTTTTCAACGAACAAGTTGTAAGAGAAATTTTATATAATTTATAAAACTAAATCAGCGTTCCACTGCAAAAACAAATTCAAATTTTAGAGTAAAGGACTCAAAAATGTATATAAGTATCTCTCTATCTTCTTCTAACGCCAGATTTTATTATTCATCTTTTCGTCTTTTGCTCCCTCTCATTGCTTAATAATTTTCAGTTAGACTTCTTAAAGTCTAGAAAGCTTTTATCGAGATTAATTCGAAATTTAAGTTCAAATTTATAAGTTGTGAAACATTTATAGCGCATTGAGTTTAATAAGCAAGTTCAATTCCTGTAATACAAAATCCTTAATCCATATAAAGGATTTAGATGAATCATCCAAATACACCATCGTACGTGCAAAGCGAGTAACAACAAAGTATGGGGAAACAGTTCAACTTGAACTGGAAAACCATATAATGTTTCTCCCCAACCGATATAATATTTTAACAGATGTCGAATTAGATGATCTTTCAAGTGATAAATATCGACTACAAAGAAAAGGAGAGCGAAACCTTATCCTGGATAGTGAGATGAATGAGTTTTTGATCCCAAACTCCCATTACCCCATTTGGCAGTAAAAAAATGTTATGTGGATATATTTTATAATTAACAAGAAAAAAATAATAATAATAATAAAAAATAAAATGTTTTTAAATATATATGATTGTGTTTTATTTAATATCTTTGGTTATCTCATAAAGAAATTTCAAACATAAGTGGCCACAATTATATGTATTAAAGTTTTGATATTGATTGTAGTTGTATTCAATAATTCTACCTAAATATTTGATTAATTCTAGAGGATGTTGTAAATTTCCAAAGCTGTCGAAATATTGTTTTTTATTCTTGTTTTTATAGTATGCTGCCCAAAGAGTACCTGGGCCTGTTGATAAATTCAAATTGATTATTCCACACTCTACAGTCTTTGGTCGTTTTGGTAGCGAATCCAACATAAAAACTCCTCTAAAGTGTGGAATATATTTTGAAAATTTTCTCAGATCAAATTCTGATAATGGTCTGTTGGGTAGCATGTCTAAATTTTTTTTTATTGATCTTTACAAACAAGTCCATAACCGTTTTTATATGGTTTAAGGTATAGTCCATCTCCCACCGCAATTGACTCCATTGGTTTGTTGTGTCTAGTGGCTTCCTCAAGTTGTTTTTTTGCATTCTTTGTTGCATTTACAGCTTTAGCTATAGCGGCACCTCCAGTTGCTAGACTACCAAGTGCACCTAGAGCAGTTAGAATCGGTATTATGGGCAAAAAACCACAAATTTTTGGGACATTTATAGTGCGTGGTATTACAACACGAGCTTTTTTCCCCTTAAGAGATTTACTGATAGCTTTACGAGCAATCTTAATGGCTGAATTAATATCTTGTGGTTTTTCCTTCTTCAATATCTTTGTTGCTGATTTAATTGTTTTATGACACAGTTTTTTGTCATTTATACGAATTCGTGGTGATGGTATTTTCACTGTATTCCTTTTCTTTGCTTCAACACCCATACCAAGTTTAGTTTTTGCTTTCATTTCGTTGGTGACTATATGCAAATGTTTTTTCTGCAAGATCACTATCATTTGAAAGAACTCTTTCCCAAGCTTTATTTTCAAGAATTTTATCAGCTTGATGTCTGCTGTTTAAGTCTTTATTTTTCGAATAAGCAATATCGTGATTTTTGCAAGCAGCATCCAATAGGTTAATTCCTTTATCTCCTCTATCTAAATGCTTTTGTAATCTTGTGCCAGGTCCACAGTACTGATATCCAGGAAGATTTAATTCAAAAGGCAGAGAATTTATTGCTTTATTTAGTAAACCTTCTCCAACGATAGTGTGCTTGAGAGTAAAACTTTTGTTATAAAATACAACCATATTACTTTAATCTACAATAAAAGATATTGTTTGCAAATTTCACAAGTAGTTATTAAAATGCGCTTCGTAAAACAACATAAAAATATATTAGTTCGTAGTGCTGATATTTGTTCAAATGACAGTAAAAAAATAAGACATAGTTCCTTGTTACCAAATTCTATTCGAGCATTAATAGCTGGTCCTTCAAATTGTGGAAAAACTAACATAATGATTAGTTTGCTGGAACGTCCTAATGGTCTCAAGTTTGAAAATATTTACTTGTACTCAAAATCTTTATATCAACCTAAATATGAATACCTAAAGAAATTAATTTCACCAATTAAAGGAATGGGATACTACACATTCGCAGATAACGAGTACGTTATTCCTCCTAGTGAAGCTAAAAGCATGATTTTTGATGATGCTGCATGTGAAAAGCAAAACAATATACGTGCATATTTTTGTATGGGTCGTCATAAGAACGTAGATTCATTTTACTTGTGTCAAACTTACACGCGGATTGCAAAACATTTGATAAGAGATAATGCTAATGTAATTATTATGTTGAAACAAGATTCGACAAATACGAAACATGTATATGATGATAACGTTGCCAGCGATATGAACTTTGAAATGTTTCAACAAATTTGTAGAGAATGTTGAAGATAATGAACTAAACAACGGTCGTTATAGAAAGTCATTTGATTACTTCATCATAATACAATTTCCTGTTCATCTAATGCTGACTTCAAACTTTATACATGTGATTATTGTAACTGATCAGATAAGCTGATCTGATACCTGTTAAACTGACCTTATAAGCTGATCTGATACCTGATAAACTGATCTGATACCTGTTAAACTGACCTGAAAATCTTATCTAATACCTGATAAGCTGATCTGGTACCTGATGAGCTGATCTGATACCTGATCTGTTAACCTGATCTAATATACTGATCTGCTTCCTATTGAACTGACCTGATAACTAAAATGAATGAACAAATTCTTAAAGACTTGGTGACTACAAGAAATATCTTGAAGAAAAAGCTTCGAAGTATAAAAACTGGTGAAATAAATACTCATGAACAATTAAGAGATACATTCAAGCCTATCACAGAACCTTTAAAAGAATTTCTCAATAGCTCTAAATACCTTGGTAGACCGGTTAAAAAAGAACCGAGTGATAAGGAAACTGGAATTGATGACAATGAAAGTTTTCATCCTCAGAATTCACCAATAAAATTAGAAACGAGTACGCCCAAGAAACTAATTGAAGAATCAATGTTTAAACAATCGAATAGTAAAAGTAGCAGTAATTATGATGAAGATGACTTTTACTCACAAAATTCGAATAATGAAGAAAGTTATCCTGACTTATCACTATTACAATCGAGAAACGAACTAGATACTAACTATGGTCCACATAAAGACAATAATATTTGGTAAATAAACAAAACATTCCAGATTTTTTCTATAACGTAGAAAATAAATGAAATAAAAATGAAAAATTTTGAAAAATACGTAAAAAATAGGCAAATTTTAAACTTTGAGGTGCCACAACTCAGCCATTTCTTGTTTCATAGAATTTTCAAACATATCGACGAAAAAGGCATTCAATTAGCTTTTCAACGACATTTATCTCGATAGGAATTTTCGATTGGGCTCCACAAGGGTTTGAGTGGGACCATACACCGAAAAACACAAAAGTATCGTTATCTAAAAAATGGTACTTAGAAAAAAAATTACAGCGTTTTTCGTGCTAAGGAGGTCCCAATTAGCTTATCTATTTATTTTTCCAAATTAAAAATTTGTAAAGCTGTGTTATAGGTCATCTACATATTTTACTATGTATTTTAACTGTATATTTTTTAAATTTATCTTTTTTAAAGTTTCGTCTACTAAATTGTCTACCACAAGTTACGCAATTGTCGGTGATAGGCTACTTGAAAATGTCTTTTTTATATACAAAATAATTGTTTTCACAGAGGCAAAAACGAAGAATTTTTGAAAGTAACGTTTTTGACATATATGTATGTGTTGTGTTGAATGAGTGTATATTTTCCATTATTATTTTTGTGGCTTTTTTACTGGAATGTTTCTGAAGAGAGATACAACATCCAGTAAAACTATTATCTCTTCATTTTCCAAGGAAATATTTTTTAATGATGTTTTTGAGAATTTTCCCTGCATATTTCGAAATTTTGTAAAAAGGAACTATTGATCTTACGGATACTTCGGGTTTATGTATTAGGGCTTATATATTCGAAGGAATTTGCAGCACATTAAACTAGTTGTCTCCTTAACCAATTGCCAATTATATTATTTTTATTAAGCTCGGATATTATATTGTTATTATCTCTTTGAAGTTTGGCTGTTGGATGAATTTTAAGCTTCATGAATGTTGTTTTATCGTCCAATTTCCATTGTGTTCAAGTACTCTACTTTGTCTTATTCACGCCTGTAAAATGATGACATTTTTACGTTTTCTTAAAAAAGTTTTTGTTTTCTTGTATATAGTCAAAATACATAATTGTTTTGGTGTATTTCTTAATTTCCTTTTAAACCATGTAATGCTATTCGCTAATTTGGTTTGAGAAAAATTTTTTTCTTCTTGATCGTCCTCACATTGTTCTATGCCAGCAATTGTGTGTAGTGCAGAAAAATTATGTTTATCTATGGTAGTGAAAACTTTTTCCCTACTGATAAAACCCATCTCGATTCAACCAGGTACTCTAAATAAGTTATTGTGTTTAAAACCATACATAACTGTTTATGTTTCAATGTGTTTAACTTTTTTTCCTTTTATTTCTTATGTTATTTTCGACAATAGTAAATAATTTCCTGAAGAAGCTAGCCGGAAGTTAGTTAGACACATATATATATATATATATATATATATATATATATATATATACATTTATATGTCTATATACATATATATATATATATATATATATATATATATATACATATATATATATATATATATATATATATATATAAGAGTGATTTTTTTGCTATTATCTTTTTGGCAACACTAGTTTTGACAGCTCGCGCACGTTTTGTATCTTGTGTCACTGTCAACCATCTTCAGTTTGGTCTATAATTTAATCATGAATCGTCTTACAAACGAACAACGCTTGCAAATTGTTGAATTTTATTACCAAAATGCGTGCTCTGTTAAGAAAGTTCATCGCGCTCTTCTTCCATTTTATGGTCAGTTTAATCGACCTACTGAGGCTTCTATTCGGGCTATTGTAAAAAAATTTCGCACCAAATTTACATTGTTGGACATTAAACCACCAACACGCTTACGTAGAGTGCGAACTGAAGAAAATATCGCAGCCGTATCGGCCAGTGTTGGTGATGACCGTGAATTATCGATTCGGCGCCGTTCGCAGCAATTGGGCCTCTGTTACTCCACTACGTGGAAAATTTTGTGGAAGGATTTGGGTGTGAAGCCTTATAAGATACAGCTGGTGCAAGAATTGAAGCCAAACGACCTACCACAACGCCAAATATTTGGTGAATGGGCTCTTGAAAAGTTAAATGAAGATCCACTTTTTTATCGAAGAATTGTGTTCAGCGACGAGGCTCATTTCTGGTTGAATGGATACGTGAACAAGCAAAACTGCCGTATTTGGAGTGAAGAGCAGCCAGAAGCATTGCAAGAGCTACCAATGCATCCACAAAAAACAACCGTTTGGTGCGGATTATGGGCTGGCGGCATCATTGGGCCGTATTTCTTCAAAGATGATGCGAATCACAACGTTACTGTGAATGGTGAGCGCTACCGTGCGATGATAACAAACTTTTTTTTGCCCAAAATGGAAGAGCTTGACTTGCATGACATGTGGTTTCAACAAGACGGTGCCACATGCCACACAGCACGCGAAACAATGGACCAATTGAGAGGCGAGTTCGGTGAACAGTTTATTTCACGCTTGGGACCAGTCAATTGGCCGCCCAGATCGTGCGATTTAACGCCTCTAGACTATTTTTTGTGGGGCTATGTTAAGGCTAATGTCTATAGCGACAAGCCCGCTTCGATTGACGCACTGGAAGCCAACATTGCCAACATTATTCGTGAGATACCGGCCGAAATGTTGGAAAGAGTATGCCAAAATTGGACTAAGCGGATGGACCATTTGAGGCGCAGCCGCGGCCAACATTTGCATGAAATAATCTTCAAACATTAAATTATATCGACCCAACTATCAATCCAAATAAATATTTCATGCATTTTTCTGAATTTTGTGTGTTTTCTTTTTTTTTATTTCCGATAGTTCTTATAAAATCATTATATATTTATGTATGTATATGTATGTGTATATGTATGTATATGTATGTATATGTATATATATATATATATATATATATATATATACATATATATTTGTTAAAAAAAATTTGTTATAATTTGTTAATGTTGAAAAAGTTTGTTTTACTATAAATTGTTAATGTTGAAAAAATATTTTATGTGTTATTGAATTTGAAAAACAAATATTGTGAATAGTTTTTTATGTCATGTTTGAAAACCATTTAACTATACAATTTTAATAATTTTTATTTCCTAAAGATGTTAACAAGCTCTTAACGAAATATCGAATAAAAATTATACCAAATATAATTTGATAAAAAACGACCATTAATATTATAATAAACTGATAAGGTCAATAAAGATAAATCAACTATATATATATATATATATATATATATATATATATATATATATAGATATATGTGTATATATATATATATATATATATATATATATATATATATATATACATATATATATACATATATATTTTCCTTATATTTTCACAAAACAGCAAGATTGCACAAATGCAAACAACGCAATTATATATAATATCTCCTGCATCTTACATTCTCTTCTATAATTATTTTTTTTTATATAAAAATACTAGTTTTATAAACATTTTATTCCAAATACAATATATGAAAATTTCAAACAAAAACGTTGCTTTAAAAGTAGTGAACAATTTAGTATATATAAAACAGCTGATTCGAGTACTGGTTTTATTTGCATTCGAATATAACAAAACCGATATTTGAAAACCAATATTGGTTTTCAAAACCCAAAATCATTAAAACTGACTTGGTTTCTACGGCACCCCTATATATATATAAATATATATATATATATATATATATATATATACATTCCTCAATTCATAAACAGTACAGTCATAAAGGCTATATTATATATTTCGAGTGCTGAGATTCCATTTCTGTTTGATGAATCATTTCATATGATATTAGTTTTTTGTTAACCAGTGAATATATTTTGAATATTCGCGTTAGGGCTGGCTTTTGTGATGAAATCAGACTTTTTATTTGTATTGAAAATATTGGCAAATTAGTTCAAGATGAATTGATCTGAACTATTCTTAAGTCTTTGAGCGCCTAATATATTGATCGTAAGGCTTTCTGAACATTGTTGTATTGATATATATTCTATTACAGGATCACGATTAAGAACGTACTAAGTTAATGTCTTTACTGTAATATAACATTTAGTTTCAATTCTTCTAGTTTTTTGGACTCTTTTTAATCAATAATATACACAAATATATTTAAGCTTAAGGTGTTTTATAAAATTATAGATCCTTTTTTCAGTATTTCGTCACTCCTATGTTTGACTTCTTCAGGAAATTATTTTTTTATTTGATCTGAAAAAATTTTTGTTTATGAAACAAAAATATGATAATTCTTTGTCAACAATATACAAAAAGATTCAAATAAAATTTTAATAAGTGTAAAATATATGAACAATAATAAAATATACTTAAAAAGAAACATTTCTAATATGAATTTTTAATCCCACTTATATATAAGTACATATCTTACAACCAAACTCTAGAAGTTTCTAGACAAATTTTTATAAATCCATGCATATACATATATACCAAAAAAATTTCCTAACCATTTCTTAATTTTACATACATATGTATATATACATACATATTCATATATACATATGTATTTCATAAGCAAAAACAATTAACACCTATTCATCAAATTTAAATTAAAAATTTAATATAATATATATGTGAATAATAGAGTTTAACTCTATACCTATGTAACGAGTGATTTTTTTGCTATTATCTTTTTGGCAACACTAGTTTTGACAGCTCGCGCACGTTTTGTATCTTGTGTCACTGTCAAACATCTTCAGTTTGGTCTATAATTTAATCATGAATCGTCTTACAAACGAACAACGCTTTCAAATTATTGAATTTTATTACCAAAATGCGTGCTCTGTTAAGAAAGTTCATCGCGCGCTTCTTCCATTTTATGGTCAGTTTAATCGACCTACTGAGGCTTCTATTCGGGCTATTGTAAAAAAATTTCGCACCAAATTTACATTGTTGGACAGTAAACCACCAACACGCTTACGTAGAGTGCGAACTGAAGAAAATATCGCAGCCGTATCGGCCAGTGTTGGTGATGACCGTGAATTATCGATTCGGCGCCGTTCGCAGCAATTGGTCCTCTGTTACTCCACTACGTGGAAAATTTTGCGGAAGGATTTGGGTGTGAAGCCTTATAAGATACAGCTGGTGCAAGAATTGAAGCCAAACGACCTACCACAACGCCAAATATTTGGTGAATGGGCTCTTGAAAAGTGAAATGAAGATCCACTTTTTTATCGAAGAATTGTGTTCAGCGACGAGGCTCATTTCTGGTTGAATGGATACGTGAACAAGCAAAACTGCCGTATTTGGAGTGAAGAGCAGCCAGAAGCATTGCAAGAGCTACCAATGCATCCACAAAAAACAACCGTTTGGTGCGGATTATGGGCTGGCGGCATCATTGGGCCTTATTTCTTCAAAGATGATGCGAATCACAACGTTACTGTGAACGGTGAGCGCTACCGTGCGATGATAACAAACTTTTTTTTGCCCAAAATGGAAGAGCTTGACTTGCATGACATGTGGTTTCAATAAGACGGTGCCACATGCCACACAGCACGCGAAACAATGGACCAATTGAGAGGCGAGTTCGGTGAACAGTTTATTTCACGCTTGGGATTAGTCAATTGGCCGCCCAGATCGTGCGATTTAACGCCTCTAGACTATTTTTTGTGGGGCTATGTTAAGGCTAATGTCTATAGCGACAAGCCCGCTTCGATTGACGCACTGGAAGCCAACATTGCCAACATTATTCGTGAGATACCGGCCGAAATGTTGGAAAGAGTATGCCAAAATTGGACTAAGCGGATGGACCATTTGAGGCGCAGCCGCGGCCAACATTTGCATGAAATAATCTTCAAACATTAAATTATATCGACCCAACTATCAATCCAAATAAATATTTCATGCATTTTTCTGAATTTTGTGTGTTTTCTTTTTTTTTAATTTCCGATAGTTCTTATAAAATCACCCATTATATTCACGTATAGAATTGTATCTCTTATTAACTAAGTGTCTAGAAATTTTGAGCTACATTTTGTGTATCTGCCTTTAAATTAATCCTTTTTGTGATTGGTGTATTTATTATGTGTAACATTTCTAACATAAATCTACGTTTATAATTATTTTCTGAGTTTATTATTGAAACATTTTCAAAGTTTGGCTAGTGATAAAATCTAGCACCATGTGCATACAATGCTGTTTTCTGCGAAGTTATACCTCTATATCTTTGATCAGTCTTATGTCCTGCTGTCCTAATATTTAATTTATTCTTAGTTATACCTATAAACACCTTATTGCAATCCTCGTTGTAATTTCCATTACAAGTTATTTTGTAAACCAAGTTTTACTTATCTATTTTATCTTTTGTTTTACTAAAAACTTTGTTTAATGTATTTGTGTTCTAACGTATGGTGAATAAAATACGAAACAGTGCAAAACTGTTGTTGGAAAAACATATTATGCTTACAAAAATATATATAATATATATTGTAAATTTAATATAGAGACCTTAAGCTTAAAAATATTAGTGTATATTATTAATTAAAACAAACGTAAAAAAACTAGAAGAATTAAAAAGTTCGAGAGCACGCGATAAATTAAAACAATACGAAAAGGAAAATATGAGCTACAACAGGTTTAAAAAGAATAGTCAACTCAGAGCCCTTATTAATAGATACGAGACCGTAAGGGATAATATTATCTGGACCATATCAACGAACACATTTTTGATACGTTGAAGAAATGCGGGCATCATACCGAAATTGAAGTATTTTTAAATTGGAGAGAGTTCCAGCAATACAGAGGATAATATGTATGTAAGTATATAGGTATACAAATGACATACACAACAAAATTTTAAAATATGCATTAAAAAAACACGGACTATTGAAACAATTTCTAATTTAATATAAATAGATTAATATAGTTAAAAGCAATTTGAGTAGACATCTTAATAGAATAGAACTAGAAAATTTCTTACTATATGAAGATAGATGAACAATAGCTTAAGTGAAAAGATAAAATAAAATTCGTATGATTAACGAAGAGAGGAATTGAGAATAAAATTTAATAACAAATGGTTTATAAATAAAACTAGTTATGATGTACCAATATGATCGGTGGACTCTTTCATTAGGACCTAAACATGCATTACCTACCAAGAGAGAATTTCCAATGTTAAATATGTTGCAGATGGAGAAGACCTAGTTCAAACTAAAATTTATAGTGAAGAGCACGAAATATCTAGAAATCATACGAATAAAATGAGATTATCAAATAGAGATTAATATATGTTAGACAAAGTAAAGGAGTTGGAAATATGTTTAAAGAAAAATAGGAAAATATTGATTTTAAAAGCTGACAAAGGTAATGCAACACTAGCTATTGAAAAACAAGATTATAATATATGTATTAATAATATTATAGGAAAAACTTCAGAATATTATTTTCTAAATAGAGACCCAACGAGCAAATAAATGAAAGTTAACAATAATATTGTTGATTAACTTTACAAAAATAGGATAATAACAGATATGGAAAAGAATAAACTAAAAAATTATATTGCTGTAGCACCTAGGTTTACCTAAAGTACATAAAGATCAGTTCCGATTGAGAGCAATTTGTTGTTATGTACATAAAGATCAGTTCCGATTGAGAGCAATTTGTTGTTATGTAAATTCACCTTCTTATCATCTATGTAAAATGAAAATTCAATATATAATGTTAAGGATGGGTTAGAATTTAAAAACAGATTATTAAACCTAAAAATTGGTAATGATGAGAGATTAGTTTCATTTGATGTAGTATCTTTATATCCCAGTATACCAGTTGACTTAGCAATAAATACTATTGAGCAAAAATGGGATACAATTAGGCTTGCCAGATTGAGAGCAACAAAAAACTGGACATTTCAATTAAAAAGAGAATATTAAAAAAGCTGGATATTTTGACATAAATATTTCACATAAAAATAATTACTTTTTTGTCATACAAACAATTTTATTAAAAAATATATGTCTACATTGTTTTTAACATATTTTATATAATACTCTAATATACTATTAACATAACAATATATATTATTATTGTATCTGATTTTTTAACCTTTTTTCGTTTATTAATCAATAGATTTGTTTAAGTTTTTAGGTTATTCAATATTAATATATATATTTATTTCGATATTTCGCTAGCCTTCGGCTAGCTTCTTCAGGAAATTATTTTATATTGTCAAAAAAATTTTTCTTTTCAATTATATAAATACATACAAATTTTTTAACAACATAAATCAAAAATTTTTATATATTAAAAATACTAACTCTAAAATGTATAAAAAGTAGAAATTAGTTAATTTTAAATATTAAAACATACTAACTACAAAATTCATAAATATTATAAATATTATTTATATATAATAATGTAATTAAAACTATGTGTATGTGTTAACAAACAATTCTTTTAATGTTTTTTAATTGATATTAATATAGAAAATTTTTTAACATAATACAAGATTAACTATGATCAATATGATCTTAATATATAGTATCTTAACACATGCATACAGGGCAATAATTTAACATAATAATCATTATTAATTTTTAATTGTAAACATGCATGCATATGTAAAAATACTATATATGTATTGTGTAAATAAAATAACAAAAACAATTAATTCTAATAACTTAATTTCTATGAATTAAATATCTATAATTCTGAGCTAAATTATCAGTATCTATTTTAAAGTTCATTCTTTCTCTAACAGGTACATTAATAATTTTTAACATTTCTAACAGAAGTCTTCTTTTATAATTGTTTTCTGTTCTTAAAACTGATGCATTTTCAAAGTCTGGATAGTGATTAAATTTAAAACAATGAGATGATAATGCAGTTTTTTCAGATTTAATGTGTCTATACTTTTGATTACTCTTACGTCCTGCTATTCTGGTTTTAAATTTATTTTTTGTTGTACCTATGTATATCTCCTTACAATTGACAGATCCATTTCCTTTGCATGGTATTTTATAAACTATATTTGATCTATCCCATTTTTCTAATCTATCTTTCATTTTACTGAACAGTTTATTGTTTGTGCAATATGTTCTAAAAGCCATTTTATATTTTTGAGTATCAAATAAATTTGATTTCTCTAGTCTCTCTGACATTTCTGGTATATAAATTAAGGATTTATATAATTTTGATTCTGTGTTATTATTTGTATTATTTGTTATATTTTTCTTATACTGATTTATTAAGCTATAAACTAACTTTTCTGGAAAATCATTCTCAATAAGAATTTCTCTCATTTTCTTCTTATTTTTTACATGAAATATGTTATCACTAATTGTTAAGACTTTCTCTATCAAGTTTTTTGCTGTGTTTAATATAATTCTCTTACTATGTTTAGAGTAATAATTAATTATCCTACTTGAAGCTGTTGGCTTTTGATACCAATTCATTACTATATTGTTATCTCTTCTCATAACTAATGTATCTAAATAAGGCAACTCTAAATTACATTCTCTTTCAATTGTAAATTTAATATTACTATTAAAACTATTTAATATATCTAGCATATCCTCAATTCCATTCTCAGATATAATACAAAACAAATCATCTACGTATTTTGTAATAAATTTTGGTTTAATATTAAGATTGTTAATACATGTATTTAACAACTCCTCCATAACAATGTCTGCTACAACTGGTGATGCTGGAGAACCCATAGGTAATCCTTTTTGTTGAAAATAAAATTCCTCATCATATATAATATATCTATTATCATCTATACAAAATTTCAAAATTCTACAAAATAAATTCTTATCCATATCAGTAAATGTTTCCAATAAAGTCCACTTTTTCTCTATTGTATTTATAGCCAAGTCTATTGGTACGTTTGGAAACAAAGACACTACATCAAATGAAATAAGCCTATCGTTAGTATCTAACTTAATTTTCTTTAATTTTTCTTTAAAATCTAATGAATTTTTTATATTATATATAGAATTTTCATTGATCTTTTTCAAAATATTTTTAATATATCTACTAAGTTCATAAGATGGTGTTTTTATATATTATTATATATTATATAACGACTATGGTGTTTGTGCCTTAAGGAATGCAATTTTACTTAAAAATGAAAGTGTTAACAAACTTTTAAATAAATGCTTATAAAAATTAAAATAAATGTCTTTTTATTTCAAACAAAAAACCTACATACATATTTATTTTTTCCAGAGAACACACAAACAAACATACACAATGGTTCATTCATTCATTCAATTGGTCAAGGGAATATTTGGGCACAAAGAATAAACGCTTATTATTTGTTTGTATGTATATGCGTAAATGAAATAAATTTGTAGATACTTATGTACGCATGAATATGTACACCTTATCACATTTTATACTGACCAGGAAAGCAAGAAAGCGGACTGTCATACAGACTCACCAATCGTCACACACACAGACTGTCTGACAGCCAGACATTCCAACCGCCACTCAGAACACAAAAAACACACACACTTAAACATAGCATAAATATTCATATTCTACAAAATACAGAAATCGCACCACCATCCAGATCCCCAAATAAAATCCATCGATGATCGTCATGTATAAAATAAACAAAACATCAGTTTCAATATTTATGCAATAGAAATTATTTCAAATTATTCCTCCAGACTCAAGCATTGCAAGCAAAAAAGTAAAAAAAAAACACTGAATTGATGGACGACAAATCTTAAGTAAGCACACCAAATTTTAATAAGCAAAAAAATAAAAGAAAAAATCTCACTCCAGCAAGAAGGAACGAACCACAAACATTAAGGGATCCATATATAACTACTACACTTTTTAAATAGTGTAATTCCTAAAAATGCTTCTAAATTTTTTTATTCACCAGGCGTACACAGTGTAAATGGACAGACAGAAATTCCCACGCTCACATACCGACGGACATGTATTCTCAAGGTCACATATGGACAGACACAAATTCCCACGCTCACATACCGACGGACATGTATTCTCAAGGTCACATATGGACAGACACAAATTTCCACGCTCACATACCGACGGACATGTATTCTCAAGGTCACATATGGACAGACACAAATTCCCACGCTCACATACCGACGGACATGTATTCTCAAGGTCACATATGGACAGACACAAATTCCCACGCTCACATACCGACGGACATGTATTCTCAAGGTCACATATGGACAGACACAAATTCCCACGCTCACATACCGACGGACATGTATTCTCAAGGTCACATATGGACAGACAGAAATTCCCACGCTCACATACCGACGGACATGTATTCTCAAGGTCACATATGGACAGACACAAAATCCCACGCTCACATACCGACGGACATGTATTCTCAAGGTCACATATGGACAGACACAAATTTCCACGCTCACATACCGACGGACATGTATTTTCAAGGTCACATATGGACAGACACAAATTCCCACGCTCACATACCGACGGACATGTATTCTCAAGGTCACATATGGACAGACACAAATTCCCACGCCTACCCCAACATTTTATTAAAAAAAACAACAATGTGAACGCCCCTATTAAACCGTGGGAAAAAATACACACACGAACACACACAAAATGAAATTTGAGAATTTTGTGAAATTTGAGAATTTTGGCAATTAAAATTGAAAAATTTCAAATTTAATTGCTGAAATTTAATATTTTTAATGGTCCCAGCACATACAGTTCCCTACTACTTATATTATACATTTACCATGTTTGTACTCCCACCATAACCATGGTTTCCGTTCTTATTAACTTTTGAACATAACTTATACCATTGTAGATAGTCTTGTGTATTAAATGTAAAGCTAGAGAGCTAAAGTTTTTTGTACAGATAGCTCTTGGTGTACAACTATAGAGAAACAAGTAGATATTTTCAACGGGTGCTATCTTCCCCTGATTTGAATTTTAAGTCTCTCTAAAACTTCATACACTTAGACCATAACTACTGAGCTCAGATTCAGTACGTGGATGTTTATTGATCAACAAGTAGCGAGATAACTCTAGAAATAGGACATTACAGCGGTGGTCCTAGGTCTATTGCTTATTTGCATATAAGCAAGGTTCACTTTCAGTATAGCTAGAGAACTGAAATTCGGTACACAAATGCAATAGACCAGAATCTGTACATTTATATACGCGCAGCCTTGATTTTCCCCTGTTTTTTTTTTGTTAGCCCGTCCAAAGCATGGGACACCATATATATGTATGAAATTAGATATACAAATAAGCCTTGTAAACATTATATGACAAATATGTGTAGGTGAAACATATTAATTTTATTAATATCCCTACGAACTCCTTTACATTATTCTCGCTACGCAAAAAGTGATAAACATCTGAAAATCGGACATTTCCACCGGTGACACAGTTTTCATCCTTATAATCTCAGCAAAACTTTCTTAAAGAAAACTTAGCGAAAAGCCGTAGAATTCACACAAATATTTGATATATACTGACAAGTTCTTATCCAAAAACTTCGGTAGTTAAAATATTGAAATAGAAAAAGAGTACCAAGTTCTTGATAGATAAAATAATATTTAGCAATACTAATATTCTTGTTTTATCGTCCGGCTATGGGCCAGGTTTTTTGAAACTCAATAAACACTAAATATTTTTTGATTATTTAATATTTATTTAATGTTATTTTTCCCAATATATCGAATAGCTTCGCTATTCATCTTCAGGGGAACACTGTTGGGTACAAAACAATAAATGATAAACCTTAAAATTAATTTTGATTATTTCTAATAAATTTACAATTATGTACATACATGTAAATTAAAAATTAAATTAAATAAGATTGAATTAACATATTTTCAATATGTCGATCGTCTGTAGTCTTTAGCTGCGAAAACTGATTTGTTTATGTTGTTTCTTGTGTTTGTTCCTACGTATTTCTTATTGCATGTGCCTGAGCCGTCACCGTTGCAGTTAATACTATATATAACGTTGCATTTGTCCTCTTTCTTTAATTTAGTCTTTGTGTTACTATATAGGCTCTGCATAGTATTATTCGTCTTAAATGCAAGTTGATATTTACCAATGTCATATAGATCTGAGTTTTTTAACCTTTAAGAAAAATTTTTTATATATGTTAGTCCTTTATAATACTTTGTATTAGTCTCTCTTCTTATTGTCACTCTTTTTATATATTAAATTGTTTATAATTGTTTTCAGAAAATTGTTCATGTCTAAGATTTCTTTTAAACTGGTGATACACCAGTTGTTTCCGATATTGTTATGGAGGAGTTACTGGATCAATCCCTTACAAAATTACAAATAAAACCCAGATATTGACGTAGATGACATATTTGCTATCATAAATAGAGATACGGCAGATGAAGTTCTAAACGTTTTAAATGCGTTTAATCCATAAATACAATTTACAGTGGAAACGCAAAGAGATAGTAAATTACCATATTTAGATGCAATTGTTAGTAGACACCAAAATATGATGACAGTCAACTGGTATCAAAAACCCACTGCATCCGGTCGTCTGATTAATTTCCATTCCAAACATCCCAGGAGAATTATAATAAACACAGCAAATAATTTCATCAGACGAGTACTCACCATTAGTGACGATAGGTATCATGAGCAAAATTTACGGAAAATAAAAGAAATCTTAGACATGAACGATTTTCCGAAAACAATTATAAACAATTTAATATATAAAAAGAGTGACACAACAATAAGAAGAGAGACTAATACAAAGTATTATAAAGGACTAACATATATAGAAAGTTTTTCTGAAAGGTTAAAAAACTCAGATCTATATGACATTGAGATATATCAACTTGCATTTATGACGAATAATACTATGCAGAGCCTATATAGTAACACAAAGACTAAATTAAAGAAAGAGTACAAATGCAACGTTATATATAGTATTAACTGCAACGGTGACGGCTCAGGCACATGCAATAAGAAATACGTAGGAACAACTAAAAATAAACTGAAGACCAGACTAACATATCATAAATCAGACATAAGAATGAAAAACAAACCCATGGAGCAAAAAACTCTACTTGCGGCCCACTGTGCATAGGAAAATCATGTGCCAAATTTCGGTAATGTAAAAATATTACAACAAGAAAACCATTATTCCAGGAGATTTACTTTAGAGATGCTACACATAATTGACGTTCCTGCAGAGAAAAAACTTAACTAAAACAGGACATAGAGAAATGCGCTCAAATTTACGGAAGTGTGATAAACAAACACAAGAAACAACATAAACAAATCAGTGTTCGCAGCTAAGGACTACAGACGATCAACATATTGAAAATATTGTTAAAAAGATTAGAAATAGATTTAAATAAAACGACAATGTGGCTATATGAACTTGGCAGCACTGCCAATTAATCTATAGTTGTCAAAATGTTACAACCCTGGTCAACACTATATAGATAATATTCAAATTAACGGAAATGTAATACTCCAGAATATACAAGATCATTCGAGGCTGTGCCACTAATAAGTGTAAACAACAACATCGAAAAACCTAGCAACATAAATGCTAAGAGATGTTATTCTTAATGATCTTGTACGCAAGTATTCACTTCTAATAAAGCTAAATATATTCACAAGTATACACAGCCATATACACATAGAAGAAGAAGAAACAAAACTACACAACACACAGAACACTCATACACACAACCACTCATAGTTACCATAGGCAAAACACACAGAACACTCATACATACAACCACACATAGTTACCATAAGAAAAACAAACAAGTCAGCATTGTCATGTATACAAACACACGTATATAGCTCCATGTCAAGTATAATACAACCACCATGCCCAGAAGTTTCGTGAGGTTACCAAACGAAGTCATTTTTGCTATATAAAGGCGCTGCCAGAGCTCAGCGAGTCGGAGTGTGATTTCAAATATAGACGTGTTAACATCGCTAAGTGTTGAGTAGTACAAATACTCGTGTTAATAAAGTAATAAATAAAGTGTTGCCGCATTATATTTCTAAAATTAATTTGTCCGTGTTTTAATTTGATGCAATAAAACGAATCCTTGAAGAATAAGTAATAAAACCGTTTTTACATACGTTACGTTCTAAGAACGTAACAATATGTTAATTCAATCTAATTTTATTAAATTTTTAATTTACATGTATGTAATTGTAAATTTATTAGAAATAATCAAAAATTAATTTTAATGTTTATCATTTATTGTTTTGTACCCAACAGTGTTCCCCTGAAGATGAATAGCGAAGCTATTCGAAATATTGGGAAAAATAACATTAAATAAATATTAAATAATCAAAAAATATTTAGTGTTTATTGATTTTTAAAAAACCTGGCCTATAGCCGAACGATAAAACAAGAATATTATTATTATACAACAGGTCAACGATTAAACTAAATATATATACATTTAGCAATACTATTATATTACTTTTTAGGGAAGCTCCCTAGGAACTCACAACGCAGAGCTCTGATGAGAACTCTTTTTTTTAATAGTCACGATTTTTGTTTTCAATTTTACTAGCGGGAAGAATTATATTTGAAAAGCGAAATGGGGAAAACCTAATTATACGAAGGGAATATTTAAATTTTTTCGTCGTGTTTTTTTTTATTATTTAGATAAGTGCGGACATATCTTAAAAATATTTAATATCTTATGTTAATATAAATTCAGGCATGCAAAGCAGTTTACACCTTATTTTATTTAGTAATACGTAAAGTATTTTAATACTGCTTTAGCTGTTAATAGGATGCGTATTTACCGTCACAAGTTTTCTTTTGCTAACGTCTAATGAATTCGGAAGTTATGCTTTAGGAGCAAATGGCAGATGCAAAAATAGATATATTTAAATAAAATCAAACTTACACTGTAAATATTTGTCAACGTCAACACAATATAAACAATCTAACATTTTATATACATGTCTAGTTTGTAAAAAAAAACTATGTCCCGAGTAACAATGGGATTCGTAATACGTACACGTACACGCACATATAAAACAATTCCAATATTAATTGTCCTAAAATATATGTCAACAAAAACAGCGCTTATTCAGAGTATATGTTAAAACAATAACTCAGGAAAATATTCGACTTATCAGTCCATAAATAACACGAAATTGAGAAGCAAAGACGCTAAATTGCAGTTTTCAATTTTATATTTTGAAAATATATGATAAAACCCTCATCAGACAAATGTTTCTTGTCCGCATGGAGTTTTTTCTATTTATGATAGAAGAAAGAATGAAAGAGCTTCCAGGGATATTTGGTTTATGATTGGGCTGAATGTTTCTTTTAAAACAATTTCAAGCTGTATATTTCTGTCTTGTGGTTTTCGCATGAGGTTTTATATAAGTGTACACATCTAAGTGATTTGGTAAACTATGGTTGTGGTGTGTCGTGATTTTTTTTTTTTAGTAGGACCAGCACCCAGGGTACAACCCCCACGTATGCAGTGCATTGCGGTGGAACAAGAAAGCAGGGGGTAGCGTTAGGAGGACAGATTAAAAGAAGGTTAATTTTTTGTAGCTATTTCTACTTTTATTACTGCGTCGGTGAATTTTTTGCTACAGATACCGACGAAGGAGAGTGCTGCTGTATCCTGCTCTTTTAGTACATGACTGTGTTAATCGCTGCCAGTAATGTTCAGCGACCAGTGAGTGCTATGCCTTCGTCATTGAGACAAGCTCACAACAGTTAACACAATCCTGCACTAATGCAGATCAGATATATTCGACACCATATTGTTTACTGACTGCGGAGTCGAACGCTCCCTCAGGCATCGCAGTCGTGTGTCTTACTATAGCCAAGTAGCTATAGCCTCTAGAGATAAATTGAAAAATTTGAAATCAATATGATATATATGTTAATCGTTAATCGAGCCTTGTATCAGAAATTATACATTTAGTTTTTTTATGTTTACACAGCTCTGGTTTAAAATACTTGAAGTGCCACGTATTTTCGCAATTTGCAAATGTTGTTGTTTCCCTTATTAGAAAAAGAAAACAAATTCAAATATCTAAGCATTCCATGAGAAATTCAAATAGTTCATAATATAATATAACAGCTCTGGTTTAAAATATTTGAAGTGCCACGTATTTTCGCAATTTGCAAATGTTGTTGTTTCCCTTATTAGAAAAAGAAAACAAATTCAAATATCTAAGCATTCCATGAGAAATTCAAATAGTTCATAATACTATCATTGTATCACATTTGATACATACTGGTGTTGAAGTGTTTCTGTGCTTTTGTGAATATAATTGGAATAAGTGTTTTTGATTTGTAAACAAGTGTTTTGATGCGTTTTCTTTAAAAAAAAAATTTTTAGTTCGAAGCAATAATTTTAAAAATGTCGTAACCGCGATTAGTGAGCCTCGAAGCACTAGTAAATGAAGTGCTAAATGAAAGTGGGAAAGATGACGATATATCTGAAGCATATGCCACCGGTATTGCTGTTCGGGACCCCGATACTTCAGATGAAGAACTCGAAAGTGATTCTTCTTCGGATTCTGATTAAGTTATTAGCAGTAATACAAATAGTGACTCTTTAATTTAGCCAAATATGGTACTATTTACTTGGCTAGTGAATCTTATCCGATTGGTAGATTACGAAAAGAAAATTTTCTTAGTATGCGCCCAGGTGAGTCGTTATTGAAAATAAAGTAATTGAATTGTCACCTGTTTTTTAGCTATAACAAAATTTTTTTCAAGTCGCGTAAATACTATTAGAGACTAATTTTTTTTTAGCATTTTCCTGAAATATAACAAATCAGTAATTCCAACAAATATGGAGAACATCTATATGGCTACAATCGTACTCAAGTCGATGAGAAATTATTTCACGCTTATTTGACAGTTTTATTGTTGGTGGGAGTGTGCAAGTAGGCAAAAATTAAGGTTTTTTAACAAAAACATGTATATACAAATATATTTTACATTCAATAGGTACAAAATTAAACTGTACACGATCTTTTTGATGAGTACTATGGACATCCTATATATCGGTCAATTATGTCTGAAAACACTTTTTCGTATATACATAAAGTGATACGGTTTAATGATGTCTTATCCAGACGTTTACAAAAGTGTAAATACAAGTTCCTACCAATAATAATCCTTTGGAACAGATGGTCTAGGAACCTCTCAACCCTCTACAATCCTCATGAATGTGTTCCTGTGGATGAGCAGTTACTAAGGTTTAATGGTCGCTGTAAATTTCGTCAATATATTCCATCCATACCAAAACGGGTACTTGCTATGTGTGGAGAATTCAACCATATTTAGGAAATGATTTTTCAGGAATTCCTGAGCGAAACCAAGGGGGACGAGCGGCTTTTGATTTAGTGTATGGTCTAAAAGGACATAATGTTACCATGGATAATATTTTTTCTTTGCATAGATTTGGCCAAAAACTTTTAGAACGCAATATAACAACGGTTGACACTATAAGTATATTACATAAACTGTCGACCGTGTCGGACGTACTTTTGTTGAACTCTGCTTACATTTTTTATAATTTTCTGGCAAAAACTGTTTTAATCAAAAAAATACAATAAAATAAAAAACTTAAAAAAGGTATATTCTTATTGTTGTTACATTCTTTCGCATATTTGGTGCTTACAACAAAACAAACAATCAATAACAACAATATCATTTAAATTTGTGCATATTTCGATTTTCATTAATACCAACAACAACAATCGCTGCTGTTGTGATACAATAAGTGAAAATAAAAATAATAATTAGCAACATTTGTTCCTGCTCTGCTTTAAACCTGTTTTTACATTCAACACCTGATCCTCTTTATTCGAGTGATTTCAAAAATTAACTAACAACAAGTAATAAATAACAATAAAAAAAAAAGGTCACAAATAAAATATTTGTTAAATATGTCCTGCTCAAAACCTAAATGCCGCAACAAAACTGATGAGCCAATGGTATCTTGCTGGCTTTGTGATACTGTTTATCACGCTAAATGTGTTGATTTGGCTGCTCGAACTGCCGACAATCTGCGTGAAGATAAAGGCCTGCGCTGGTGCTGTAAAAAATGTATTGCGCTTGACAT
This sequence comes from Linnaemya vulpina, assembly GCA_963675445.1. NCBI lineage: Eukaryota > Metazoa > Arthropoda > Insecta > Diptera > Tachinidae > Linnaemya > Linnaemya vulpina. The sequence goes on along the minus strand of OY776277.1, from coordinate 60,346,603 downwards.
TGAATTCTACTCATTCTTCAAAAACACGCATATAAGTTTAACGAAATTCAAAATGATCTTAACAACCTCTCTTTGAAATTTAATCAATACAAAAAATTACTTGAAAAAGGTCCGTGCTCTCCTAAAAAAAGAAACCTACAACTGACATCAATACTATTGTTGATGAAAAGGCTGAAAATGCGTTATCATTGCAGCCATTAATAGCAGAAAAAAATCCCGTCACTACTTCTGATCCCTCGCCAAATTTTCCTGATTTACCTAACAACACAGCACCTGTTTCTCCTTCCTGTATAAATACTCATTCAACTTCCTCATCTGTTCCGATTAATTTTAATCCGCCAGTTCCTGTTTTTAAGCCGTCAAGTACCTCAATTAATTCAAATCCATCCGTTCCTGTTTTTAATTCTTCTAACAATCCAACTCTTAAAGTTATTTCACCAAAAAAAAACTATATTTGCTGCTCGATTTGCATCCTATACTACTACTGATGATATTAAACATTATATAACAAATAAGATTGGCCTTAATATTGAAATGACTGTCTTTAAATTTAATTATTCTGAGCCAAGAAACAAAGCATCTTTCAAAATAATCATACCTCAAAACTACTTTGATACAATTGTGCATCTAGATTTTTGGCCGCCTAATGCTTTTATTCGTGAGTATGAATACAGAACTACACCAACGACTGATATTGTTCACTTACCGAAATCATCGTCATCAAAAAACTAATTAAACTATCTATAAATAAGCCCATTAATATTATATACCAAAATGTAAGAGGTCTCAACACTAAATTAAACAATCTTTTTATAAATAGTTTTGATTTTTCATATCATGTTATTGTATTTACCGAAACTTGGCTGAGTGATAAAAAATGTATTCATAACAACGAAATATTATGTTCTAATTATCAAATATTTAAATATAATCGTGCGAAGAAACCTGGTGGTGGTGTTCTGATTGCTGTCCTGGATATATTCCAAATTGAGCCTATTTATAGTCCTTTTAATGATGACAGGGATGAAATTGAATTTATTGCCGTTAAAATTCGTGTTGGCTCTTTGCACCTTTATGTCACATGTTCATATATACCACCCAATTCCTCTTCTGCGGTATATAATAAACATTTTTCTGCAATTAACTCTGTTCTGCATCAATCAAATACTTCCGATATCTTACTTTTTTTAGGTGATTTTTAATATCCCAAACGTAAAATGGATTAAGCCCTTTTATACTAATTACATGTTACCAACAACCACGGCAGATTTTATACACTGCCTCCTTGGATGCGGCTTTTTTCAATTAAATTATATAGAAAATGTGTCTGGAAATATTCTTGATCTTGCTTTCGTTAATACTCCTAAGGAATTCTGTCTACGTAATACAATGCCTGTGACTCATCCTATGGACCTTTATCATCCACCCTTTGAAATTGATTTATCGCTATCATATAACAAATATGAAGTAATCAAAAATCAAGATATGAAACGTTCTCAATCTTATTGTTTTACTCGCACTAACTACACGGAACTTAATTCTTTGTTATCTAATGTTAACTGGGATTCTGATGATAACGTGGATAATGTTGTATCAAGCATTTATAATATTTTGTATAATGCTATTAGTAGTCCAAGAATTAACATACTCGGTAAAAATGGGCCTCCGTGGAATTATCAATACCTACGATATGCTAAAAATAAAAAAAATAAATGTTGCGTTATATAAGAAAACTGGCACACTGAATGATTTTCGTAAATATGCTTTAGCTAGATCTGAATATAATTCTGTTAACAAAACTGCATATATTACTTACATAAATCGTGTTAAACAAAATATAAGAACAAACCCTAAATCATTCTATAACTTTGTTAACTCTAAACGCCGCTCCTCTGGTTATCCAAAGCATTTGAATTATGGTTTACTGACTGCTGATGATAATGTATCAATAAGCCATATATTTGCGGACTTCTTTTCTACAACGTATTCTACCAAGTCATATGATTGCACAACAAGTTATCCTTATACTACAACTCATTCTTGTGGGATCTATATTCCTTTCATAAATATTGACACAGTATTCTCTAACTTAAAGTCACTGAAAAACTCGTTCAGCCCTGGTCCTGATGGTATACCAAGTTGTATCCTTAAAAACTGTGCTGCATCACTGTCTGTACCTCTTACTGTAATGTTTAACAAATCTATTGAGTCTTGCTATTTACCATCAGTGTGGAAGAAATCGTATATAATTCCTCTATTTAAATATGGCTGTAAATCCGAGGTATCTAACTATAGAGGTATCGCCAAAATTAATGCAATTCCAAAACTACTTGAAAAAATTATCACTGATTACTTAACTCATCAAATTTCTTCCATTTTAACGCCTTGCCAACATGGTTTTCGTAATTCCAGTTCAACTATTACTAATGTTTTGGAACTCACTACTACTGTCAACGAATGTTTTACAAATAAAATGCAAACTGATGTAATATACACTGACTTCAGTAAGGCGTTCGATAAAGTTAACCACAATCTTTTATTAAACAAATTATCACTTATGGGCTTTAATAATTCTGTTTTAAATGGCTAAACTCTTATCTGTCTGGAAGAACTCAGCAAGTTAAGTTTGGAAACACTATATCAAATACCATTTATGTTCATTCTGGTGTCCCTCAAGGCAGTCACTTGGGTCCAATTTTGTTCACTTTATCCATCAATGATCTTCCGACGGTTGTATGTCATTCCAGAGTGTTAATGTATGCTGACGTTGTAAAAATTTTTAACTCTTTTAATGATATTAATGGACATAATTTACTGTGTACTGACTTTACACATTTTTCTCAATGGTGCAGCTTTAATTTATTAGAAGTTAAATGTAAAGAAATGCAAACACATGTCATTTTTCAGACACAATCTAATTGAGACGTCCTATTATATTTGTAATGATATTTTAAATAAAGTTGATACTATATTGGATCTTGGCATACTTTTGGATCATAGACTAAACTTTCGTGATCGCATCTCTATAATGGTCAACAAAGCCTACGGTGTACTTGGATTTATGAAACGCTGGTCTAAGGAATTTCTAGATCCTTATATTACAAAACTATTATATACATCTCTTGTTCGGCCAATTCTTGAGTATGGATCGATTGTCTGGGATCCTTGTTACTCCATTCATATCAATAGTATTGAATCTGTACAGAAACAGTTTCTAATTTTTTGTCTGCATGGGCTTGGTTGGAATTCGTATGTCTTACCGCCGTATCAAAGTAGACTTGCTCTAATAAAATTGCCTACACTAAAAAGTCGACGATCGACGTTGAGTGCTTTATTTGTTATGGGACTGGTTCGAGGCGATGTTGATTCGGAGTACTTATTAGCTCTGTTTATGCTAATAATGATTCTTTTCGTAGCGCATGTGTCAACTTTAACAAATGTTACCATATCATGAACTTATCTGAGAGTAATACCGTATTGAAAAGAAATCTTATTTTATATTTAAATTCTTGAACTAATTTGTTATCTAGTCAGTAAGGATGTAAAATCTATTGACTTATTAAATAAATAAATAAATAAATAAATAAAAGAAAAAATAAGCGATCTATTCCTCCAAAGCGCTTAGTATACAAAAAAGTTCCACTGTATGTGTCAACATTCGCTGTCACCTTTGACAGCGAATGTTTCGTTTTCATTTTATAACTCTACGAAAGGAGGAGTTTTACGATTGATAAACCGTTGAGTTGCTATATCTCGAAACATAAAAATAATCGCTGGACGATGGATGCTTTTTTCCAACATTATTGGTATTTCTGCTTAGAATGCTTATATTATATAGAGAGGAATCGATCCCAATTGGAAACAAACCCAAACTAGTACAAAACGAAAGACACGAATATCACCGGCAAGGCCTTATATGCAAAAGCGTCCTAAAAATTAACTACCTCCGGCGATTTTCAAAAAGCGTTCGCCCCAAAAGTTAATTACAGTGAAGCTGGTTTATCAAAAAAGCATAAAGTTGACAATTTTGTAAAAAACGTGCTAGATCTCAAAATGTTACAGTTCGGGTGAAAATAACAGCATATGGTCATCACATTTCTACTTTTTATGCCAAAACTTCTTATAGTGACAAACCCGCCAAGAATATTTGCATTGATTGTATTAATGATATCTAGAACTTATCATATTATCTATACATATATATAAAAATAAGTTGCATTGTGTTAGTAATTGATGTTCTCCGGAATGCGTGAACCGATGTTTCTGTATGTGTATTGGTTTATGAGCTATGGCCATTTTTGTGAACACTGCAATCATTTCTAAAAATTTGTGTTAATATTTTGAAAAACTGAAATACAATTCATTCATTAAAATTAAATTATGGCCAAACCATTAATTAAATATATACTTAGCTTTTCTAAATCACAACTTCGGAGATCTATGAAATAAATTACATATAAATACAACACTAAAAACATAAATATTTAAATACATTATGCATAGCCCATGTCATATGCATGAGTATGCGAAGGATGCAATAACTTATGTGCGTCATTACGGTCGACCAGATTTATTTATAACATTTACGTGTAATCCGCAATGGAGTGAGATTAAACATAATTTATTCGCTGGCCAAAGTGCTATCGACCGCCGTGTTTTTAAGCACAAATTGTAGGCGCTTATGGGTTTTAGCGTAAAATCAAAAGTGTTTGGTGAAGTGAAGTTTTGGATGTATTCTGTGGAGTGGCAAAAGCGTGGTTTGCCACACGCTCACATTTCAATATGGTTGGTGAATAAATCACATCGCATGAAGTTGACAATCTTATATGTTCTGAAATTCCAGATCAAATATGTGATCCTGAATTATATGATGTTGTTGTGCAAAATATGATACACAGTCCATGCACAGCCAATGTCATATGCTTGAGTAGACGAATAAGGAATCTCTTGAAGCTTTGGAAAGAACAATGAAAGATCTCCGAGATAACTCTAAGTTCTTTGGTGGTGCGTTGATTTTATTGCCAGGCGATTTTAGGCAAAAATCGCCCGTCATTTCTAGATCGGCAGCTGCCGATGAAATTAACGCTTGCTTAAAGTCTTCATATTTGTGAAGATTTATTAAAATATTGAAACTCACTATCAACGTTCGTGTTCAGTTGCAGAATGATCCATCTGCTGATAAGCTCTCTAAGCAATTGCCGAAAATTGGGAACGGTGCAATGCCTATTGATGACACTGAATTGATAACATTGCCAAATGATTTTTGCCGTTTCGTACAATCAAAAGAGGAATTTATTTAATGTATTTTCACTTACATAACACAACAATATATGCCATTCATGGTTGAGTGCCAGAGTAATTTTAGCGGCAAAGAACAAAGATGTTACTGAATTAAACATGACTTGTATAAGTCTGCCGATACTGTTACCAATGAAGAAGATGTTTTGAATTATCCAACAGAATCTTAGAATTCGTTGGACTTACCAGGATTGCCTCCGCATAATCTCCAATAGAAAGTTGCTTCGTAATATCAATCAACCCCGTTTGTGTAATGGTACAAGACTTGCTATTAAAAGGTTAATGGCTTATGTAATTGAAGCTACTATTTTAGCTGGAAAATTAAAAGGCGAAGATGTATTCCTTCCACGTATCCCAATGATTGCGTCTGATATACCATTTGAATTTAAACGACTTCAGTTTCCTGTTCGCCTTGCGTTTGCGATTACCATTTATAAGGCGCAAGGCCAATCTTTAGAAATTTGTAGACTGAATTTAGTGTATCCAGTTTTCTCACATGGACAGTTCTATGTAGCCTGTTCGGGCGTTGGCAAATTATCGGTTTTGTATATTTACACCGAAAATGGAAAAACAACAAATGTTGTTTAGCACAGAGCATTACAATAAAAGCAGGTCATCACTGCTTTAAATGAATTCGAAACAATTTTTTTATTTTCATTTTTGCACTACGAAGTGTGCAGGAGGTTCGCTAGTCTATACTAAAATAAACATAAATAAGACATTATAACAACAACTTTAAATATATTGAAATTAGACAATTACTTTTGAAAATTTGGTATGTATCAAAAATTATACAAGGGAAGAATTATGAATTTTTTAACTCTCGATCTACGGTTAAATGAGTTGCATTTTTATTGTGTAAAACAATATGTTCTCAATTAATTTATGCCAAGCTTTGAAGTCGCATTTTATTAGAGTTGCCGAATATGCTCTCATCAGATATTAAATCACAATAATCTCTCTTAATTCATTGCTACAACTCTACATTTTTACGCAATTATCCAGTTGTTATTGATAGTTATGGCAAAGACTCTATAATATAAAGATGTTGAATGCCATATATTATTAATATTAAAAAATTTTGTGTTTCTCTATGATGCGGGCGACAAGTATGTAGCAACGAAAAGCAATGGCTTATTTATTCTCTTTCTAATGTTTTTTTGCGTAACTTAATATATTATCCTAGACTCTGTTATTATGTATGTACATACATATGTATATTTGTACATACATACTTATGGCTGTTATTTTTTTATAATAATTTTGTCATAGTATTGCAAAGACCGAAGAGAACTGCCCTTTTCTTGTTTTTCCTTTTCCAACATATATATATATATATATATATATATATATATATAATTTCTTTAATGTTTAGTCGACACTCTAAACACGGTTCGATGATAACAACGTATGTTACAAACATGGAATAGATATGCTTAATATAATAACTTTACTGCGTAAGCATTCCTCATTGGAGACCTACATATAAGTACAAATCATTCAGTGCTCCGAAAGTTAAAATTTTTAATCAATTAAGAACGAAACTACTGTTTTGTAATATGTGTTATTGCCAATAGAGTAATTTGAATTTAAATACTTCGGATATTTTATTTTACGGTGTTGAAGGTGAAAGTAGTCTTCAAAAATTGCACATTGAATATTGCACATTTATAATATACACATGCATGTATGTAAGTATTAACACTTCGGTTCGATTCGATATATATTTGTTTCTATAAAAATGAAATAGGTATTCTTTTCCCTACATTAATGCAAGCACTCGTAAAGCTCATTTTCTTATTCACAAACACTGTGACCATATCAGCTCTTTTGGAGCTAAATTTAGCTTTGTTTTTTTAATGTTCAGCTGGAAATATTTCATTTAGCTCTTGGATTTTTTCAGCTTTTTTCAACAATGTTTAGCTTTTTCTTTAATTTCAATATCGTATAATATATATCTACATATTTCAAAATAAATAAAAGTTATGTTTTATTTTAAATTTTACTTTGTTATTGACTCAATGTTTCTCATTTAAAAGAACCATATATATATATATATATATATATATATATATATAAATATTTATAATTTTTATACCAGCAACATTTAATAAAAAGTTGGTATTGCAAAGCTATAAAAAAATTTGGCTTTATTTATTGGCTTTAAAATTCCTTCTTCAGCTCTTTTTAGCTCTACCATACATACATGTAGATCTGTATACCTTAAAATACTCTCTCGTTTGATATTTCTCTCCACAAGTTTCTCTGGCTAAGAGTAAAAACTTTTTACTCTCTTTAATGGTAGACAGTCTAAATCCCATTAAAATTTTACAACCGGCAAATCAATGTATGGAAGTGCAACATCTTTATATTTTAGAGTCTTTGGGTATGGTGTTGTTACTTGGTTGATTTTTTGATATAGATACATATAAATGGAGTTTTCTTGGTTGAATGTTGCCTGAATTTCTTTTTCTTTATATGTGGATTGAAGTCGTGATTTTCTTCTTTTCTTTTGTGCACGAACAATTTTGGCATATTTTGATGAGTTTTCAAGTTTTTTTCTTTCAAAATGGTCATATAGCTGACCATTTTGAAAGCAAGATAATACTAAGTACGTTGTCTTACTCTCTCATACCTAATTCCAATATCAGATGGAAGAGATGTTGAATTGAATGTTAGTATAATCAAAATAGTTTCTTTTAATTCACATCTCCTTTGCTTTATGAGAAGTCTAGATTTTAATTCATTCAGTATATCTCTTTCAGATATAGCATGTATATCATTAGAGTAAATTATTATTTTTGTAAATAATAAAATACTATATTTTCAGAGAATAAAGATATCGATAACTTGCTTAAATCACATATCTATTTGGATTTTATAATAATTGTTCCATTTCTCAGTTGTGACCCCACTTTCACAAACATCATCTACAAATTTCTTGATTAAAAAGGGCGATACCTTTGCTATGTATTAGTTACTATATATTCGGCAAATTCGCCAATAGTTCGATGATTCCTTCTAAGGTTCAATGTTTTTTTTGTATATGCTTTTTGAAATACGAACAAAGTTTAAAAATAAGGAAGGTTAGGTTTCCTTACCATACAAAAGCAAATATTTTGTGTGTGGTCTTATATACTGATAGCATAATAATGTTATGTAACTTTAGTGAGAAATTCCCGCTTCGAAAAGTCTTAAAAAAGTTAGGGTTAAACTGAAGATATATATAAAATTCTTCAATTAAATGAAAATATGTCATTGGGAGAGTATAGGTGTGATATACAAATCTGGGAACGTTGTTACCTGTCAGAATACTTATGGTATAGATAACATAAGAAAAGAAGAAAATCATAAAATTAAAATTATTCTAGATTCAACAGAACAACAGCAAAATTTCCGGTTACCACAGATTTTGGCGACGAGGTTAAAAATTAAAGATCAAATAAAAGTAGAAAATACATAGTACAATGGATCAAGCACAGTTATGAAGGCACAACAGAATTTAATTGCACAAATGATGCAAATTGTAGCCGAGGGACGAGGTGCAGTGAAATGTCCTCCTACTACAAATTCCGCTGACACAATGACCAATATCATAACCAGTACGGAGACGCTCCTATTAGATTACTTCAATGGCCTGGTTATTACCTTACCACAACGCGACCGAACCGACTTAAATAGAGTCACTATTTATGGGTGAGTAATGAACGTTTCTAGTAAGGAGACGCTCCGGTTAAGAAACGATTCACCAATAACCCACTCTTAGGCTCAACAAAAAGGATTAATCTAAATAATTCTACTTAAAGGAACGAAAGAAGCGACTTACCTCTGAAATTATTTCCCAAAAACTGAATCTCGATTTCATTCTGTTGTGCCCTTTTATAGTCGTGACACAACAAAATGTTCCCTAACTGTCGTCTTATAATTTTACATAGCATTACATACGAGCTAACATTTCAATGGCCAATACCTGCTTATTATCATACATTCTTTACGCAGCAGAATTTTCTGTAATTGCGTCGTTACTTATATTCAATACTGCTTTGGTCCACAACTTAATTATGATCATAAATTCCTTTCCTACGCTGCAGAATGTTTTCTTATTAATTTACCAGCAATAAAACTTGTTATTCTACTCTATCACTATGCTACTGTATCGTTTCATACATTTGTATGTATGTACGTCTGTACACACACTCAACGCAGGCATTCATTGCTGTGATTGCTTTGTACAGTCACAATGTGTTCATATGTCTACAGGCAAATGAATGATTATTAGTATACACAACCAAGCGACCGAAAAACAATGTTGGTTTTTTTTTCTTAGCTCAATTTGTGTGCCCGTTATACACATTGTGTGTGCAGGTATGTATGCCTGTACATGCACAAAATATTTAAAGCAACCACAGTGATGGGCCGACGGTTGATTGTATGTTGTTTTTTCTTTATGACCGATGAGCAGAACCAATCCGTCATGCGCACAACGGGACGCAGACTAATTTGATTGCGTAGTCAATGATATAATAATTTGTACAGTTTATTTAATTCAGGATAAATTAATTATTTCAATATATATTCCACTTATTTCAATATATATACTATACTTATGCTATTTGTTAACTTAAAGCTATCGTGTTGTCGACTAGGTCGTCAAGATGTGATCAAAAACGAGCCATGCGACTTTTGGCCGTCACATGGCCTTCCTCTTCTCCGGTGCCGGTGGATATCTAGCTCATGCGCCACACTCGTACTACCCCGCTGACGGAGATGTTGATCCGATAATCCGCTTCGTCGCCGCGAATAATGAACCGGATTCTTTGGCGGGCCGGCCGGGTCTCCAGCCTATCGGTGATCTGCTGCCGGACTGGTTCAGGAACGCTGTCGAGTGGCACTTCTGCGGGCCCAGTTGGCTGTAATACGCCGTCAGCTTGCTGTTCGCGTCGTGAGACTTCTGGAGGAGCGGTAGATGGCCTATCTCGTGATGTTCCCGGGGCATCTAGGCAGGCTTCTATACCTTCGGCGTCGGCGGATATGATGTCACGTAGGGTCCGAGGCGGTGACTGTGTCGCGCAATGGACTGAACCACTCCCGTCCAGGCGTATCTGGAAGTTGGCTTGCTTCTTTTGACTCGTCCTCTGCTACTGGCTCCCACCTCTGGGGTGTGTTGATTTCTCGCAACAGATCTTGTGGCAGCGGTTGGTGGTCTCCGGGTGCCAGAGCCGGGTGTGTCGGTTGGAAGCGTCTCCCCGGGAGTATCAGCCGGACTCGCAGGCACCTCTCAATGCACTTGCATCCCAGATACTGGTACTGGGTGTCGGTGATTGACACCGTTCCCAAACCTTGGCGCCGTGGTGGCGTAGGCCAGTTTTCGCTGTCATCATCCAAAGTTGACTCTGACCTCGGCGAGGGTGGTGAAGTTTGGCGACGACTCAACGTGACATCGTTTTGTCCATAGCAGGAGCGACGTATTTCGTCGATGAGGTCCTCTGTGCTGCCCGATATGTCACCCTACTCCCACAGATTTTCCGGGGTTGATGCCTCTACACTGCTATCCTCCACTACGATGACTTCATCCGATGCCGGACTCGCGACGTTTACGTTTGGGGGAGGCGGAGGAGGTGTCTCTACATGATAGCACGGCGGAGGCGGCGGTGGTGTTTCTACCTCGTCGAGCGATGGTGGTGGTGGTGGTGGTGTTACTGGCACATCGACCAAAGGCGGTGGTGGTGTTATTGGCGCAGCGACCGAAGGTGGTGGTGGTGGTGTTGCCACAACCCGTTGCGTGGTGGGCAGAGACGATGTTGCGCGGGTAGGAGGCGGTGGTTTTGTTGCCTGCCGAGTGCGGCCCGAAGTTGCCTCGCGGGATTGCGTGGTCATCTGTCGATGGTGTACGGGACCTTGCGCCTTAGGCCGATTTGGTCGATGTGTCGTTGGGATGTCCTCGTTTTCTAATAAAATGGTGCGCCGTCTTTTTCCTTGTTCCTGTTCCAGATGTCTACGGAAGCGCTGGCGTGAAGCCTCAAATTTCTTGTCTTGGCTCATTTTTTGATTTCTTATTTGACTTTTTTTCTTTCCTTTGTACGTATGCTTGACTGCGGAAGAAACAGAGGGTGAAACATAATTAATTTGTTTGTTCGATGAAAGGTTTCAGGTCGCTCAGGTGAGCGGTGCGAGTTTTGTTAGTAGCCAATTCTACGATTTCTGCTATTACAGGGGACACAAATCCCTTGATGACATAAGGTCCCCCAAATTTCGGTGCTAATTTAGCCGCGAAGTTTTCCACCGCCTTTGAGAGTGGATGTTGTCGTACTAATACTTTGTCGCCAACTTGCGGTCGCCAGCGTCGGCGTCGCAAATTATAGTGATACTGTTGTCTCTTGGAGGTTTTACTCAGATTCGAACGGACTAGGGTGAAGATCTCCTGTAGCTCTTTAGCGCGTTCAGTTGGTGTTACTGCACGTGCTCCCGTTCCGACCGTCACCTGATCATAGACAGTGCCAGGTATTCTGGGCTCTCGTCCTTGTGTCAGGTAGTCCGGTGAGTACCCTGTTGAATCCGATACTGCGGTGTTTATTGCCAACATAATTTCTGGGAGAAACTCATCCCAGCGATTGTGGTTCGATCCGGAGAATTGGGCTATCATCTGTTTGATAGTACGGTTGGCACGCTCGGTCGGATTTTCCTGCGGTGTGTATGGCGCGGTGAATTGTTGTTTCACCCCGAGATCGCCCAAATATTTTCGTAGCACTGCTGATGAAAACTGGCTGCCATTGTCGGTGAGGAATAATTTCGGAACCCCATAACGGGCCAGGATGCGTTCTCTGAATGCCTTCTTTACCACCTCACTAGTGGCTCTTCTGGCTGGGATAAGCTCACACCATTTGGAGAAATTATCGAAGAATACTAACAGCACGGTGTTCCCATGCCGGGTTCGAGGTAATGGCCCCACAAAGTCAGCACACACGGTGGCCCACGGCTCATCTGGTACTCTAGCTAACATCTGACCTGCTGGTTTTTGTTGAGCGACTTTATACCGCTGGCAAACCTCACAACTACGGACATAGCGGGTGATGTCTCTTACCATCTTTGGCCAATATTATCCGCTGGTGATGCGGTGAATGGTTTTTCTGATGCCCAGATGGCCTCCAGCTGGTTGATCATGAGCCTCCACCATAACCTGGTGACGGAGGGGTGTTCCCAAACATAACTTCCATGGAGTGCTATCTTCGTTGGCAGTTTCCCGGGAGAAATGGCGGTAAAGTTGGCTGTTGATGATAGCGTACTCAGGAAATTTTTCGGGAGATTTTGCCACCTCTTCCTGTAAGCCATGCAGCCATGCACAATTGGTTGCTGGTGTTGTTACCTTGGCTAACTTGGCCGCTTCCACTGGTTGTCGTGGCAAAGCGTCAGCCACTACGTTGTGTTTGCCTTTTCTATAGGTGACCGTGAAATTGTACTGCTGTAACTCTAAGGCCCATCGTGCCAGCCTACCAGTAGGGTTGTCTATCCCATTAAGACACTTCAGCGACAAATGGTCGGTGATCACCTCGAATACATACCCCTCTAAGTATGGTGGCATCTTACGTATTCCCCAGAGGATAGCCAGGCACTCCTTTTCTGTGGTCGAGTAGTTTCTCTCTGCCTTGTTGAGATAGCGGCTGGCATACGCGATAACGTGCTCTTGCCCTTCACTCTGTTGCGTCAGGACTGCCCCTAAGCCACAGTCGCTAGCATCTATTTGCAGTTTGAACGGTTGGGTGAAATCTGGGCAAGCTAGGACCGGTGCCTCGGTGAGTTTGGCTTTCAGCACCACAAATGCCCTCTGTTGTTCGCTGCCCCATTTCCAATGACGTCCCTTCTTTAACAATGTGGTAAGTGGTTGAGTCAGGGTGGCAAATTCAGGCACAAAACGGCGATACCACGACATCACACCAAGGAACCGCCGCACTTCTCGTACATCTACTGGAGGCTTCATCTCAGTAATCGCTGCTACCTTATCGGGGTCGGTCTTGATACCTTCTTTGGTGACAATATGGCCTAAGTATTTTGTTTCGGCGGCGAAGAACTCACATTTGTCGGGGTTGATGCGTAGGTTAGCTGCACGTAGCCTTTTAAAAACTTCCTTCAAATTTTTCAGGTGTTCTTCGACGGTGGTACCAATGACAATGATGTCGTCTAAGTATGCAAACGCATACGGTTCTAGCGCCGGTCCAATGACTTGGTCTAATGCTCGTTGAAAAGTGGCGGGTGCCGAGTGCAACCCGAAGGGCATGACCCGCCATTGGTAGAGGCCTCTTCCGGCCACGGCGAATGCTGTGTACTGCTTGCTATCTTCGTGCATCGGTATCTGCCAATAACCGTCTTTCAGGTCCAGGCTGCTGATGTACCTAGCATTCCGCAATCGATCCAGGATGGTGTCAATTCTGGGTAATGGATACGCATCTGGTATGGATCTAGCATTCAACTGCCGGAAATCCATGCATGTGCGCCATGTGCCGTTCTTCTTCTTGACCAGTGTAATTGGGAAGCTGTAAGGGCTGCGCGATGGTTCAATGCAACCTTGCTGGATGAGCTTGTTGACTTCTGGGTCAATGATTGCCTGCATGGCAGGATTGCGGGGTGTATACCTGATCTTAATCGGTCGATCGTCCCTCATTGTTATCTTATGGCTGGCTACATTCGCCAGTCCCTTGACGAGTTGAAACTTTTCTAGTTTGTCCTTCAAAAAGTGGGTGACGCGTTCATCCAGGTTGTTTAAGCGTACATACGTACCGGGGGTCGCAGCTGTCGATGGTTTTGAATCATCGCTTACCTGCGCACACCGATCTGGGGCATCTGCCGTCAGGGCTTGTGTACTGCGGCTATGGACGGTCAGACCTGCACAGCTTATACGTGTGTCGAATGCGCGAAGAAAATCGAGACCCAGTATGATGTCTTCGGTGGCCTTTTCCATTACTAGGAATTCAACGTTAGCCGTTGTTTTACCTAACGTAACCTTGGTCATCAGCGCCCTACGGATGGCAGCCTTGGAGCCATCTGCTAGAATCACGTCTACATCTGCATGGGTGTAGACGGGCCGTCGAATAAGCTGTCGCACCAGATGTGGCTGAATGAAACTGCGGGTGGCCCCAGTATCTACTGTGGCTTTGGCTAACTTCTGCTCATTGAGGATGCTTGCTCTTATTTTACTCTCTTCCCATTCCAGTCGCGTTTGGTTGTCTGGCACGGTTTTCATCACCTTTTTTTGACTCTTGCGACGGGCACGCTTACGGGAGGTAGATTTTTCTACCATCAACCGGTGGTGCTCTCCTCTACCCGGATTCGCTGTGGTAGGGATACCCTCGAGTTCGTCTGCAAGGTCAATTAGTTAATCTCGGGTAGTGAAATCGCGACGGCGGATGTCCCACTGGTAATCAGGCAGCGCGTTTCGGAAGATTCGTTCCAACTTCTGCTCCGAAATGAGGTCTGCATGTCGCATCAGGCTCTGCAGTGCCAGGACGTAATCCTTAAAAGACTCCCGCGTGCGCTGAGTACGTTTTCTGATCTCGTCTTCCAGTTTTTCAAAGTATCTGGCAGGCAGGAAAAATTTGTAGAAGTCCGCTTTAAATGCGTGCCAGTGGGTCCAGTTCTTGTTGTTGTTGCGGTACCACACCAAGGCTTTTTCTCTGAAGCAATCTGCCAGAACCTTTAGGACCTCGTTAGAGTCCATCTGGTACATACCTGTCAGCTCCTCTACTCGTTACACAAAGCCGACTGGATCCTTGCCTCCATCGTACTTTACTCCCCACTTGCGCACAACCTCTATCGTCATCACCCGACTGTTGATGTCACGTTCGGGTGAGTTGGCGCTGTTGGGGATGTAGTGTGCCGGTACCTGGAGATTCGGATGTGGAGATGGATTGTCTGCCTCGTGTCGCTGTTGCAGTTGCCATAGGCGCGCAGTTGTGGCTTCATCTTGCTCGCAGTTGATGAACTTGGTGAGCCGCTTTCTCAGGTCTTCCACAGTCCCACTTGCTGTCAGTTTATATTCTGTCAAGTAGTTTATGAGCTCCTATTTTTTGAGGGTGTATACCCATGATGTCCTTAAGTTGGTTACTTCACCGGTTTTATGTTGGGTTTCTTCCATCATCTTTTTTTTTATTATAATGCTTTTTACAATTTCTTCTCTCTCTCTCTGAAATGTTATTTAGAGTTCTTGTTGTTTAGACTTTAAAAAGTCCCTGCTCGGGCGCCACTGTAACGACACGTTTCCGCTGGGTGCTGGGGTAGAGCTCAGCGGCGTTCAGGGTTGTTGAATATATCAAAAAATATAACAACACAACGAGTGTAGTTAACAGAAATCTTTATTCTAATTATATTATCTTCGCCAGAAAATGTGAAACAGTTCTTGGGCGGCAGAGGATTTAACTCGCGAGTGAATTAAAATTCGCTTGGAGACGATCCACTTGGTTATGCACCAGCACGGAGACGCTCCTGTTAGGCACATAATCCTTGTGGACATTCCCCGACTCTAATACGATTCGCACGAATGGAATGGAGTCGCTAGCTATGGGTGAGTAATGAACAACGCTTCCAGTAAGGAGACGCTCCGGTTAGGAAACGGTTCACCAATAACCCACTCCTAGGCTCAACAAACGAAGGCTTAGGCAAATGACACAATGACCAATATCATAACCAGTACGGAGACGCTCCTATTAGGTTACTTCAATGGCCTGGTTATTACCTTACCACAACGCGACCGAACCGACTTAAATAGAGTCACTATTTATGGGTGAGTAATGAACGTTTCTAGTAAGGAGACGCTCCGGTTAAGAAACGATTCACCAATAACCCACTCTTAGGCTCAACAAAAAGGATTAATCTAAATAATTCTACTTAAAGGAACGAAAGAAGCGACTTACCTCTGAAATGATTTCCCAAGAACTGAATCTCGATTTCATTCTGTTGTGCCCTTTTATAGTCGTGACACAACAAAATGTTCCCTACCTGTCGTCTTATAATTTTACATAGCATTACATACGAGCTAACATTTCAATGGCCAATACTTGCTTATTATCATACATTCTTTACGCAGCAGAATTTTCTGTAATTGCGTCGTTACTTATATTCAATACTGCTTTGGTCCACAACTTAATTATGATCATAAATTCCTTTCCTACGCTGCAGAATGTTTTCTTATTAATTTACCAGCAATAAAACTTGTTATTCTACTCTATCACTATGCTACTGTATCGTTTCATACATTTGTATGTATGTACGTCTGTACACACACTCAACGCAGGCATTCATTGCTGTGATTGCTTTGTACAGTCACAATGTGTGCATATGTCTACAGGCAAATGAATGATTATTAGTATACACAACTAAGCGACCGAAAAACAATGTTGGTTTTTTTTTTTTCTTAGCTCAACTTGTGTGCCCGTTATACACATTGTGTGTGTAGGTATGTATGCCTGTACATGCACAAAATATTTAAAGCAACCACAGTGATGGGCCGACGGTTGATTGTATGTTGTTTTTTCTTTATGACCGATGAGCAGAACCAATCCGTCATGCGCACAATGGGACGCAGACTAATTTGGTTGCGTGGTCAATGATATAATAATTTGTACAGTTTATTTAGTTCAGGATAAATTAATTATTTCAATATATATTCCACTTATTTCAATATATATACTATACTTATGCTATTTGTTAACTTAAAGCTATCGTGTTGTCGACTAGGTCGTCAAGATGTGATCAAAAACGAGCCATGCGACTTTTGGCCATCACAAAATACAATTGTTTAACAATAAATAAACTGTAAAATTGAAATATATCTATAATAAATAATATATACTAGCGAACCCCCTGAACACTTCGTAGTGCAAAAAAGAAAATAAAAAAATTTATTCGAATTCATTTAAATCAGTGATAAACTGCTTTTATTCTAAACCTCTGTGGTAAACAACATTTGTTGTTTTCCATTTTCGGTGTAAATATAGAAAACCGATAGTTTGCCAACGCGCGAACAGGCTACATAGAACTGTCCATGTGAGAAAACTTTATACAATAAATTCAGTCCACAAATTTCTAAAGATTGGCCTTGCACATTATTAATGGTAATCGTAGACGCAAGGCGAACAGGAAATTGAAGTCGTTTAAATTCAAATGGTATATCAGATGGAATCATTGCGATACGTGGAATGAATACATCTTCGCCTTTTAATTTTCCAGTAAAAATAGTAGCTTCAATTACATGAGCCATCGATCTTTTAATAGCAAGTCTTATACCATTACACAAACTTGGTTGATTGATATTACCAAGCATAATAATAGTGGTTACAACTTTCTATTGGAGATTATGCGAAGGCAATCCTGGTAAATCCAACCAATTTTAAGATTCTGTTGGGTAATTCAAAACATCTTCTTCATTGGTAACAGTATGGGCAGGCTTGTACAACACCACTTCGCCAAGAAACTTTGATTGTATAGTCATGTTTAATTCAGTAACATCTTTGTTCTTTGCTGCTAAAATTACTCTGCCACTCAACCATGCATGGCATGTACGAAACGGCAAAAATCATTTGGCTGTGTTATCAATCCAGTGTCATCAATAGGCATTGCACCATTCCCAATTTTCGGCAATTGCTTAGAGAACTTATCAGCAGATGAATCATTCTGCAACTGAACACGAACGTTGATAGTGAGTTTAAATATTTTAATAAATCTCCACAAATATGAAGACTTTAAGCAAGCGGTAATTTCATCGGCAGCTGCCGATCTAGGAATGACGGAAAATGTTTGCTTAAAATCGCCTGACAATCAAATCAACTCACCACCAGCAACTCTCGGAGATCTTTCATTGTTCTTTCCAAAGCTTCAACAGATTTCTTACTCGCGTACTCAAGCATATGATGTTGGCTGTGCATGGACCGTGTATCATATTTTGCACAACAACATCATATAATTCAGGATCACTTATTTAACATATAACATTGTCAACTTCATGCGATGTGATTTTCTTCACCAACCATATTGAACTGTGAGCGTGTGGCAAACCACGCTTTTGCCACTCCACAGAATACATCCAGAACTTCACTTCACTAAACACTTTAGATTTCACGCTAAAACCCATAGGCGCTTTCAATTTCTGCCTAAAAACACGGGCAGTAATATCAGGGCGGTCGGTAGGACTTTTGCCGGCGAATAAATTATCTTTAATTTCACTCCATTGCGGATTACACGTAAATGTTATAAATAAATCTGGTCGACCGTAATGACGCACATAAGTCATTGCATCCTGCGCGTACTCATTCATATGACGTGGGCTGTGCATAATGTATTTAAATATTTATGTTTTTAGTGTATATTATATAAATTAAATTAATGGTTTGACCGAAATTTAATTGTAATAAATTTAAAAACGAATGGTATTTCAGTTTTTCAAAATATTAACTCAAATATATCGAAATCATTGCAGTGTTCACTAAAATGGCTATAACTCATAAACCAATACACATACAGAAACATCGGTTCACGCATTCCGGAGAACATCAATTACTAACACAATGCAACTTATTTTTATATATATATATAGTATATACATATATATATATATATATATATATATATATATAGATATATATTTTATAATATTAATGAAGCTTACACTAAATTATTTTTAGTCTAATTTTTATACAATATTTCGTTAACAGCTTGTTAATATCTTCAGGAAATAAATATTATATATATATATATATATATATGTATGTATATATATACATATATATATATATATATATATATATATATATATTATAATATAAATCAAGCTTATGGTCGTTTTTTATTATATTATATTTATTCTAATATATATTCGATATTTCGATATATACATATATATATATATATATATATATATATATATATATGTCTATAATAAACTATACTCTAGCAATTGAATGGTGTATGTAATTGCACGCGATATTGCCGCGCTTAATAGTGATTGGATTTGCGCCAAATTGCATATATTTGCGCCATTTCACTTCATTGCCGATATCTAAAAAATTTTATATATTCTTTTTGTCAAGCCTTTGAAATTAATACTTCTAAGCGATCTGATCGGTTCCGGCTGTTGCTTGGTTGCTGCTATACTAATAAAAGTCCCAGGTTAATGCGGATGAGAAATTTGGTATCTGTAAATCGGGATTCCTAAAAAATAACACATCTGTTTAACTTTAGATACGCTCTTCGTGCGCAAAAATTGATGTAGACGAGGTGGCGGCCATGAGTAAGCTTAATAATGTGTCATATATATGTGAACAGTGCAAATCAAAGTTATCTGAGGTACGAGTTGCATTACTAACTGGCAATAACGAACTAAAGAACTTATATGTTAAGTTCGATCGCTTTAGGAAAATCCTATATGAAATGGCTGACCTTAAATCCGACATAACGATGAGCATTAAGGTAATAAAAACTGACGTTTTACTATGTAACAAACGAATTGATTCTGTTGAGACCTATACTTCTGCCAAAATATATCAACTCGAACTAAAAAATAATTCGTTGCACAGCACACTAAATCCGTGGTCTGCCCAAAGGTTTGCCTGATCCGAATTGGAGAAATTTTTTTAAGTTGGCGTATGTTTTCCGGACATTAAGAATGTCTGCTTCACCCACTGTAAGAAGTCGATTTTAGCTAAGTTCAACAATGTGTATGTCCATGACAATCTAATGAAATTACTATAAATTGTTATCGCCCTGACGAACATGTTGTTTTTAGGAATTTTTTTTAATATGGACTGAAATACAATACAGATGTACTTAGATATTAAGGATATTTCTTCCTTCTGTAATAGACTAGCATTGAAGATAAATGTTCCTATATAACTTCTGTCCT
Source organism: Linnaemya vulpina (assembly GCA_963675445.1). Lineage (NCBI taxonomy): Eukaryota > Metazoa > Arthropoda > Insecta > Diptera > Tachinidae > Linnaemya > Linnaemya vulpina. The sequence goes on along the minus strand of OY776277.1, from coordinate 60,326,421 downwards.
GCAAGATCTTTATTGTTTTGTTCTTATTAAAAGGATTACATTAGGTAGAGGAAGTGATCAGTGGATGCAGTCTGCAAATGTTGTATTGACCCGATCTTTGCGTGATCTTGATTTTTCTGCTTAGCATTGAAATAGGTCTCAAGAAAATTGGGCTGTTTTTTGTAGATTCCGCAATAAATCGAAAAGTCTCATTCGCAAAGAAAGAAGAAAATACTTTTCTAGACTCTTTAGCGGACTTGATTGTAGAGGTTTTTGGCGTGTTATTAGGAACTCACGTGTTATAGGTAGTAATAATGGTAATCGCGATTTGAACCCTGACGTGGTAAATGACAATTTTGCTGGACCTAATGTCGCGCCAAATGATACCTTTGTCTTTCCTGATATTGATACGTCCAGTATATCTCGTTTTTCCTTCTCTTTCATTTCTGAACAAGAACTCTATGTGGCCTTTCATAAAATTAAGTCTAATTCAAATGGTATTGATGGCATATCCATAAAGTTTTTTAAGGTAATCTTTTCCTTGGTTTCGAATATTATTTCAACATTAGTAAATTCAATTTCAACGACATCTACCTTTCCTTCAGCATGGAAAGTGGTACGAGTTACTCCTATTTCGATACTTCCTGTTTTATCTAAAGTGTTGGAGAATGTTATTAAGGATCAATTGATCTGCCAAAAGCCTTTAATACTATTGACTTTACGATAATGGTACGCAAGCTATACTATCTTTATACTTTTTCTAGCATGGCTTGTAGACTTGTCTTGTCTTACTTGAGTAATAGATCCCAGTCTATCGTTACAAATGCGAAGCAGTTTAGAGGCTTTACTTTTTTTATCTTTATGTTAAGGACTACCTATATGTTTCTACCTCGTCTAGCTGTTCCCCCTTCTTGTTTGCTGATGATGTTCTGCTTATATTTAGTGATGAGATGAATTCTCTTGATATTTTTGAGGTTGAGATTAATTCCTGTCTTAGTAGCGTGACATATTGGACTTCGCACAATAAATTATCTATTAACTCTTATAAAACTAAAGCTCTAATGTTTGGACCCACTTCCCGATTCTTTATTAATCTTAATATCAATATAGATGGTGTTATGGTTCAATTTGTTTGTCCTTTGAACCTCATTTGGATATGCTTTCGTGTAGGATTTGGGGTGCCCTGCGTAAGATTTACTGTTCAAATATCTTTTTATCGTTTTATACTCGTAAAAATGGGGCACATGCTCTCCTCATGTCACAATTACTCCATGGTTTCGAGGTTAGATCAGGAGTGAGTGGGTTGATAATGACAAGATTACGCAAGTTGCTGATCTCTTATGTCAGATTCGTCTATAATGTCCGGAGAAGAGACCATATCTCGGCTTATGTAAATAACATTTTAGGCTGCTTTTAAGACGATTTTGTGAAATGTCGCATCTTATGTTTCTTTAGCAAAATTATTAAAAATGGCAAGCCTGAGGTACTTTTTGAGTCATTTAATTTTTCTCCACGAACTAGAAAACCACATATTGTTATATTTTCACGTTTCTCTAATTTATCGCACGTATTCGATGGTCAATAACGACCAACCGCGTATGCGTCGAGGGCACTGTCGTTCGCTGAGCAAATTTATTTACAAATTGATAGGAAGGCTCTATCAATTATTTTTTCTGTGCAACACTTTCACGAATATTTATTCGGACGCAAATTTACTCTAATAACAGACAACCACCGATAATGCTAATTTTTCATCAATTGTCGCAGCATATACATCTGGCTTTGATTACCAAATACAATTAAAAAAAGGAGTCGACAATGTAAATACCGATTGCTTCTCCAGGGTGCCAGACTTAGTTTCAAAATTCCCTGAATGTTTCATAATCAAGACGTGCATATAATTTACAGTAAGAAAGTTGAACAAATTTGTAGCTCAAAGATTAACTATAAAGTGTTCCGATTTGAACCTCGTATCATACCAAATGCAAATTATTCAAAAAGTTCAGAAATTCAATAAAAGCGAGGATATCGATTCCGAATATACAATTGATAATGGCGTACTTTTCACAGGACAAAGAGTCGTAATCCCAACAACCTTACAACCACAAATTTTACAGGAACTGCATTATACCCACCTTTGCATAACTAAGATGAAACAATTAGCACATCGGTACGTACATATAGTGAAAAGCCATTCATAGGGAGATTGAACAATTTGTGCGATCTTGTCCGCCATGTGCATTGATAAAAAGTTCTCTAGCAAAAGCCGAACTTCATCCCTAGGAAGAACCAGAGAATTGGCAACGCGTACAAGGGATCTTCTTGCCGGAATGGCCGCAGAAGCAAGGTCAAATCTAACAGACGTAGAAAAAGAGGTAACTACAATCATAGCCAGGGTAGCATGAATAGGCAGTTCTGTCTTCCATAGTACAGGTTCGTTGACGTGGATTTACCGAAGATTTAAAACATTACCGTGTTGTCCTCCGCCGCGGCTCACCGGACGATTGCTAATTAAGATAAGATACACTCCCCGAAAACCCGCAATACAGGTTATGCAGAGATTAACAAACTAATAGAAAACGGGAGCATGGAGCCCTCCTGCACCCCTTGCAGATATCCGATTATATTGGATAAGAAAAATAACGGTACCTGGGGTTCCTGTTTGGATTATTGACTGCTAATGTCTGACCACTGTCGGACGCATATTCTCTTCCGCACTGCTACCATATTAGACCGGCTCCAGAATGAAAAAGTCATCAGTAGTTCTGGGGCCCAGAGCAGCAGAATGCATTGGAAATATTAAAGACAAGGTGACAGCAGCACCCCGTTACAGCCCATCCCGATTTCACATGGCTATTCACTTTATAAATTAACGCCAGTTAGGAGTTGTGCTAGCCCTAGGGGAAGATGACAGCGTGATTTCGCAGAGAAAAACTACCCGGACCGCGAGAAAAAAATTCCTAGCTTTACTTCGGGGAATCAGAAAAATACGACAATACCTTTAAAGCTATGAATTCAAAGTCATCACGTTGAAGTGACTCAATGCCAAAAACACCCCCTCGGGTAGACTAGAAAGGTGGGCGTTGGAGCTTCAACAATATAAATCTACCATCTGTTATCGGAAACGTAAGCAAAATGTGGAGAAAACCGATATGGCATACACACCTCTACAGAGAATACCAGCAAATGGTTGAGGAAGAAAATAATGCCGGAATAGTGGACGGATAGTTGTATCGACAGACCAGTAGGAAAGTTGAAATGAATGTTGTGTGTAGCAAGCCACATAAGAAAATTCACGATCACCTTGCGAAAGGACGTCTTGGCGTCAGAAAGATGCTTTAAAAAGTAGCCAGCCGCTACTACTGGCCCGGAATAGCTCGATACATATGAAAGTGCAGATTTCATTGGTCCACTGTCAAGAGCGGCCCATGGTAATGCATTGATACTAGTATTTTTTGACAAGTTCTGCACGCATCACCATGAGGAAGGCCACAGTCGAAGGAGCAGTCAAGGCTTTGCGAGAGAATATCATACTCAGATTCGGGGTACCCAAAGTGTTACACAGTGACAATGGCTCACAGTTTATAGCACAGCCCGTAGATAAGTGCCAGGCGATAATCGGCCCTCTATACACCACAAGAAAATCCAGCAGAACTTGCCACTCAAATCAATTATCGCCCAGTATTCCAAACAACGCCATAACAACTGGGATGATATGCTTCCAGAAAAATGTCTCTGAGACATCGGACTGCAGCTCCTACCTCCTAACACAGCGTTGGAAGAGCTAAAGCTGCCAAAGCCATTATATGACTAAGTTACCTTCGAAACGGGTGCACGGAAACACGAACCCGGATGAGAGCGCCAGCAATTGCCAGAAACCTTTACCTTCGTGTGTAGAAATCGGGTGAAATCAACGCCGCCCCCAATGGCAATCGCCAATTGCTGACCATGTCCTTGCACGGCAATATCTCCTGTCAAAAGCTACGAATGAACTGGAGCAAAAGTTCAGGGGCCCATATATTGTTATGGGATTTGTGTCCTTAGTTATAGTTAGACAGAGTAGGGTAGATACTGGCGAAAAACTCACTGCGTATCTAACGGAAATAAAAACCTTTGAAGAACAATAGTGCTTAGCACATATACAAAACTAATGAAACATTTTCCTCTCGGTCACCGTAGGCTACCTAACTACGAAAAAAAAATATTTTAACCAACCTTGGCAAAAAGGGACGTATTGTGACGACCAAAGTCGCCTTACTCGTTCTGGTCCACAAAAGTATATAAATGAATTCCTGTATTATTTTTAAATTAAAATATATTTTTTCGCTCATTATTAATACTCTTTATTTAAAATTTCAATAATAGTTTTGTTATCACTAAAATGAAGTATAATATTAGTTATATTTATTATTGGTATTAATTACACTATCCAAGAAGTGAAGACTTTTTGAAAAGTGCAAGATCGTGACTACATGGGTTCGATTCTACTATCAAAATGTAGTAAAAGTTGGTGACCGCTTTCTTTTTATGGACCTCCAAAGTTTCCCAATATTGGCACTATGTTCTTCAAAAATGTAGTCTTGCTAAAATTTTATGACAGAAATGTATTTTATCTCAGAGATTTTTAAAAAAAGTAAGAGAACAAAATTTTTTTTCCGGTTTTTCGAACATAACTTAGAAAATCCTGATTTTTCATACACTTTATCTGATAAAGTTGAACAACTTTTGTGAACATACCAATATAATCTGAACATGTCTAGATACCAAAAACAGGTCACAAAGACTCGCTTATCACTGAAAATTTAAATTTTTAACTCAAATTTTATAATTTTATATATATTTTTTTGAAGAATAATTTAATTAAGTCTTTGTTTCAGTATTTATTTCTTATATATACATTTTAAACTTTGTTTCGAGCTGTCTGTGAACAGCCACTACTCTATGTGGCCTTTCATAAAGGCCACAGTCGTTAAGATCATACGCAATTTTGATCTGATTCATGAGCATCTTCGTGTCCTTACAATATGAAAACGTTTTTGAGTCATCATTTTGAGTAAAAAATTTTTTGAAGGTCTGACTGTCTTCTTCTATAGTTTGTGACCTTTGACCCATGTTCCAGTAAGTTTTATTCTTTTAAAAGTTGTGCTAGCTCTTCAGATTTCAGTTGCGATAGCTGAAACTTAGAAAAAAATGTAATCCAGTCGGTCTTCCATAATTAAGATTGGTGCGCGTGATGGTCCAGGATCATACAGAGCAACATTTGCGCATTCTTCACTTCTAAATCCGATCGTAAGTTGATCTTGTTTTCGGTGATTGAGCACTAGGAACAGATTGCTACATGAAAGTTTTATTTCTTGTTTCTCTTTATGATCTTGGACCATCACACGCATCAATCTTCATGACGGAAGACAGACTGTATTACATTGTTTCTAATTCAAGTAAAGCAAGTTAAACTGTTCGCAAATTCTACGGAGAAGGTTGGAGTTAGCATAGTTCAATGAATAATATATAATATGAAGTGATTCGGAATTCCTAGTTACTTGTAATGATACATTAAAATATATTTTATTAAGAAGAAACTCAGAATCAAGATTCTCATTTAGAAGATATATAACAAAAGCCACATTCAACATATGTCTACGGCTTTTCAAAGAGGGAAATTTAAAAAGCACAAGGCAATCTCGTATTAGGGTCCCATCCTAAACCACGAAGACAGATTATCGAAAAACTGAATTTGAACAGATTTGTTAGAGTACACGTGATACTGAGGATCCCATAGAACCGTGTTCTAGTATTGGCCGAACCAAAGTAATAATTAGCTGTTTCGTTATGTATGGCCCATCTTTTGATGAATCCTAAAACACCAGCTGCCTTGCCAAATGTTAAGCAAATATGCTTTCTGAAGCCTAATTTAGCATCTAAGAGGACTCCTAAATCATCTATGAAATCAACCATATCAAGAGCATTGGAATTCAAATAATAAAACCCACCCGTAGGAGATTTTCTACTAAATAACATATGTTTGCATTTTTCGGTATTCAATTCCATTGAGTTAAGAACACACCAAGAGGACAGAGTATCAATGGCGTTTTGCAGATGCAAATGTTTGTCAGCACATTTATATGAAAGAAATATCTTTACGTCATCATCATACATACGCGTTAATGAGTATGCAATATTGGTGGAAAGATCATTGATAAATATGGTATATAAATGTAGTCCGAGGTGCCTTGTGGCAGACCTGATCCTACATTAATATACTTAGAACACAAGTTACGAAATTTAACGCAATGCTTCCTCTGTATCAAAGTCAATTAAGTTTAGTTTATATAGCAGAAGATTGTGATTTACTTTATCAAACGCCTTACTAAAATCAAAGTATAAAACTTCAGTTTGGTCTCCTCGAATGAATCCTTCAATTACTAAAGTCTTAAGCTCAAGCAAATTCGTAATCGTAGACCAGTATTTTCGAAATCAATGTTGTTTGGACGTTAAAATGGACAAAATGTGATGCGACTTTATATCATATAAGAGTTTTTCAAATAATTTCGGTATAACACTTAACTTAGCAATACTTCTATAATTTGCTATATTCGCTTTAGACCCAGACTGGAAAATATGTAGAATGTATGACTGTTTCCAAAGCGATGGAAAATATCAGTCATTTAAGGATTTGTTAAACAAATAAGTTATCGGGACACATAGAAACTTACAGCAGTTACAGCGAAATATTCATATTGGTTAATTCAAATATATTGTACGGTAAGTGATTATTAGTGTTAAAGGATGCGATATGTGTACAAAAATGTGCAAACATATTGCTTATTTCATGATTATCTGATTATTCTGTGCAACAAACCTCATAACGGAAGGAAATTCCATTGCTCTTCTCTTGGAGTTAATAATAAAGTGATAAAACGACTTGGTATTATTCTTAAACTCTTTCTCATTTTAGATAGATAATTTTTGTACGCCGTTTGACTAGTAGTTATATAGTTCGATCTAAATGTCTTTTGTAATTAATACGCGAAGCATTCTTTTAATAATTTTCAAATACTTTACTCTTTTTTTCTTGAGCTTAGCCAGAAACTTTGATTTCTATGACGGACCAAGCGGTTTAGTGGGAATTACTTTAGGTGTAGTAGCTAAAAAACATTCATTTAGAACACTGGAAAATGCTTCTATACTCAGATCCAAGTCTCCGTTACATATAGTAACTTCAATATAATATATCATTCAAATTATAATATATCATACCTTGTAAGACTAAAGTTAAAGACAGCAGATTCATGAGTAACATTTCTACTATCAAGAAGGCGCGTGCAGAGGTAGTTCAATAGTTGGATGATAAATTTTTTGTGGATAAGATACCGTTGTGTGACGTATAATTGAAAAATCTGGAGGCTCGTTAACAAATATAATATCCAGCATCCTGTTCATATTATTGCATATGGAATTTATTTTGATAAGGGGTATTGAGATAAGGGGTATATATATACAATATATGTTTTGGAAGTGTACGGAAAGCTGGATGGAATTTAAGAATTGTTATTAGCAAAAGCATTCCATGAAACTAGCGGCATATTGACATCACCAATCAAAAGCGAAATATCAGAGTTCCTTAAATATTTTAATACTCCTGATATAGCGAGTAAGTATTCATGATATATAGCGGCTGATAATATAAAGAAACTTACAATAAAATGTTACTAAGACCAATAATATTTCAAGATGTAAAAAATTTTTAAGATTATTTCTTCGGATGCAAAATACCTCACTACCAGTTTCTTTAATCCCGCTATTCATCCAATTATTCTCTATCTTTTCTAGATACATAATATTCAGTGCAAAGAATTTCACAATAATTTATTTTTTTAAAAAGCTACGTTTCAGTTAATATGATATCATTATCAAATCCAAAGCAGTTACAATAAAGTAAATATAGTTTGAAATTTAATCCTCTAACATTCTGATAAACGATAGAAAATGGTTTTTTTGGGAAGACAAAGGGTATCACTCTCTCTATAAACCAACTCACAAACCAATGAAGTTTTAGGCCAAAAAACTGGATCGGAAATTGTTTTCAATAGATTTTCAAGAACAATAATTTTGAATGAGGCTGAATTTCTTGTATAGAATGTTATATCAATCACTTTGACCGATTTTCGAAGTTAGATATTTTTTCATTTGTCTCAGATATTGTTCTCGATGAAGCTTTATGTGAAGCATCACAACTGATTATGTTTACATGACCAATATACAATGCTTCGGGTGGAAGAGTAGATGAATTAAGTTGTAGATATACTTCTGGAGATACGGTTTAACTAGCAATAAATAGAATGGCATCAGATGTATTTTTGATATTAGTAAGGGATAATAATAGTAAGGGGGAGCTGATTTGCTTGTTTTTGCTTTTTACAGCGAGAAGGAGAAGATTGTAAAGATTCCAGGGACTCAAAAGCGTTGTAGATCTCACCATAGGAACTATGTTGTTGTTTCATACCATTAAAATATTTTATAATCTGAGAAGAGCTATTTCTTGTACTTTGAAAGAAACGGTAAAACTCAGCACCAAATTTTGTGAAACCATTGCAATACCAATGCTAATTCTTATTTTTAGCAGTGCAACCGTTAAACGTAAATGTACGCTGAGTATAACAGCGTTGGTTTAAAAGGAACACACTACAGATGGAATGTGCACATATACACCATGTGTTCGAGTGTTTGTGTATTGACATATAACATACCTAAAAGACGAGCAAATGTTGATTCAGAGGCACCCGTTCTGTTAAGAACATATATTAGAAAACACGAGGCAACAGCCACGCTGTGTTAGGAACTAATCGCTTACAGAAAAGTGATTTTCAATAAAGAATTTAAGCCAAGGTATCGATATTGTTTATTTATGCGACAAGATACTGGCCACCACTGAGCTTAACCCAGCTATTAGCCACAGCGTGTCGTTACAGAGCTAAAAAAGTATTATTATAATATTCAAATAAACCGACTACAACTTGATAAGTTGTAATTGATGTAATTTTCGATGACTACAACAGAATTGATAGCACTAGCTGATCAGATATATAATTTCGGAGTATAAAACAAACATGTTTTTTGAAATTTTTTTCGATTACGATATCTCACGAACGGATTAACCGACCCGGATTACAATAACGTTACCTTGAAATTTAAAGAGCTGATTAATTTAGAGAATCTGTAAAACTGTTGAAAAGTTGTTTCTTTGAAAAATTTTTTTAAATAATTTTTTTGTTCAGATTTCTTGATTTCTTTCAATTCTAATCGGTTGAAGTTCACAGTTACTAAGTCCAGGAAAGTTCTTAGAAATGCTACACATTTGATTTGATTCGTTTCTGCTGAAAAGTTATAAGCGAGTCACATACTTACACACACATACATATATAAAGAGATGAGCTTTCAGCATTTAATATTTCCTAATATTCCGTTTTCCTACCGGGAATTCAATATATGGGCATTTCCTCCGAATGGTCAACCGGAATCGAATAATAAAATGTTGATAATAACCGTGTTTTATTCTTCATAGTTATAGAAATAAGTCTATGTTTTTATGATCACTTATTTGTAAACAAAAAAACAAAACATCTGGCTTACAATTAAAGAGATTTTTTTTATTTGCAAAAATTCGTAAATTTTTTTTTTAATTATAAACTTATTTTCTTAAAATGCAAATTTATATCCAAAATGTAATAAATACCAAAATGATGCCGAAAGATCTCCTGAATAAAACTATATGGACTATATGGATTTTGATGCGCTAAACTATTTGGTTTTTTCCGTCAGATCCAGATTTTTTTTATGGGCGTGGCAATTTTTTGTCCCTAAATTAGCCAGGTACGTAGACATATTTCACCCTAACTCGGGAAGGGTGAATATAGCTTTTTTTATTTCGAGTAGCTGCAAATTGTGTGCACAGAAGAACAGAAAATAAAAATAGTTCGGAGATCATTCACAAATTAATCAGCAATTGACATTAAAGCATCGAAAACAGTCGTGGGCCGCCAGGGGGTTGTGTTATTGTGATGCCATTTGCGGTTCCAAATGGCATCTCTAAAGAACTTCAGGCTGTATTGGACTCAGGTTCACAGCTGAATATTGTGTCTAAGCATTTGATATAAAAATTGGCAATTTCACTAACAGAAGCGTCACTATGTAAACTACAGAACTATCATGAAGCCTACATTCTTCCAGATATAATTCTAGTGCAGCCTAGTCAACATATCGATATTTCATCTTTTACATAAATCAACATACTACTCGAAGCGAAATTTTTCTTTAGCTTGACTCCATCAGATGCAATTAAATTGTCTAATGGTCCCCCAATCCTTCAAAATACAAAACTTGGATAGATCGTTGCTGGACCTGTAGAACAAAAGTTAAGTTAATTAGCAGCAATAATATGCGCAATATTTGACAAGGCTACATTATTGGAAAAAACTATAGAGCAACTATGGAAACTGGACGAAATTCAAGACAACAAAAAAAAGTTGTTACCTTCAGACACTCACTAACCAGAAAGGTCGTTTTGTGCTTAGGACTTCATTCAGAGAAAGTTCAAAGAATCTGAGAGATTCATAATCGATGATCCACAACAGGTTTTTGGGGCTAGAACCTGAAAAAATTTTGGCTATTCATACGCAGTGTGTTTAGTTCATCCAACATTATGAACAACTGAGCCATATACAAAAAATCTATATCAATCCCTTGTGTGGGCCTAAATACTATATACCAGATAACTCTACACCTAACATTAGGATGGTTTTCGCTGAATCAGCAAAAACTCATTTAGGCTATCAATTAAATTATTTGATGTACACTGAGCCAACTGTTAAAATCGAATTATTTTCGATCGTACTGTGTTTTCGAACTCTGAAATATGTTTTTACCACCCACATCTATAAAATAACAACTAATTATGTGGAGGCACCGATATCTTATTACAAGCTCAACACTGTAACAGATGGAACACGGGCAGCATAGTATCTGACAACAAAATGTTTAAAGATGATTGCTGATGAAAAAAAGTTCTACTATCCAGAGTGTTTCCATATGCTAAAACTTAATTTTTAAGTTGATGGTGGCCAAAAGCAATTGATTACATATTTGAGAGCCCATGGCATTTTAAACAAATTTTTCGCATATTACCCTCAGCTACTTATGAATAATGCAGTAAGAGATCAAGAGTTGGACTTAGACTTAAAAAAAAACAAGGCCAATACAATAAGAACGCTTAGATTTATAATGGGTTTTGTATCAAGGTTAAATTAAACGACATCAAGACTGTAGCTGAACGAACTGTAGCTTCAGACATAGCAAAATTGTTTGATCCCTCGGACTGCTGGTAGTTGTGAGGACTAATCCAACAGCTACGGCAACAAAAATTGCATTAGGAAGAACAACTTTCATCATATCTCGATACTAAATGGAATACCTTCCGGAAATGCTTAAAAAATGTATATTATACTAGCGAAACCCCTGCACACTTCATAGTGCAAAAAAGAGAATAAAAAATTAATTTGAATTCATTTAAATCAGTGATAAACTGCTATTATTGTAATTCTCTGTGGTAAACAACAATTGCTGTTTTTCCATTTTCGGTGTAAATATACAAAACCGATAGTTTGCCAACGCGCGAACAGGCTACATAGAACTGTCCATGTGAGAAAACTGGATACACTAAATTCAGTCCACAAATTTCTAAGGATTGGCCTTGCGCCTAATTAATGGTAATCGCAAACGTTAGGCGAACAGGAAACTGAAGTCATTTAAAATCAAATGGTATATCAGACGGAATCATTGGGATATGTGGAATGAATACACCTTCGCCTTTTAATTTTCCAGTTAAAATAGTAGCTTCAATTACATAAGCCATTCACCTTTTAATAGCAAGTCTTGTACCATTACACAAACGGGGTTGATTGATATTACGAAGCATAATAATAGTGGCTCCAACTTTCTACTGGAAATTATGCGGAGGCAATCCTGGTAAGTCCAGCGAATTCTAAGATTCTGTTGGATAGTTCAAAACATCTTCTTCATTGGTAACAGTATCGTCAGACTTGTACAACACCACTTCGCCAGGAAAATTTGATTGTATAGTCATGTTTAATTCAGTAACATCTTTATTCTTTGCCGCTAAAATTACTCTGACACTCAACCATGCCAATATAATATAAATGTCAATAATATAATATATATGTCAATATAATATATATGTCAATAATATAATATAGTATTGTGTTATGTAAGTGAAAATACATTAAATAAATTCCTCTTTTCACTGCACGAAACGGCAAAAATCATTTGACAATGTTATCAATTCAGTGTCATCAAAAGGCATTGCACCGTTCCCAATCTTCGGCAATTGCTTAGAAAACTTATCAGCAGATGGATCATTCTGCAACTGAACACGAACGTTGAAATTGAGTTTCGATATTTTAACAAATCTCCATAAATATGAAGACTTTAAGCAAGCGTTAATTTCATCGGCAGCTGCCGATCTAGGAATGACGGGCAGTGTTTGCCCCTGGCAATAAAAATAACGCAACACCAAACAACTCAGAGTTATCTCGGAGATCTTTCATTGTTCTTTCCAAAGCTTCAACAGATTTCTTACTCGCGTACTCAAGCATATGGCGTGGGCTGTGCAGGGAATATGTATCATATTTTGCACAACAACATCATATAATTCAAGATCACTTATTTGATCTGGAACTTCAGAACATATAACATTGTCAACTTCATGCGATGTGATTTCATTCACCAACCATCTTGAAATGTGAGCGTGTGGCAAACCACGCTTTTGCCACTCCACGGAATACATCAAGAACTTAACTTCACCAAACACTTTATATTTTATGCTAAAACCCATAAGCGCTTTAAATTTCCGCTTAATAACACGGGAAGTGATATCATGGCGGTTGGTAGGACTTTGGCCAGCGAATAAATTATCTTTAATATCGCTCCATTGCGGATTACACGTAAATGTTATAAACAAATCTGGTCGACCGTAATGACGCACACAAGTCAATGCATCCTGCGCGTACTCATGCAAATGACGTGGGCTGTGCATAATGCATTTAAATATTTATCTTTTTATTGTTGTATTTATATGTAATTTATTTCATAGATCTCCGAATTTGTGGTTTGTTAATGGTTTGACCAAAATTTAATTGTAATGAACTTAAAAACGAATTGTATTTCAGTTTTTCAAAATATTAACTCAAATATTTCGAAATGATTGTAGTGTTCACTAAAATGGCTATAACTCCTAAACCAGTACACATACAGAAACTGTATTTACATAAAAATCTTGGATCAGGAACAAAATCGGTTCACGCATTCCGGAGAACATCAATTACTAACACACTGCAACTTATTTATATATATATATATATATATATATATATATAGATTGAAACTTCACGACATATCTTCAAGGCCAACAGCACATTATTTACATGTATTTGCAAATGCATCCGGGAATTGGGTTGCAGTCGCTACGTAATAATAAATAAAAATATGTGGACAAATTGTAGTATAATTGCTCTGCCCACAAAGTCGGGTTGCTTCTTGAAACAACAAACTCTGCCACGTATGGAACTATGCGCTGCAGTTAAAGCTGCACAAGTCGCTGACGTGGTCTCAGATTGATCAAACATATAAGAACGAAAAACGGAGATCGGGAGCACTTAGTCCAGGTGAACTGGACAACTCCTTGTCTGTGATTACAATAGCCATTCAGAAATATGATTTTTACCGGATACTGAACAACGTAGGACAAGTAAGCAGATTGAAAGGAAAATATCAATAATTCGTTGGACGCCATTTCTTGATCAGGAAGATATTCTGAGACTTGGATTTCGATTGGAGGCCTCTACATTGCCGTATGATATAAAATATGATTCCACAATGACTATCTTGTAAAGCTCCTATTTAAGGTGGTCCATGAAGCAAATAATCATTAAATACCTCAAGAATTATTTAATATGATGCAACAAAGATTTTGGTCAAAATAATGGCAACATTCACAATTCATAAATGATTAAGATGTGCAAGACATGTCCGCAATTGTGCCATAGGCAATTTACGTCATACTCGGAGTACTTCGTTAATGCCGGTGTCGACTATTGTGGGCCATTTTGGATTCATTACAGGGCCTGCGGCAAAAGACACATAAATGCATATATATACCATTATTTTGTTGTGTTGCAAGGACAACTATCCATCTCGAACTGGTCTTGGACTTAGCAACCAAACATTTATTGATACATTACAGCGCTTTATAAGCCGTCGCGGCCAGTATCAAAATATCTGTTCCTATAACGCTACTAATTTCGTTATATCAGTTATAAGAACTACCTGACATCATTTACTCTGAGAAGAGACGGAAAATAGATACCTCCACCGACAGGCCAAAAATCCATTTTATTTCACTAAGAACACCGCACTTTCGAGGACTTTAGAAAGCTGTAGTAAAATCAGCATAGTACATGCTACTATATAGTGTTGCACCGCCATCTTTGATACAAGAAGAATTGGAAACAGTCATAATAGAAATTGAAGCAATATTGAACTCATGCCTCATGGTTAGGAATAACCCCTAAGTCAAATGATCCAAACAGCCTTGAAACAGTGACTCCTGGCCACTTTCTCATAGGCGCATCCCTTGTTTCACAAACAGATAGCAGGGCTGTATCAATTAATAAATAATTTGGGACTTGTAGCACACCCCAAACAAGAATTTTGAATAATGAGTTTCAGCGACAAGGGGAAAGCAGTCCCGTAATCTTAAAATTGGAGACATGGTAGTCATAAAAGAAGACAACCTGTGAGTCATGAAATGGCCATTGGCCACTTATCCTGGTGATAATGGTCAGGGTCAATGAAGATAAAATAGCTAACGGCCAGCTCAAACGTCCAATAAATCGAATCGCGTTACTACCTATCGACCTAGATTCTAAAGCAACCGTATATATTGGAGACAATAGTAAAGCAACAAGTTATTTCACATCTACGTCAAGTGAAGAGCCCAAAGGCGAAAAGGCGAAAAAAATCAAAATACCAATATATTATCGAAAGTAAAAAAGTTTGGATCAAAGGTCTGAATCCACCTTCAACAAGTGGAATAAATTTGTATACTATGATTTAGCTACTTACTAGCCAGAAACATCAATTCTTGTCAATGGCATACTATCATCACAAACCTTGTGCAAAATTAGGAAACTTGTCTCAGTATCTTTGACCACTTTCAACACATGGAAAGTGAATTATAACTGGATAACTGACTACAACGAGTAAAAAGAGCTGTGCCGAATATCGTTTATAACATTGCCCTTTGATTATTTGGGGTCCTGTATTCTGAATACGCCGAACAGATGTCAGAAATAACAAAACAAAAAAAAAACAAGTCAACGACAGTTAATCGTGTTTTCCAAAATTATTGAAGTATCTAACACCAATATTTGATTTTACAATCACAATCAATATTATCCAGAAGAATCCAATTAACAGATAATGTAAATAACGTTCACAATGCATTAGTACAAGTACGACAAAATCAACTATCTCATTTAGCGGTTCTTGAATTAATACTAATCGAAAACAGTATAAGAAAGATACAATCATCAATCCTTGACACTCTTATTGTTACACATCATGGAAAAACTAGTCCATTGCTACTTACTCCAGAAACTGACGAGTATATCAAGCACAATAAGGTCATCATCTTAGCAAAAGTTCAGACTTATCATTATCACCGCAGTCTTCACAAGCAATAACGAATAAAAATCAAAAAATGTGGAGAGTATATATGCCAAGAATATTAAACTTAACTCAGTGAGCTACCTTATAAATTGAAGGACCACTAGACGCACAGCTATATAATTGGCTACCTAGTACTCGTACTAAGCATTATATCACTAATCATGCTGCTCTTAACATGCAAATAAAAAAACCCATATCCAACTATATCAATCGAATCCACTGAAAATAGCATTGAGCTGCAACGCTACACCTGCATTCAAAATTCACCCTTGATGTTTAGCAGCTTAGTAACTCAGTTTAGCTTATATTCATGTGAATAACAACACTATGTTCCAATATAATTAAAAATTTCATTCTATTTTTCACCATACTATCCTGACCTATCCGAACTTTCTTTCAATATCTGTTTTATTTCGAATAGTAGTTCAACGCGAGGAAGAATGTTTAAAATCCGTGAATCCTCCTAGTAATTATTAATGACAATACAATAGTAAGTGAATTTTATTCTTGTTGTTTACTGACTCCTTATTAGCTGACAAAAAAAAATCTTAATAAAAAGATATAATATTTCACATTGAATTAACTGAAAGGATCGTCACTTTGGTTTCATTGATAAATTTTTTAAAACTTAGTTTAAGTATATTTGTTGACTGAATAATTAATTATTAATAATTGTAGTATAAATATCTCAATAAAAATTATATTTACGGGTCAGTAAATAATCTTGTGATCTGCAAGCTCCAAGTGTTTGGAAAAAAAATTTCTCAAGAAATTAAAGCGTTGAAATTTATAAAAATTATGCAAATAAAACATTCTAAGCACGCAGTATCTGATCACGTCGCATTATTTAATAACGTGTTTAAGAACTATAAATGTCCTACCCTAATGTGGAATGAAAAAGTTTTCCCTTTTTAATTTTTTTGTGATATATAGAATATACAGAAAAGTACTTCATATATATTGACAGATGGACAATACGTAGAACCAGACTGACGATCTTATGCATAACGTTAAGGAAGAAACGACAACGTAGACAGTTTACAAATACGCGCGTGGTCAGACCTACGAGAGGTAAAGTAAAATCAAGAATTTATACCGACATATAATTCAACAAAATAACTTAGACGGAAGAAGTTCAGTAGATCTTAAACGTGGTCGCTCAGCTAAACAACAACGAATCACAGATGCTAGGGAACCGTATAATGGAGCTGGAGAGAGATAAAATTTTTTAGACAAACATGGTATTGCGCCAGGATTTAAAAAAATTTTACGGATGAGCTATTGTAAAAACATGTCGAAGAAAGTAAAAAATAAGGTTACAGTTACAGCAAAAAGAACTAAGTCAAAAAGAAATTAAAAACGTTTAATATCTAAATATTTGGATAGTGGGAACGACACGAAACAAACAGTATCGGTACCGATGTCAGGCCCAAAAAGATAGCTATGTGTTGCTTATAGATCTCGTTCACCAACTCTTTCAGTTAGCTCGCAAGAAAAATCAACAGTCACTGTCTTGTCACGCCATAAGCACTGAATTCCATCAGTAATAATTGAGGTACAAGAAGAAAATATGGAGTAGGACGAACACAACGTATCAGAGTATAATCTGATTTCTGTTTGGAGAAAATACAATTCAGACACAATAACGCAGTGACTCGCAAAGTGGTCAACTCACAATCCAATGGTCCAACAGTACGAATCAAGTACTTCAAGAACGAGTGAGAAACAATATATTTTTAGCAAAATTGCATACGTAAGAGAGAATTCCCCAGCAAGAAATTGGGGTGCCAAGCCAAAACCAATTGACTCGGTTACCGAAAATTCGTGGCCCTCACCAAATTATAATCCTATAATATACCTATGAATGAAAAATTAATATAAAACAAGTAAAAGTGCTATATTCGGACTTGCCGAATCTTATATACCCTTCACCAACGTACGTCTGGCATTACATCTATTTTTAAATACTAATTTGGTTCTTCCTATGTTATAAAATAGTTTTAGTTAGCAAAACAAAAGAACGTCAGTTACCATTTAGGTTACCTTTATAAATGAAAACAAAAATTATTTTCCCACCCCTGGACGCACACTTTTTAAAGTTTTAAATAATTAAAAAAACCTTTGTTAGTTGCCTTTTTTGCTACTTTTATGCATAAAAATTTTTAATTTCCCATCCCTGGAAGCGAAATTTTAATATGAACGTCAGTTGCCTTTTTGGTTACCTTTTTTCCTGAATTCATAAATAGTTCTAATTAGTTTAAAAAAAATTACTTAAGCTGTCCGTTTAGTTACTTCTATGTATAAAAAATTTTCAATATACCACCCCTGGAAAAAAATATATAATTTTCTTTACCAATGCAACTCTTATTGAGGCATGAAGTTGTTTTATTTAAAACTTGTAACCATTTTAGTCTTTTACATGTACTAAAAAATATTGCAGTTATCCAACCCTAGAATCAAAATTTTATTTTTGCTACCAATTTTCTTTTTCCTGAATTAAAAACTAGTTTTAATTATTAAGAAAAACGACGTCAGTTCTCATATTGATTTATATATAAATTTAAACATAATTAAATTTCCCATCCCTGGAAGCGAAATTTTAATATGAACGTCAATTGCATTAATCAAAAATCAATTTCCCACCCCTGGAAGTGAAGTTTTAATAGTTCCAATTAATAAATAAAACTATGTTAGTTGCCTTTTTGGCTACTTTTATGTATAAAAAATTTAAATTTCCCATCCCTGGAAGCGAAAATTTAATTTTTGATCAACGCAACTCTTATTGAGGCATGAAATAGTTTTATTTATGTAAACTTTAAAATTTGTACATTCTGCTCACTTACATATAATACAAAATATTGCAGTTATTGCAGTTAATTTTTGATATCAATTTTCTTTTTCCTGAATTAAAAACTAGTTTTAATTAGTAAAAAAATGACGTCAGTTGTCTTTTTGGTTAATATACATACGTATTGAAAATTTAAATTTCCCATCCCTGGAAGCGAAATTTGTATATGCTTTGCTTTTTTTAACAATGCAACTCATTATGAGGCATGAAATAGTTTTATATAAAAAATGGTTAATATTTGTAAATGGTTAATATTTGGTCACTTTCATGTATCGCAAAATATTGCAGTTATCCAACCACGGAGTCGAAATTTTAATTTTTTTAAATATGTGATATTAATTTTGTTTTTCCTGAACGACGTTAGTTGCCCCTTTGGTTAATATATGTAATAAAAATTAAAATTTCCCATCCCTGGAAGCGATAACTTTTGTTGTTTTTTTTACAAATGCAAATCTTTGTGATGTATAAAGACGTTTTATTTAAGGAAAACTACAAATTTGTAACCAATTTTGTTTTACCTTAATTGAAATATAGTTAAATATAGTGAAAAACGATCTTGGTTTACTTTTTAGTTAATAAATGTATACAAAAATTTTAATTTTCTATTCTGAAATGTCTTTAATGAAATAGTTCTATTTAAGAATAATCTAAAATTTGTAAACATTTTGATCACTTTCATGTACTACAGTATATTGTATGTACCAAAAAAACTTTAAATTTCCCAACACAGGAAATAAAATTGTATATTTTTTCATTTTTATTATTACTGCAACTCTTCATGAGGTATAAAAAAGTTTTATTTAAGAAAAACTTGAAATTTTTTAATGATTTTGATCATTTTCATGTACTATAGAATACTGCACTTGTCCAACTCTGGATTAGTAATTCTGATTATATTTAATTTTGAAACCAAATTTGTTCTTCTTAAATTATAAAATAGTTTCAGTTAGCAAAAAATTACCAACGTCAGTTGCTTTTTGGTTACGTTAATGAATAATAAAAATATTTAATTTCTCAATCCTGGAAAAGAAATTTAAATTATTAAAATTTGTTTTATCAATCTAAGTCTTCATGATGTATAAAGCGCTCTTATATATAAAAAACATAAAATCTTTAAACATTTTAGTAATTACGTGTACCACAAAATACTGAATGTGCCAAAAACAGTAACTTTTAATTTCCCATCTTTGGAAAATTTTCTTATTTGTTTAGTTTTTAACAGACAATTGAGGCTTCCCAAAGCACAAAATAGTTTCCATTGTTAAGCAAACAACAAAATAATTGGTTTTTGGTATTAATTTTGCATCGAGAAATAGATGTAAGCTTCCCAGCTCTGGAACTGGTTTTCGGATTTCACTATTCATAAGGATCCAGAATATATATACTTTATGGGGTCCCATATTAATATCGAAGAAATTATACACGTAATGACAAACCTAAATATGCCCTTTCACCAAAATGGTTACAAATTTTAAGTTTTTCTTAACTAAAGCTATTTCATGCCTCATTGGTAAGAAAAAAATTACAATTTCGCTTTTAGGGATGAAAAATTTAAATTTTTTGTAGGTAAATCAGGTAAAAAACAACTCACATTGTTTTTTACTAATTGAAACTATTTTGAATTTAGGAAAAACAAATTTGGTTTCAAAATTTAAAAATCAAAATTTCGATTTCACTGTTGCATAAATGCAATATTTTGTGGAACATAAAAGTGAACAAAATGGTTATATATTTTAAGTTTTTTTTTAATAAAACTAGCTTATGCCTCATATTGAGTTGCATTGGTAAAAAAAATAAAGCAAATTAAAATTTCATTTCCAGGGGTGGGAATTTTTTTCACTCATAAAAGTAACGAAAAACTGATGTTTTTCTTGCTAACTAAAACTATTTTATAACTTAGCAAGAACTAAATTGGTACTTAAATATATATGCAATGCTGGACGTATGTTGGTGAAGAGTATATAAGATTCGGCATAGCCGAATATAGCACTTTTACTTGTTTTTATTTTCACATGCAACTAATAACACTATTATTCCAGGTTACAGAGTATATATTTCGTCACCGGTGTTTGTTCCTAACTAAACGAGGTATGCGTATCCATACCTTGTACATACATAAGCTTTCAGATAATGTTTAACAAACACGGATAGTTAAAAGCAAAATTTGTACAACTCTATAAATCTATTTTTACAGATGCCAGGATGTTTCTATTTACTATTTGAAATGTTTTCTTTTCATTCGATTTATATTGTCTTCACAATTTTCATTAATATTTTTAGCTAATTCAGGGGAGCTTAAATATTTTGCTTCTGCTACACAATTTTATATTTATTATTATATACCTTAGTATGGAACTAATACCATTATATCTTGCAATAGAATTTTAAACGAAGGAAGCAATATGCATTTGAAATTAGCGCGAATGCCACCTTATTTCCAATTTTAATCAAAAAAATGTTTTGCTACTGCTTTTCTATAGTATGCCTTTTTAGGCACGGTTTTTTAATCTTTGTTAATCAAATCGGTATTTTTAAACATTTGTGAATGAAAATTTAATGAATGATTTGTTTCTATACATCACATTGCAGTCAACTTAAGTTTATGTAAAATTTTTTCGTCAAGATAGAAAGAACTTGATCTTCAAGTGAATTGGACTTCACTGCACACTGGTCAAAAATTACCTCTTACACGCAAAAAGTTGAGCTTGTTTTCGCTTTTTAAGTGAACGATATGTTTTGTCTCTCTGGTAATTAAAAATATACATATATGAAAATGCATTTTCAGGGCTAATGACGCAGATTTAATCTACATATCGTTGTTGTTGTTGTGAAAAATTTCATTAAAATATCTCATATGCTTTTTCCTGAGAGAAAAATTTGTTTTTAGATTTCCATTAAGCTGTTCGTAATTTTAAAACTATAACAGCGTTTTATGCAAAACAAGTTTTTTTGAGTCATGACAGTACTGCAGCAAATGTGCGATATGTAAATAGGTAAATGCACATATCTTTTAGTACCAGTTTTAAAAGGAAAAAAATAGAGCGGGTATAATATATATTTGGCTTTAGAATGTTATTTAACTTCTTGTGTGCATATTGTAAATGATTGTGCAAAAAGTCAATTAGATATTAAAATATATAAAACTTACTTGTGGTTGTATATGTATGACACCGTTTAGTTCTTTCAATCAGTTCAACATAACCCAAACAATCTCCTGGACCACAAATTCTCTCTATCCTGTTGACCCAACTGTGTTGTACCTGAATTACAGAAAACAACATATTAATATAAATATATTTATCGGTGTTATCTTTTATTTACGAACATGGTCAAATACAGGTTTGCTAACTTCAACTTCTCCGGTAAGTAAAAAGTATAGCATTATAGGGGTGCCTCCTGCTTTAATTAGTATTCTACCAGGATTAATAATCATAAATGTTATACGTTTAGACAAACGCGCGCGAACTTTCTGTAAGAGAATAATAGAATCAGAACATCATTAGCAAGACCTAAAACTACAATATTTCACCGGCGGGATTTTAGTGAAACAGTTCAAACTAGCCATTAGAGATACCAGCTTCTTCTTTTCATCAATAGAACGTAATGAATAATGCGTTCTAATTAATGATTTTTCCTTTGAAATTGAGAACTATATAATACTATTGTTAACATGAAAGCATATGTGTTTTATCTTACGGCCAATGTCAGGAGACCAATTTTACGTTGAGTGCGTACAAGCAAAGCAATATTTTTCTTCGCATTTAATGAAAGCTTTTGATCACTTGCGTCAACTAACCAGTTACGATTCAACACCACATTGTGTATTAAATTTCGAAATCGTGATCGCGCAAATTTTCGCCGTTTCATAACATCTGCATCACGCTCTCTTTTCGACATTTAAGATAATTGATTTTATTTTCAAATACAAACGCGTACGTAAAAATAAATAAAATATATGTATGTACATGCATGTATGTGTATGTAAATACATATTATAAAAAAAAAATTAATCAATGACAACTATTAATTTTTCAAATGTTGCTGGTAGCGTATAATATATATGGGCATGAATTTTATAAAGATAAAATTCATATGTGTGTATTTTAGGCGCTCTAAAATGAAACGCAATCTTTTGCTTGGAACACTATATAATTACATAAATAATTATATAAATAATTATATATATATATATATATATATATATATATATATATATATATCTATATAATAGTTGATTTATCTTTATTGACCTTATCAGTTTATTTTAATATTAATCAAGCTTATGGTCGTTTTTTATCAAATTATATTTGGTCTAATTTTTATTCGATATTTCGTTAACAGCTTATTAACATCTTCAGGAAGTAAAAATTATTTTTACTTCCTGAAGATGTTAACAAGCTGTTAACGAAATATCGAATAAAAATTAGACCAAATATAATTTGATAAAAAACGACCATAAGCTTGATTAATATTAAAATAAAAAAAAAATATATATATTTATTTAAATCAGTGATAAACTGCTTTTATTGTAATACTCTGTGGTAAACAACATTTGTTGTTTTTCCATATTCGGTGTAAATATACAAAACCGATAGTTTGCCAACGCGCGAGCAGGCTACATAGAACTGTGCTTGTGAGAAAACTGGATACACTAAATTCAGTCCACAAGTTTCTAAAGATTGACCTTGCGCCTTATTAATGGTAATCGCAAACGTTAGGCGAACAGGAAACTGAAGTCATTTGAAATCAAATGGAATATCAGACGGAATCATTGGGATACGTGGAATGAATACATCTTCGCCTTTTAATTTTCCAGTTAAAATTGTAGCTTCAATTACATAAGCTATTAACCTTTTAATAGCAAGTCTTGTACCATTACACAAACGGGGTTGATTGACATTACGAAGCATAATAATAGTGGCTCCAACTTTCTATTGGAAATTATGCGGAGGCAATCCTGGTAAGTCCAACGAATTCTAAAATTCTTTTGGATAATTCAAAACATCTTCTTCATTGGTAACAGTATCGGTAGACTTGTACAACAGCACTTCGCCAAGAAACTTTGATTGTATAGTCATATTTAATTCAGTAACATCTTTGTTCTTTGCCGCTAAAATTACTCTGGCACTCAACCATGCATGGCATGTATATTGTTGTGTTATGTAAGTGAAAATATATTCAATAAATTCCTCTTTTGACTGTACGAAACGGCAAAAATCATTTGGCAATTTTGTCAATTCAGTGTAATCAATAGACATTGCACCGTCCCAATTTTCGGCAATTGCTTAGAGAACTTATCAGCAGATGGATCATTCTGCAACTGAACACGAACGTTGATAGTGAGTTTCGATATTTTAACAAATCTCCATAAATATGAAGACTTTAAGGAAGCGTTAATTTCATCGGCAGCTGCCGATCTAGGAATGATGGGTAATGTTTGCCTAAAATCGCCTGGCAATAAAATCAACGAACCACCAAACAACTCAGGGTTAACTCGGAGATCTTTCATTGTTCTTTCTAAAGCTTCAACAGATTTCTTATTCGCGTACTCAAGCATATGACGTGGGCTGTGCATGGACTGTGTATCATATTTGGCACAAAAACATCATATAATTCAGGATCACTTATTTGATTTGGAATTTCAGAATATATAACATTGTCAACTTCATGCGATGTGATTTTATTCACTAACCATATTGAAATGTGAGCGTGTGGCGAACCACGCTTTTGCAACTCCACAGAATACATCCAGAACTTCACTTCACCAATCACTTTAGATTTTACGCTAAAACCCATAACAACTTTCAATTTCTGCTTAAAAACACGGGAAATGGCGGTCGGTAGGAATTTGGCCAGCGAATAAATTGCGGATTTCACGTAAATTGCGGACTACACTAAATGTTATAAATAAATCTGGTCGACCGTAATGACGCACATAACTCATTGCATCCTGCGCGTACTCGTGCATAAGACATGGGCTGTGCATAATGTATTTAAATATTTATGTTTTTAGTGTTGTATTTATATGTAATTTATTACATAGATCTCCGAAGTTGTGATTCAGAAAAGCTAAGTATATAAATTAAATTAATGGTTTGACCAAAATTTAATTGTAATGAACTTAAAAACGAATTGTATTTCAGTTTTTCAAAATATTAACTCAAATATTTCGAAATGATT
Source organism: Linnaemya vulpina (assembly GCA_963675445.1). Lineage (NCBI taxonomy): Eukaryota > Metazoa > Arthropoda > Insecta > Diptera > Tachinidae > Linnaemya > Linnaemya vulpina. The sequence goes on along the minus strand of OY776277.1, from coordinate 60,301,613 downwards.
GCAGTGTTCACTAAAATAGCTATAACTCATAAACCAATACACATACACATAAAAACCTTGGTATTGACGTTACCTTTCACATAAATTTTCAAAATCGGTTCACGCATTCCGGAGAACATCAATTACTAACACAATGCAACTTATTTTTATATATATAGATATATATTTATATATATATATATATATATATATATATATCATACTGTTGCAAAAAATGGCAGTGGACTTCAAATGGTTTGACGTTTCATGAAACTTGTCGAACAATTCAAAACAAAAATTTAAAACAAACGAAATAGCATGAAAAAATCAAAAGGTTTGATGTAACGAAACCATTCGAAAACAAATAGAAAAAATAGAAACAAATCAATGTGTGATTCCTTTTGTTCGCACGGTTTTTACATTTGTATGTTTTAAAAAGTTGGAAAGAAATTTATAATTAAGAATAACTATTGTTTATAATAAAAATTATTTTGAGTGTAAAATATATTAATATTATAATGTATGTATGTATATAACTATATGTATATACATATAAATATGTATAAGATATGTCTTTCTGAAATTTTAACTAAGTTAGAACAATTAGCCTATAAAAATATTAATATAGCAAAAATAAAATGTTCATAAAATAAACAAATCACAAGATATATTTTTGTTAAAAAATTTTTAGTGTTGATTCACAAAACATTTCGTTCTGAATAGTCTATTGACGAGTTGTTTTTAACTCTAATATTCTTTTTACTCTTTTGTTTTGTGTTTCATTTGTTTGGTGTCTATTTTGTTTCGAAACATATTTCATATGCCTAAAAAAAAACAAATTATGATTTGATTTAAAAAACAAGTGCATGGTTTGAAAGCCCATTCGAGACATTTGAAGCTACAGTATGATATATATATATATATATATATATATATATATATATATATATGTAAACAATAGTTATTCTTAATTATAAACTTCTTTCCAATTAAAGAACGAATGACAATTGTCAATTATATGTTTCGAGTTATTTTAGAATCATTTGTATTTTCTTATTAAAACATACAAATGTAAAAAACGTGCGAACAAAAGGAATCAATAATTGATTTGTTTCTATTTTTTCTATTTGTTGTCGAATGGTTTCATTACAACAAACCTTTTGATTTTTTCATTCTATTTCGTTTGTTTTAAATTTTTGTTTTGAATTATTCGACAAGTTTCATGAAACATCAAACCATTTGAAGTCCACTGCCATTTTTTGCAACAGTATGATATATATATATATATATATATATATATATATATATAACAATAAGTTGCATTGTGTTAGTAATTGATGTTCTCCGGAATGCGTGAACCGATTTTAAAAATTTATGTGAAAGGTGACGTCAATACCAAGGTTTTTATGTAAATACAGTTTCTGTATGTGTATTGGTTTATGAGTTATAGCTATTTTAGTGAACACTGCAATCATTTCGAAATATGTGAGTTAATATTTTGAAAAACTGAAATACAATTCGTTTTTAAGTTCATTACAATTAAATTTTGGTCAAACCTTAATTTAATACTATATACTACATATATATATATATATATATATATATATATATATATATATATTTATATATATATATATATATATATATATATATATATATATATGTATATATATATATATATATATATATATATATATATATATGTATATTTATCAGTGATGCCCGAAAAATTTTTTTTTGTGGATTAGTGAGTAAGAGAGAAATACTAAATTGAGAGAACTTATTTATTTACAGCCTAATTATAATGTTAGTAAGAGATTGAAAAACAGAAAAATTAAATTGATATTAAGAAGCAAACATATTAATATATGTACATATGTACATATTTTTAAATAAAATAATTATATAATATGAAATTTATTTGTTGGGTGGTTAAGCAATGTCTATATGCATTTCATTGGCGCTCTTTACCAAATCATCTGTAGACTTCAACCACAGTTTTGCAAAGTTTCAAACTTCTCAACTTATTAAAAGACTACCAAAAACCATTTGAGAATTATGTTAAATAAATTAACTATAAAATTCACGAACAATTTCAAAAAATCACATTATAATAAGTGTAGCAGGCTATGAAACTTATACAAACCAAACCCAACAAACAACTTTTATTCGATACGACTCTATTTTATTTTTCTATACCTTTATACAATTAGAAATCCCTCGGATAACAATGAAAGTATTTATAAGGCAAAATGAAAAATAAAATCTCAATTGAATTGTTAATAAACTAATTTTTTGACATATTGTCATTGTACTATTATAATATGAAATTTATTTGTTGGCTGGTTAAGCAATGTATATATGCATTTCATTGGCGCTCTTTACCAAATCATCAGTAGACTTCAACCACAGTTTTGCAAAGTTTCAAACTTCTCAACTTATTAAAAGACTTTTTTCATTTTGCCTTATAAATACTTTCATTGTTGTCCGAGGGATTCCTAATTGTATAAAGGTATAGAAAAATAAAATAGAGTCGTATCGAATAAAAGTTGTTTGTTGGGTTTGGTTTGTATAAGTTTCATAGCCTGCTACACTTATTATAATGTGATTTTTTGAAATTGTTTGTGAATTTTATAGTTAATTTATTTAACATAATTCTCAAATGGTTTTTGGAAGTCTTTTAATAAGTTGAGAAGTTTTAAACTTTGCAAAACTGCGGTTGAAGTCTACTGATGATTTGGTAAAGAGCGCCAATGAAATGCATATAGACATTGCTTAACCACCCAACAAATAAATTTCATATTATAATAGTACAATGACAATATGTCAAAAAATTAGTTTATTAATAAAATAATTATATTTAATTTTTAAATCAAAATACTCAACTATATATAAACTTTATAAAAGTAAAATATGTTTATTTGATTTTAATATTATATTGCGCATAAATTTTGTTTAACAAAATCCAAGCAACTTATTAGTATAATTCATTATAAAAAATTGTCTCGTAAAAGAAAAGATTGCAATTGTGAATCTTATATAAACGATTCTAATCATATAATAATAAACAATAAAAACAGCCGCTACACACGCGCATTCAACGCTTGTTCATTGAGGACTAAAGGCCGAGTCAGATAGAACTTTTGATTCGCGTTGCGTTATAGTTTCGCTTTGACATTTAAGATGAAATATACATACCTATATGAAACATGTCACATAAAGTACTTTTAACGTAGCGCGAAGCGTAAAGTTGGGCAACTCTCATCTTTTTGCGCGCTTTGACAATCAGCTGGTATAATTTTATTTTATTTTCTTGTCAAGTTCGAACAAAAAAAATTGATTTGATCATAATTATTGAAAATTTTTATAAAAAACAACGCAGTGAAACCAGGTTATATATATTTTGTTTTATGCACACAGCAAATAATTTAATGTGCGTATGAAAGTTTTATTTCAAGTGAATAAATCAAGAAAACATGCATAAATAAAAACATTCAAAAACCAGGTAAATAAGTACATATGTATGTGCAGCTTCTGTAATAAATGGTTAAAAATACATATATTTCTTACAGTTTTAGTTATTAAATAATGGAAGAAAAACTTATCGAGGCAATGAAAATGCACCCATGTTTGTTCGACAAAAGTTCTTCGCTATTTAGGAACAAATATTTAAAAGATCGAGCTTGGCAGACAGTGGCCGCTTCAACAGGGGTGTCAGGTATTTCCTTTTTCAGTCTAACTTTTGCATTGTTTGTTATTTTTTCCTTTTCAAAGCAGAGGAGCACTGTAAAACTAGATGGAAATCGCTGCGCGACCGATTTGTTCGTGAAATGTCAGCCAGTAAGGTGAAGTCGGGCGCCGCTGCTAAAGAAAAAACCAAATGGTGCTATATGGAGGCAATGCGGTTCTTGACAAAACACGTTGCTCCCAGAAAGTAAGCTAAATTTATTAAATTGAAATTAGTATGTGTATGGATATATGCTGTAGTTTTAATCTTCATATATGTATGTATGTATCATTGTAGAACCGTTTCGAACTTCCAATGGAGTGGTGATGACGGACTGTCCTGCAGCCAGGCACCATCTGCTCTTCAAAACAAAGATGCAATGGATGAGGAATATTTAGTATTCAGCGAGGACTTAAATAATAGCCAATGCAGTGAAGAGGCAAATAGCAGCACAAAACGTCAGCGGTTGGGCAATGAATCGCGCGAGCGATTCGATCGACTTTGTGGAACCATTGAAGCTGTTATAGCAGCAAAAACAGAACAAGTTCCTTCAAGAAACAGCGCCTTTTTGCAAATGTTAGACGAATGTCTTCAAAAAAAGTCAGAAGAAGTGCAGGATCGACTTAAAATTGAGCTGCTTTCATATGTGTATAATGCCGATTAGATTTTTCAGTTTTTTCTTAAATATTCAAAATGTTTTTCACACATTTTTTATCTTATCTTAATTTATACTGAAGCAAAAGCTGTTTTAATAAGAGTTTCAAGTATGAAGTTTTGCAGCTCTTCGAAATTTAAAAAAAATCTTTTATCTAATGCTTTTAATTTTGTGCAATTTTTTGAATTGAATTTATGTACAATATGTCTTATGCTTTAATAACTAAATATGTATAAATATTTACTAACGATGTGATACGAAAAAGGCTTAGTTTTGTATTTGTTCCACGCTAAGGAACTTTAAACAAAACAATATTAATATTTAATCCATATGAAATTATTATTTTTTTTTTTTGTGATATTATATTTTGATTTGTGTCCTAAAAATTTGTTTAAGATATGTTATTCTTGAAGAATATATATACATACGAGTATATATAGTCTTGTCACGGAATACAATGAATACTTTTTTTCGGAAAACGAAAAATTTTATTGAAATAAAATTAGCTTTAGATAAAAAGGTTAATTTCATTAATGGAGTTCCGTTTCCGAACGGAACTCTGTGACATGGCCGATAACCTTTTTTTATCTCATTTGTACAAAAGTACTTATGTATGCACATATACTTGCCAAGTATTATTTATAATAAAATGTTAACTACATATGTATGTATACATGCATTTTTAAAACCCAAAAAAAAACGAATTTATGCCAATAAAAAGTTATGGTGCAAAATCAGAAATTGTTTTTATTACTTTACTATTTTTCTCATTACATATGTACACATGAATATAACCAGAAAGATATTAAAACCGTATTTTGACAAAACACCAATAGTTTCATAAAATACGGGCATGTTCTGAAAATCATAAGATTTCAAATCACATTTGTGATTTGATGGTGTTCTGAAAACCACAAACGTTTTAACTTTTCGGTGTGATTTTAACTTTTCGAAAACACAAGATATTTTCTTTTGATTTGATGAAATTTTTTATGTATTGAAAATTGATAAAGTTTTTTTTTAAATATCAAGTGAAAACGTACAGTTGCAATGAGTGCAATTGGTAACAAATAGGGAAAATTCGACAAAAAATTGGAAAATGCAAAAATACGTTTAAAATGAATCTTAAAAGCTTTGACCAGCTAAAAACAGCAAATAGGGGAAAATTTGCGAAAAATTTGCAAAATTCAAAAATACATTTAAAATGGCTTAAAAAAGATTTCGACAACTTTGAGGTTGAAATACAGGCACAATAATTTTTGTAATAGAAAGTGTCTTCAATTTTTTCATAATTTTATAAATTCTTTGATGGAAAATTGATAGTTTTGAATGAAAATCAATAAAAAATATTTCAAGGTATTCATTTAATTAATTTATTGCGAAGTTCAAAGTAAAATGATTGGAAAAATAACCAAATGATTCTAAATCGGCAGCCATTTAGCTGACTTGTTTACAACAAAAAAAATTTAAAAAGTTTTGTGTGCAGAACAGCTTTTTTGTGATTTTAAATCACTTTCACAAAAAGTGATTTACAAAACTTGTCTGATAATTTATATTGGATGGGATATAATATAATCCCTTAGTTGGTCTCTTAAGGCGAACGCACTTCTTGATGCGTTATTGCAAGTCATTCGGCCATGGTTTCGCAGCGGTGCCAAAACTTCACTCCGCCACAGCCCATTTACAATTTCATCGCCTTCAAAAAGGTCCACATAATCAGGCGGACAATAGCTGCCATCGTGGAATTTAACAAAATTGTGGAGAACTACTGTAGCTTTTACCAATTTTTCAGCATTTTCTGGTTGCAAAAACAAAGGTGATAACGAAACTCTCCAACGAGCGCACAAAATGCCAAAAGCGTTTTCTATTACTCTCCGGGCCCGCGATAACCGCCTGTTAAAAATTTCTCGGTCAAGTGATAGACGTGTTCCTAATTACAAAAAAATGTTTAGTTAACATTACATATGTACGCATCGGGCACTAAATACAAAACCAGTCACAAGTCAAAAACCAAAAATGCAGCAGAAAATTTAAAATAATTTAATTTCCTCCCAAATATAATGATACTTTTCTACTTAAAGAAGAAGGCTTTCATCTGAGGACCATTTGTTAAGAATAAAAAGGTTTTGAAAAATTACGAGTTGTGACTGCTTTGTATTTTGAGTGCGATATGTATAAGTACTTGATTGAGAAATTAAAGTGAATATACAAACCCGGATATGGACGCATAATACAATTTTTAAGTGGAAATGCAGCGTCCCCAACCATGAAGTAAGGAAATTTGATGCAAGTCCCAGGTAAATAAGCATCTTCAGGCAAATCTAGTTTACCATTCAACAATCGTTGTCCAAAGCCGGAATTCCATAATACTCCACCATCACTTTGGGAACCATATGCCCCGATGTCCACTGTTGTGAAAGTGTAGTTGGCGTCGCAACTTGCTAATAGTACAATGGAGTAACTTCCCTTATAGTTATAATAGAGAGATTCTGAATTGGGTGGACATAATAATGTGATGTAATTTCCGTCCACAGCACCAACGCAATTCGGAAAGTTCCACATAGCATTGAAATCTTCAGAAATACGTTTCCATTCATATTTGTTTGGGGGTGACAAGTAAATCATACCCAATTCCTCCCAAATTGCTTCACATACCTCAGTTATAAATGTGGTTACTGTTGATCGTCCCATTTTGAAGGCAGTAGCAAGTGTTTGCTTACTATCTCCATGCGCCAGATAACTACATAAATATACATACATACATACATGTATAATACATATGTATATATACATACATATATACATTTAAATTAAGTATTTTATTAACTAAATTGTATGGCAGTTATTATCACTTACGTAAGTGTTAAAAATAGTCTGCAGGAAGCAGATATGGATGGTCTGTTTGACATTTTTGTGAGCCGTGCCTTTAAAAGTTCCAACAACATATCAAAAACAGCAGGAGTCATCCGTACACTCTTTTGAAATTGCTCTGGATCTCTTTGGTGCATTTCTTCAAAGCTGGAGGCGAATAGTCCTGTGTGGTCGCGATCTTGATAAAGACTTCGCACCCAGAACCTACGCGTTGAACATTTTTTTAATAGTTCCAATGCTTCTTCCATCAAAAGCACAATTACAACCAATTCCAATATATCGTCCAAAAGCATTTTAAACTTTTATTCGTTTTTATTACAATAAAATTAAAAGATTACCAGCCTTTTTTATATGTAAATAAACAATACGTGAGTGTTGTCAAAGTTTTCATTGTGTCATACACCTTTTGCTTTGCGCTTTTCTGTTAAAGTTAGAAACGTCACGCAAAGCGAAAAAGTTCTATCTGACTCGGCCTTAATTGAAAGAGCATTAACATTTCATTAAATGGCCGCGCAACATTTTTTGAGTGCGAACCTGAAAAAAAGCAACAAAGCATTCGCTAAACATGACAATTGTCGACTTAAAGGTCCAACTATAATATGCGTACGCTAGCGCAGGCGAATTTGCGAATACATGCAATCAAATGTGTACAAACATAATTTGCTTTGCTAACTTTTCGTTGAATTTAACTTTCCTACGCATTGACCGAAACTGATAGCATTTTCTTGAAAGGCCAACTGTTTGTTCGTTGTTATTGATAATTATTTTTAGATACACACATACCATAGACTGTGATACGTGCACACAAGAGAAGCTGCAATGTACGCCGAAATCAATTCTACACATAATTGAATAAATAATGTTTAAAATTAATGGAAACATTAAATGTTTAGCGTTTGTTTATTGTATATATATTATAGTGTATTTGTGTATTTTCCTACCATTTACGATACGTTGCCAACCACTTGCACACATTTTTATACATTGTTGTACATTGTAGTACTTTCCAATTTATTTCTTAAATTACTTTCTGAATTGGTAATAACCTACTTGTGATAATATATATATGTATGTATAAATTGAAAATATTTATATATGTATTTACATGTTATGTATATATCATAAATTAGTTTTTGCAAAAGTGCATTGCTTTACAACTGAGTGTAAGTATAATATAGCCACACAAATGTTTGCTTATGCATTTGACAGTCTTTTCGTCCAGTTTTGACAGTAGCCAAAGCTAGCCTATGCATATTATAGTTGGGCCTTAAGGCTCAACTATAATATGCGTACGCTAGCGCAGTCGAATTTGCGAATACATGCAATCAAATGTGTGCGGCCATAGATTGCTTTGCTAACTTTTCGTTGAATTTAATTTTCCTACGCATTAACCGAAACTGATCGCATTTTCTTGAAAGGCCAACTGTTTGTTCGTTGTTATTGATAGTTATTTTTAGATACACACATACCATAGACTGTGATACGTGCACACAAGAGAAGCTGCAATGTACGCCGAAATCAATTCTACACATAATTGAATAAATAATGTTTAAAATTAATGGAAACATTAAATGTTTAGCGTTTGTTTATTGTATATATATTATAGTGTATTTGTGTATTTTCCTACCATTTACGATACGTTGCTAACTACTTGCACACATTGTTATACATTGTTGTACATTGTAGTACTTTCCAATTTATTTCTTAAATTACCTTCTAAATTGGTAAAAACCTACTTGTGATAATATATTTATGTATGTATAAATTGAAAATATTTTTATATGTATTTACATGTTATGTATATATCATAAATTAGTTTTTGCAAAAGTGCATTGCTTTACAACTGAGTGTAAGAATAATATAGCCACACAAATGTTCGCTTATGCATTTGACAGTCTTTCCGTCGAGTTTTGACAGTAGCCAAAGCTAGCGTACGCATATATAGTTGGGCCTTTATGCTGGATTCACCAATGGTTTCAGAACGAATTTCACGTACTGAAATATTTTTTTTAATGTAGTTTGACGTTTCTGTTTTAGACAGTGAGAGAGAGAGAGAGAGAGAGAGATAGAGAGAGCGAAAGATATTAACGTGTTTCGGAACCTGAATTGGTTTAATTTTAATTCATGTTCTGAAACAAGGCACATCTATACTAGGTATACTCAATTTGCAACCCTGCAGAAAATGTATGCAGTGGATTCGCCTTGATATGTATTTTGTTTGTGTAAAAAATTTTCGTTTGTCAAATGGACTTGATAAGTAAAATATAAGAAAAATGGCGATACAGAAGAAAAAACAACACAGCCACCAACAGACGCTAAATGAGAAAAATGTAAAGTGTTTATTTCAAGGTGTTTATTTATAAAATGTTTGTGCAGAAGTATGAAATTATTATATACATATTCATTGTTGGATGGAATTGGTGCTTATAAGGGTAAGCTTTTGTAAATACATATAATAATATTCATATATAAAAGTTCAATTTCATTAGTTCTGTCGGAGTTGATTCTGCAAGTTGACTAGACTAAGGTTCACATATATCCTGCTCTTATGAAAATTATTATTTACATATTCATTGCTGGATGGAATTGATACTTATAATGGTAAGCTTTTGTAAAGGCATATAATAATATAACATAAATAAAAGTTAAAATTAATTAGTTCTGTCGGAGTTGATTCAGAAAGTTGACTAGACTAAGGTTCACATATTTCCTACTCTTATGAAAGAATCGGTCACAAATTTTACATCTACAATTGCTACAAATAGCTCTAAACATGTCTCCGTCTAAGCCTTAAGAAATGAAGTTGTTGCAACACTCTAACAATCAAGAATCAATGACATTGAACAATTCGTCTTTAGATGATATGCCGGCAACATTTCAGCCAATTCTGGTGATTTTACAGAAGTCACGAAATGACTATCAGTCTGCCAATTATACAGCACCCATAGCCAATCTAGCAATAAAAATTGTAAGAAGGCTAACCAAATGTACTGAAATCGATAATAATAATGGACGAACTTGGCAGCCTATAAAAACTTTATATCGAAGAGAACAAGAACCCAGAAGATGAGAAGAACGGTGAATATAACTTATTTTTTATAAATGGATACCGCATATTTCAGCGCTTGGAACAACGATCCCTCTCCCTTAAATAATTTGCGCTTGCACACTGCACAAACACGCATTGTTTTATAAGTTCAGAAAATTTATTTAAATAAAACCTATTGCTTGTAATAATAATAAGCAAATCGACTATATATTATATATATAAATAACTTTTGTTTTCTTAGCAATATTCATAGAATTTATTTTTGTTTTTGAACTCTTCACAAATTTTCTTTTTGGCGCAAAGACTGAAATACAGATTTTGACAAGCGAGTTCAAGGCGAAAGAAGCAGATTTTGACAAACGAGTTCAAGGCGAATCAAGCGAATTGTATCAGCTGTTCGCCATTTTGCATATTAAGGTCACCTAGTATAGATGCGCCTTGTTCTGAAAGATTGCAACTGTGCTGCCAGAAAGTTTAATTTCTTAAGTGAAGTAGAACTGAGATGCCACATCATATTATATGTATAACAAAATACAGAACTTGTTTTATACTTTTGTATGTAATTATAACAAAACACTTGTTTTATATTGTTTGTGTACATAATAAAATACGTATTAGTCTGAAGGTCAGAGTAATACGAAAAACAACATAGTCATAAAATATAACAACAAAACTAATTACAGTAATAATATGATCGATTGAAGGTCAGACTCAAAGCATGGTATCAATACGAAAACCCTTTACGCTGATAACATGGCCTGAGTATCTCTAGAGTCTAGACAATATACATTTAACAATTCTAAGTATTTTCATCCCTAACATACACTAAACGAAAGTATAGATAAAAATGTAAATGCTTTCGTTATCTCTAGACAATAGACGTTTAACTAATTTAAGATATACAGAACGAAAGTATAAATAGAAATGTAAATGCTTTCGTTCTTCAGTTCATAAGAAGTGTTGAATGAAGAATATTTTAAGATAAGTGGTATCTTGAAATAAATATTTTTTTTAACGTAAGAACAAAGATTCTTAACTCGCACAATGGGACGCTGACTAATTTGATTGCATGGTCAATGCTCTGATAACAATGAATACAATATTTAATTTACAAACTAGTACCTTGCTTTTTAAATAATTAATATATCTTCAAGAATAGAAAAGTTTATTTCAATCATACTTAAAGCTAGCATTGCTTCTTCTTCTCAGTCGCTACAATAGACGTCGAATGTGTCCAAAAACGAACCGAGTGACTTTTCGTCACAACACCTATAAATATATCTGACTTTAAAAATCTAACGGAGGAAACTCGAAACATATATGTAAATAACTGTGATTGGTTTTATATGCCATCAACGTTGCATAAACTTCTTATTCATGGTTGTGAAATTTAAAAAGAATTTTGATTTACCTATTGGTAATATTTATATACCTGTATGAAATAAACATATTGTTTCAAATATATTCTTAGTTTATCTAAGAAATGCTCTCTGAAGATTATTTAGAATGTCTACAGAAAAGAATTAGAAAGAACAGACTTGTCGAAAAAATAGCGGAGAAAATTGTAATCAGGATTTATTGAATAAACTCCTAATTTCTTCTGATCGATTAATCTCATCTAATAGAAATAAGACAAATACAAGCAGCTCTAAACAATAATCAAGATATTAGTAATTACATAATAGTGGATGAATCTTTTAACACTGATTCAGATTCAGAAATTTATTTTAGTGATTAAGAAATTGTTTACAATCGTTATGTTATTTGAGTTTGCTTGTTACTCTATTATTAATTTTTATATATGTAAATATGTTTGTTTTTTTTTTCTCAAATAATAATTTAAACCTATTCATTTAATGTTCTGAGTATTTTGAAAACTTTAAGCCCTAAATAATCAGAGATTGGTATTATTTTATAAAAAAAACTATCACGCTTTATCACTTTATATGTGAAATGATAAATTAAAATAAAAAAAAATTATAATTACTAAGATGGCGGAATTCTTGGTATTGAATTGTTCTCTCACCGGAAAAATAACAGGATTTTTAAGAATGTCAATTCATTTTTGAAAATAATAGGCCCAGAGAGATATGTGCTAAAAATTTCATTAAGCTACCATAACTTCTTCGATTTTTTTCCACCTTTACTATAAGTACCGTTCAATATGCGTCATGCTAGAACAGTCCCTTAACAAAGCTCATATAGAACATTAAAATTTGGGTTTTTACTGAATATGCTTTGGTTGATCAAACTACATGTCTACACAAAATTATTACATTTTGGTTTTTTTTTGTTTAAACTTAAAAAGGGGAAATACCGGATTTAGATTTGTGTAATCATATGAATATTGCACAGATAATATTTATATACAAAGCACGGTTCATATAGATAAAAATCTAAAGCACGGATAATAGAGGTAAAACACGAATAATAGAGGGAAAAAATAAAAAGAACCGCATGTCGGTTAATAGATGTAACCGATTAATAGAGGGCCGGTTAATCGAGGTTTAACTGTACATGAAATATCGCATGTCTGCATGTGGTTGTTCGTTGCAGAAGTTCTGTTAGTATTAAACATCCGTTTGTACATAAATTTATACATTTGCCTCATATAACAAAATATTTAATGGGCGAAATGTGCGGTTGCGAGGCCTACTGAATGACCTTTTCAGAAAGTATACTTTTATTTACCAATAATATCTTCTAAATTTATATTGCAGTTTCGCAACATCAATACATATTTTACGTTTGCAGATTAATAAATTAACATTTCTTGCGTTGTTTTAAACAAATGTATTTCAAATCGGAAAATATTTGTTCGCGAAGGTATGTTGAAAGGTATGCTTATGGGCCTCAAAACAGGCATTGCGATACTTCCCTCTGAATGAGAGTGTTTCTTAAGGCCCCATTAGCCAGACGCTAAATTCGCAAGCGCAAACGCAGCGTAGCGCAAATGCTAACGCAGCTCCGCTTATAGAATGCTTAAAAACGCACCATATGTTTTGACAGAAAAAAATTGTGTATGTACAAATAATAAGAACACGTTAGTTGTGTAATGAGTCTGTTGATAAAAAACTGATTTATTCAAGTAAGTATTAGTATTTATACAAAAGTTTCTCTTAAACAATATTGGTTAACAATTTCTCTTTTTCTTTTTAGATCAACGGTGGATCATACTCTTTACAATGCTCTTTTTAGTCACTCTCAAAACTTGAAATACGAGCTGCATTAAAAATCAGTGTTTATTCTTAAAGTTTACTTTATCGTTTGTAACATGAATATGATTTAATAAATATGAACTAAATGTTTATTGTATGATTGGTATTCATATTACAATTGGGTGTTGGCTGTATTTTGATAGTGAATTTGGTGTGTGAGAAACTCTTGGTGAGGTATTTACAGTGTTGGGTAAAACTCCCCCAGACGAAGATCGGTGCCCGATTTCTGAAGGAAATTCAGGAAGTGATATAACAGTTTTATTTATAAGTTGTTTAGATTTGCATTTAAAAATAAAATATATAATGCTTAATAATATTACAATCGTTAATACAATATAAATAGTTAAGATTGTTGCTTCTTGATTGGCTTTCAATTCTTTTATAAAGTTTATATTTTCAATATGTTGGTAAGTTAGATTTTTGTATGGTAATTCTTCATTTAAATTTACAAGTATTTCTTTTGAGAGGTTTGGAATTAATATATTTTCGCCATACATTTTCTTATCGTACCAATTTTCCAAGATCATTATTCTACACTGTTCAAATCTTATAAGAAAGTGTCCAGTTAAGTTTATTGGTACATTATTACAATTTTGTTTTACTGTTATATTTTTCATATTAACAGCAAATATTAAGTTTGTGTCAATCTCTAGCACTTTTATGACATTATTTCTCTTAAAGCTACAGTTCATTTTTTCATTATTTAATAAATTTTCAATACAATTATCTTTAACAAGTGTTAAGTTTATCTTAAAATTAGTATCAAAGTATATTGTCTGATTCAAACTAAGATATTTATAAAATTCTTCATTTAATTCTAATTTATTTTTGTTTGGGATAGGTTGTACATAAATTTCATTAATTGGTCGTCAAAATGTTTATTTATTTTTAGTTGATGATTAGATTCTTCTATAACGTTATGATTATTAATTTCTATTAGTTTTAGTCTGTCTTCAATTTCCTTTCTGTCGTTATTGTCCATCGTTCCCACAATATATTTTAGTCCTGTTCCCACTATGTCAATGAGTCCTTGTTTTTGTCTTGTAGGAATCAACATTTTCAGTTCTAACTTTAAGTGTTGTATCCGGTGTTTCAGGTATTCGTCCTTGATGTCAGTCATATTTTTTTCAATGTCTTCTATAAAATCTTCATACCTTGTGACATTAAAAATGTGCAAGATATTTGTATAGCCCTCTATAAGTCTTCGTTGTCCCAAAAGTACTGTAGAAAACCCGTTTCCGTGTGTCAGGTCCATCACGTCAATTTTCTGAGCATGTGTCGTGCAAATCGCACATGTCATCAGGATCAAGCAAAACATCCAACGACCCGAAAGTATTTTTCGACTTTATCAATTGATCCTTGTAAACATTTTGGTTTTTATTTTTATATCTTTTATCAGTAATCTTTTCCAATATTACCCTTTCATGTCTAGTGTCTGTCTTATGAGCTCTATAATCCTTTTTGAATTTTTCATTTACTGGGTGATCTTTTCTTTTTCTATTAAGGTACGCTATATTCTTTTCTTTTCTCATCTCAATAGTTTTGTTAATTTTTTCATTCTCTATGGGATTACTTTGAAAATGAGTTTCTATTGGTTTTCTACCCGTTGTCAAATGGAGTGTGTTATTATAAATAAAATTTGCTTGAGTAGGCAAATCCAAGTTATAAACTATGTCAGATATTTCTTCTCTCTTCTTAAGGATTCTTATGTTTTCATTAAGATTGCTATGAAATCTTTCTATATCTGAGTTTCCTGTATGTCGGTAGGGGGTAGTAAAATGATAATTTACTTTATTTTTTTCTAAAAAATCTTTAAAGAGTGCTGAATTAAATCCAGGTTCATTATCCATAATTAATTTCTCTGGGGTCTTCATCAAGTTAAAAAGAATTGTAAAATGTTTTATCAAATTCAATGGGGTTCGTTCTTCAATCCTTTGAACAAGAGCATACTTAGAAAACTTATCGATTATTGTTATATATGCATTTTTTGTGTCTAAAAACCATATATCAGTATGGTAGATTTTATGCGGTGCGCTAGGGGTTTCCGTTTTTTCAAATGGAAGCTTTATAGGATTTCTTTCGATTTTATAATTGCAAATTTCGCAATTATTTATTACTTTTGCTATTTCTTTTCTTATGTTGGGGTAATAATATTTTCTTTTTAATTCCAAATATGTTTAATCAATGCCAGGATGGTTATTTTCATATTTATGATGCTTCATTATGATTTCCAACAATCTTGGTTTTTCTACATTTTCCAATAGCGTATATGTTCTATATATTTTGAATCTTTTAAGGTTTTTTAATTTTATTACCTGGCTTTGAATCATAGCATACAGTTCTTCTATATCACAGTATATTACTACATTTTCTTCATTGTTAATTATTTTAAGTATTTTTTTTTATATTATTTCGTAGTTGCCTGTATTGATTCCGAACCTATACAATTTTTTATTGAATTGGATTTTTTCTTCAAATGAATCTTCTTCTTGTTTTTCAATTAATATTTGTTTATTTGCAAACTGCAAAGGACTTTCTGTCACCGGAATGTGAGCTAGTCCATCATTTTGAGCGCTATGTACCGTTGGTACAGCAGAATTTCGTCTTTTCCTTATTTTAGTTTCCACGTTTTTAAGTTGAACGGCTTCTCTGTTTATAATTTTAAAATTTAATTTTTCGTTCTCATGTCTCCTCAAAAAATGCCTTTTCAAACCCACCTTGCTTTCAAATTTACCATTGCAGAGCTGACATTGAAAAATGTCTATGCCATGTTTTTGCTTTATGTGTTGATTTAAAACCTCTTTTCTCTTGTAAACCTTTTGACACGTATCACACTCAAAGATATTTAACTCCGCTTTCCTTGGAGTTTCTATTTCCATATTTTCGCGCCCAGCTATCATTTCATGTTCATTCTCATTTTGACCTTCAAAATATTAGTTCTTGATTGTTAATGACTATACTTTTCTGCTCATAATTTACAATAGAATTGTTGTCTCTCAACAACTTTGATCCAAAGATCCCATTAAAAACCGGATGAAAATCATATATTTTAAAAATTACATCTTCTTTTAAACCAATTTGAAGAGCATTTTTTGTAATTCTGGCTTCTTCCTTTATTATCAAATGACCAGATGCTGTTTTAATTTGTAAAGGTGTTTTTAAAGTATGAATTAAATGTTTAGGACAGTGATCCTTTTGAATCAAATTCTCGGTGGATCCTGTATCTATTAAGATTCTTGTTATTCGATTGTTCTTTTTGAACAAAACATAGGGCAATTTGAACTCGGATCGTCCTCCACTTGTGAGGCCATAGATGGAAAATTTTGAGAGGTTGATTGGTTACTTAAAAAATGGTTCTGTCTCGTTTGTCCACTTATGTCCATAGGTACTGGTCTAGAGTAATTGTTCTGTCTGGTGTAATCATTCTGTCTTGGGTAGTTGTTCGGTCCGGAGAAATTGTTCGGTCTTTGATAGTTATTCTGTCTGGAATAATTGTTATGTCTTGAGTAATTATTCTGTCCTTGATAATTGGAGTTGTTTGGAAGGCCGTTATTGAAATGATTATTATTATTAATAGTTTGGCCTTGATTTATTTTTTTATTTGGAATATATGTCTTAAAACTACTTTCATTCCCTTTATTTTTTTCAGTTAATAAATTGGCTTGATCCAACTCGTGTAAGGCTATTTCTAAAGAATTTGGTTTTAACGCACATAATATTGTTCGTAAGTTTATTGGTAGCTTATTTATAAATATTTTCAAAGCAGTGCCATTATTGTGCTCTATTTCGGCTTCGTTACCATCAATTCTATGTCTTTGATTTAACATAGACAATTTTGTTTGTATAAAATTATAATATTGGAGGACATCACCTCTGTATTGAGCATTTCTTAATTCTTCGTAAAATTGTTCAGCGGAAGTTAAACCTCCGAAATTTAATTCAAGTCAGTTTTTTATTTCCTCCCATCTTGTTAGATGAGGGTGAATTTCTAATACTAATCTAGCCCTACCTTTTATCTTACCCTTAATCAGGGATAAAAACAATCTCTGTGCCTCTGGTGTATACTGTTCCATTAATGGTATCACGGCATTGATACCTTCCAGAAATGGGTAAAGTTCTTCCTTTCTTCCGTCATAGTCCTGGGTCAACTGCAGAAACTTCAGGGGATCAATTTCCCTACTTACTCGCTGTTGTAATTGCTGTTGTTGTATCTCATTCTGTTGTGCTTGTTGTTGAAACTGCTGCTCGAGGTCAAATTCTTGTTGTAGAGCCATTCTGTTATCCTCAAACAGTTTCCTTCTTCTAAGTCTTCTGTTATCCACTTTTTCTTTAAAGCTGCCCAGGCAAATTCGTTACCTGGTGTCAATAAAATTTTTTTGATTTTTCTTAATCAGTTGCTTTTTTGACCTTCTAAGTGTCAATAGCAATTATTATTCACTTATTTTTAACTTTTTATTAATTAAAAGTTTTTCCAAATCTTATTTGTATTTTATCTTTATTTATTTCACTTTTATTTATGTTTAGGTTATAATCTTGGAGGGTCTCGTAAGAATCGCAAGAATTTATTTTTTTTTTACAATTATAGTCGTGCTCCTTTTTAGTAGGATCCTTTTTTTCGAATAGATTATTAAAAAGGAATTTTATTTGATGTTTCCTTTTTTATCTATCCTACCGACTGCGCCAATAATAAGAACACGTTAGTTGTGTAATGAGTCTGTTGATAAAAAACTGATTTATTCAAGTAAGTATTAGTATTTATACAAAAGTTTCTCTTAAACAATATTGGTTAACAATTTCTCTTTTTCTTTTTAGATCAACGGTGGATCATACTCTTTACAATGCTCTTTTTAGTCACTCTCAAAACTTGAAATACGAGCTGCATTAAAAATCAGTGTTTATTCTTAAAGTTTACTTTATCGTTTGTAACATGAATATGATTTAATAAATATGAACTAAATGTTTATTGTATGATTGGTATTCATATTACAATTGGGTGTTGGCTGTATTTTGATAGTGAATTTGGTGTGTGAGAAACTCTTGGTGAGGTATTTACAGTGTTGGGTAAAACTTACACATATATATGTACATACAACAAATTGTAGTGTTTAAAGTTATTTGAGTGGTAATATTAAAAAAGAAGATATGTATATTGTAAAATCGATATTGAAAATATATGTTTATTTGTTTTAAATTTTTACGTTTGTGCAAAATGTCACAGAATACTGAATAGCATGTGGTGTTTATCATTCAAAAACAAAAAATCAAAACAGGTGCTTAAAACAGTGATAGCACTTTCCTTTATGCGTTTTTACAGAAAACGTACGAATTTGTATAAATAGTACAATATTTTATTTTAAACTTGTGATCGGTGTAATATTTGCATTATATCTATAGATGAATTATAATTTTACTAATACATTTATTTTATAAGGGTGCTGCTGGCTGAAGTAGTGAACACAAAATTACGATGCCTTAGGTCCCCAGATTGACTTCGCCCTCAGTCATGGGTATGGTTTCCCATTTTTCTGGCTTGTACTCGTGCAAGATTGTAAATTACATATGTAGTAATATTGGTACCATATAAATTTATACCCATGCGTTCATATATCTACATATACATACGTATGTATCATACTGGTGCAATGAATGGCAGTAGACTTCAAATGGTTTGATGTTTCATAAAACTTGTCGAATAATTCAAAACAAAAATTTAAAACAAACGAAATAGAATAA
The DNA here is from genome assembly GCA_963675445.1 of Linnaemya vulpina. Classification (NCBI taxonomy): domain Eukaryota; kingdom Metazoa; phylum Arthropoda; class Insecta; order Diptera; family Tachinidae; genus Linnaemya; species Linnaemya vulpina. The sequence goes on along the minus strand of OY776277.1, from coordinate 60,282,381 downwards.
ATAGAATAAAACAGGTTTGATGTAACGAGACCATTCGAAAACAAATAGAAAAAATAGAAACGAAACAATGTTTGATTCCTTTTTTTCGAATGTTTTTTACATTTATATGTTTTAATAAGAAAACACAAATGATTCTAAAAAAAACTCGAAACATAGAATTGACAATTGTCATTCGTTCTTTAGTTGGAAAGAAATTTATAAGTAAGAATAACTATTGTTTATAATAAAAATTATTTTGAGTGAAAAATATATTAAAATTATAATGTATGTATATAAACATAAATATATGTATATAAATATATGTATGTATAAGATATTTTTTTGTTAAAAAATTTTTAATGTTGATTCACAAAACATTTCGTTTTGTGAAACACAAACAGTTATGAATAGAATAGTCAATTGACGAGTTGTTTTTTAACTCTAATATTTTTTTTACTCTTTTTTTGTGTTTGATTTGTTTGGTGTCTATTTTGTTTCGAAATACATTTCATATGCCTAAAAAAACAAATTATGATTTGATTTAAAAATCAAATGAATGATTTGAAAGCCCATTCGAGACAGTTGAAGCTAGACTATGGTATGTATAACATTAACCTATTATTGTACAAAAAATATTTACAGTCTGTTGTGATTTTATGAAGAAAAACAAGTTATATAGCAAATTAATTTATTGAATATGCTATGTATGTATATCTACAAATGTATCAACTAAATGTTCAAATATCAAACCTAACAAGAAGTAAAAAAAAGCTTTTGTGCGGCAGTCTCATTCAACATATCTACATGCCATCACTCTTGCGTAACTCTGCGCAAAATTCTATTTTCTGCAGGTTGGCTGCGCTGCGTTGCGTTTTTCAGCGTTCAAATAAGCATTTTCACAATTTGCCGTGTAACAGATTGAATCAACTGATGCGTTTGCGCAGCGTTTGCGATTTCAGCGTCTCGCTAAACAAAAGAGCGTAGGCGTACGTGTGAGTTTTGTTTCCACAACTGTGTATGGCGCTGAAACCAATGATGTATAACAATGGCTTTGTGTAAAGATAAGTGGTGTCAATTGCGATTGTGTTGGTGGGAATGCTGCTTTCTCTTTCATTACCTCAGGGAGATATGTACGGTTGCTAGGCCTTTAATTAAAAGCCTTTTCTATAAATATACTTTTATTTACCAATAATATCTTCTAAATTTATATTGCAGTTTCGCAACAACAAAACATCTTTTAGGGTTGCAGATGTGAATTATTGTGTTGTTTTGAGCAAAAGTATTTCAAATCAGAAAATATTTGTTCCTAAAGGTATGTTGAAAGGTATGCTTATAGGCTTCAAAACAGGCCTTGATATTTCCCTCTGAATGACAGTAAAAAATTTCATTTTACGTTCGCAAAATAAAAGAGCGTAAGCGTACGTCTGAGTTTTGTTTCCACAATTGTGTATGGAGGTGACATCACTGATTTAAATTTACTGCCTGTTCGCCGATGTCGAAAGCTATCGTTCGTTCGAATAAATAGCATTTAAAACAAAAACAATTTTCAAAACTTTCTTTTTGTTTTGAATGTTATTTATTCGAACGAACGATAGCTTTCGACATCGGCGAACAGGCAGTTAGCTTACACTTAAAATTTCAACGTTCGGCTGTACCAAACTTTAATTTGCGGCCACGTTGGATATGTAAGAGTACTTAAGAATATTGGACTCGGGATAAGGGATGTATGTCTGACTATATGTGAAATTGGAGTCTCCCTGGAAAGCTGAAGACTTCCTTCTTAGATTAATATTGAAAATAGTCCTATTATATATATATATATATATCTTTGGTATTTAAAATTAACATTCATGTTTTTTCTGCAATAAATATTATTTCATAACAAAATCAACAAGGCTATTAAATTGAGACTTTTTTTTGGTACATTCTATGTCCATTAATATGCGATTCTTTATCAAAAAGTATACACTTTCTAATAAAACTTATTATCTTTGCCTATATTAATGTTTCAAAACGAGGCATCTATATTATACCAACTTTGTTGAAACTAATTGTACCAGTAACATTCTCTTTGGTACAAGTTTTTTTTTTAACTTGTTATGAACAAAACAAATTGCTAAATTTGCTATTTTTAATTGGATGTGGTATTACTGAAAAAAACACCACTTGGATTTCAAGGAGGAACGGAAAGATGGAAATGATGTATTGTAGTTTCATTGAGTAACAAGTTATCAACTGACACCACGTAATTTCCCATCTTGATCACTTTAGTCACTAAAGTGATCAAGACCAAAGTTTAGTGAAACCTACCACACGTGCTTGATAAGCTAGCTAGTTTTTCTCATTGCTAGCACTCTTAGCCATAGCTTGCGCAGCGATTTGAGTAGAGTATTTCTTTGCTGTTTCTAGCACTAACCCGACCGCCAGATACGTGTTGTTCAGTGCTTTTGTCAATTGTTCCATCTGTTTGGTATATTCCGCCGTAATTTTGTTACACTGCTTTGTATTTAAAGTTTTGCAAGTGACTGACTCTGTACTTTCGCCTTTAATAGAAGAGCGGAATTTGGTTATTATTAGTCGACTTGTTGATTCTTTGGTTATATAATTTCTAGCAGTGCCCAATAGTTTTGTTCTTATTAATTTAACGGCTACGGTTTCATGTGTTTCTTTTAACGTATGCAATAATGACAAACCATCAATAAATCTTTGAAAATGTTCGACTTTTCCATCAAAATCTGGCAGTATTTTGCATGCCAATTCTATAAATTTTATTCCATCTGCCATTGTAGCTTCACTATACATACCGTATGACCTGACTTGATTTTCTTCTGAAAAAGTACCTTACTCCTCACTATCCTCTTCTAGATTGTGTGCATAAGTTTCATCCAAAGACGTAAGTAGTTTATCCCCAATGTTTTGTAATTTTGCTTGCCCACCAGAAATATCTTCTTCTACCTGCCTGCTATTGTCATCACTCGAAAGATGTTTCAGATTCTTCGCAGTTGCAACCATATGATTGTGATGAATCACTAGTAAGTTCAGACGTTTATGCTGTGTCTTTTCACTTGGTAAATTTGATTTGTTCAAGCATTTATACGATTTATCGAAAAAACTTTTATCACCCTATAGTTGCGCTAGGATTTCAGGCCATAAGGGCTTTTTTCCTGATCTTCACTCATTCGAGCCAAAAAGAAATGTTTTCATTGCCATCAATAATTAAGATGCAATATATTTGGACTTCCATAAAAGCTGATTAAATGTTGATTAAATTCAAATTAATTCAGGCAACTGTGTGCCAACAAAGCGCTTTCCTCCTATTCTTAGAACAAAAGTTTCTGCAAAACTAGAGCTAACATAAAATAGACCTAAAAGAAAGACATTTCCGAAATTCACAAAGTTTCGGCCATTTATATGCATATATATGCGCAAGGCCAAACTCCGAGACGACTTCAAGCATTTAGGTAGATACATATGTCATGAAGACGGTCAATATGCAAGATAATGTTTTCAAATTCACAGGTTAAAGAAACTCAATATGTATAATAGTGTGAACAAAATTTATGTTTTCATGAGAAATAGTCGTCCTCTGCCGCATTAAGCCATCCCGTGGACCTTAGGAAGGCCGATATTCTAGTCAGCTCTAGACTCGCCAGGCTTTCTAAGTCCGGCAGTAACCACCGGTGCAACGCCACTGCCCTTAAGCCGCCCAGGGCAGGACACTGACATAGAAGACGGAGTACTGCTTTTTCCTCCTCTTCGGCATTCGACCACAGCTATGTATGTGCTGTACACACCATTAATAGCAGAGATGGCCGCCTAGATATCGGCCATCTCTGCTATATGTATGTAAGTAGTAAATAAATTTAATAATCAGATACATGCTTAGAAACGTTGCGCACTAATATTACATATATTTCTTGTTTCTGTACTTCATACTTTTGAGTTCAAGTTATGAATTCTTTAAAAAAACAATTGTTTTAGTGAGTTGATCAAAATATAACTAACTTTGTTAAATTTAATTAATATTCGTAGGCTAATTGTTCGAAATTATTTAAGATCTCAGAAAGACATGATGATAAATATTCCAAGGCACACAGGAAAGTCAACATCAGTTTTATTCAACTTACACAGCAGAGCAGAACAGCTGTTTTCGAAAGTCGCAACACTTTCATCTTCAGTGCTCATGTGTATATTGTGTTTAACACCACTATTTAGGTGGCTTAGTTGAATGTGATAACAGTTCCTATTTACACAAATTTTATTGTGAAAAAGAATCCGAGAACTGTATCAACCTGATGTTAACACGTTTTTGTTTTAATAGCAGTGTTACCGTTTAATTATTTTCTTCATGGCCTATTTTTCAGAATTTTTATAACTAACTTTGTTTTTAATTTTTTGGTTCTTATATACTAATTACAAATATGATACAAATATGTATTTTTATTTAACAAGTAAGCAATTCTCTGGAAAAAGTTAAGTTTGCCATTTGTTTTATTAATTTTGTGTAGTTGCATTTATTTACTTTATTGCATTTTCGTTTATTTGTATGGGAACGGAAATGCGAGAAAAAAATTTTTATGAAAAAGTCTGATTTTAATAATTTGTTACGTTTTAATTTTTTGGAAAATAAATTGTTAAGTTTTTTTTAGTTATTTATTAATTTTGCGTAGTTGCATTTATTTACTTTATTGTATTTTCGTTTATTTCTTTGGGAACGGATATGAGAGTTAACAAATATAACTTTAGATTATGTTATTGATATGGTTTTTTAGGAGAGTGATAGAATATATTATAACACCCCCACCGTTAGTCTGAGGCTCCGCCGAGAAAACAATAAGGGTTCTTGTTTTATGTGTTTTTACATAGATTATGATAAAGATAATAATTAAAATAATAGAAATCCCTATACTACCCGCGGTGTTTATCAGGGTGTTTTTTAACTATTTATTATTAAAAATTTTTATGGTTTCATTGAAGTGTATATCCTTAATATCTAAGTCAGTAAGTTGAACATTGTTTTTATTTATTTTTAATATAAATGTTTCCAGAACAAATATTTCTCTCGTATTTACTTTAAAATTTTCATTAGTCTTTAGTTTTGTTTTAACAACACAGTTTTCGAATTTTATTAAATAATTTAAATTTTTCTAGTTTATATGGATGTTTACAGTTAGTTTCAACTTTATCTTGATAGTGTTTGAATATTAGTAAGCCAGGGTAAATTTTCTTTTCTTTTGAGTCTTTTGTTAATTTCATATTATGTTTAGGTTCAAGGTTTTTGACAATACTCGTTAGACAATTATCATTTATGTTTTCCAAGTTTTTGTATTCGAATGTTTTTGATTTATATGCTTCGTTGTTTTGAATAAGAACAGTGTTTCTGTTCAGTAATAAGCTTCTATTTTTATCATCGGGAATTGGTTCAAATACTACTTCCGAAAATAATATGTTCAAAAATCTTGGAACGTTTAATGTTAATTTTATGAGGTTTTCTTTGTATGTTAGAGTTACATTCGTCTGAAGATAAGATTCCATATTTTCTATAAAATTTAATTCTTCCTCTGTTAGTAGGTATGAAGGAATTATCCCCAATTTCGAATTAAAAATAACGTGTCCGATCTCGTTCACATGGTCCGTAAGTAGGTTAATGTCGTTATTAATGCGGAAGACGTTCTGTAAAAATAGGGCTTCGTCTTCTAAGTTGAGAATTTTATTCTGCGTCTCTGTCTTGAATCTGTTTACATATGTCTGTATTATTTTCTGCTGGCTATTTATGTGGTCCGTAATATTTGATATCTTGGCTGACATAGAAGTGTCCAAATATGAGACTTAGTCTAACGCTCTCATTGTGTCTCTGTTATTTTTTCCGAGTTTTATAATTTTGTCGTAAATTTGTTTTTCGTAGTCACTTTCCATTGTGCCTACCATAAATTTTATTAAATTCTTTGCCTATTGCGTTCACTAATCCTTGTTTTTGTCTGAATCTAGGTGTCAAGTTATTTATTTTCGTCCTACATATTTCCATGTTCTTATTTACGCTTTCCAATAGTAGAGTGATATTTGTGTAAGTATCCGAAAGTTTATGGATATTATCCTGTAAAAAAGTGGCTGTTTCCATATATCCTAATGTCTCTTATCTTAATTGGTATATAACCATGATTATCAGATAGGTCTTGAATGTCGAGATATTGTCCGTAGGCAATTACAAAAATAGTAGTCAGAAAAATCCGAAGTGTCATCTGGACAGGTTGTATATTATATATTTGTATATTTGGAGGAGTATTATTATTTAACTTTTATTCTGGGGTTGTCCCTACCCTGAAATTTCTTACTTCGTCTGATATGACGTCTATATCTCTCATGGTTTTTACCCCCTCTAATCTCTTTGCTATAATTTGAATAATCCTCTATTGTCACATCTGTCCTATCTTTATTCAATTTGCCTATGTGTTTCTCTTTTTTCTTAGTCATCAAATCATGAATCTCTGTATATTTCTCCTCATTAATTTTTCCATTCAGGAAATCGATAGGTTTGATCTTGGTTGTACTATGAATTGTGTTGTTGTAATACCCTATTCTCCGCATAATTTTTTCCTCTGTTGGTTGTTCTTTATTCTTTTCATCGTGCCATAAAAGCCTTATATGGTATTGTGTAGACGTTCTATGTCTGTATTGTAATTTTCATTGAGGAATTCGCTCATTGGAGTGGCTTTAAACACTAGCTCATTGTCTACAGTTATTTTTCCTGTCTTACCAAATGTATTTATGTACTGTAGTAGTTTAATCCCAAATTCTGTCCAAGTTCTACTGTTTATCTTGTATGCGACTGCATGTTTTGTAAATTTGTCTATTATTGTCATAAAAAGTTCCTTTTTTTAAGTGTAGAATACGTCTATATGAGCTATCTCCCGTCATTTGAGTGGGGTTTCACTGACTTTAAATTGTATTTTTGGTGGTTTTCTATCATATTTTTCAATTGTGCATACTTAACAATTGTTAATGAATTGTGTTATTATTAATTTTAGATAGGGGTTGTATATTTTGTTTTTTAGTTCCCCGTGGACAGCCTCATTTCCCCGGTGATTCTTACTTAAATTTTCTTTTTCTATAGCATCCATCAGTTCTTCTTCGTCTTTCATATCTCTAAGCAACTTGGTACATCTTATTATTCTAAATTTGTAATTATTTGAAAAAAGTTCCCTCTATACGTTGTCCAGAGTGCTAAAAAATTCCCTCTCTATGTAAATTGCATTCAGTTGGTTTGGATTGAAATGATTTTTCAAAAGAGATATTGAAGTTTCCCTGTAGAGTTTCTTAATTCTTATTATCTTTCTATTATTCCTGAAGACGTTCTCATTCTTTATCTTGGCTGCACCTGAAGAAATTTTCTTTATAATGATTTGGTTCTTAAACATGTTGATGGGGGATTCCGTTTCGTTTGTCCTAGGCACCTCGGATTCAAAAGTATTGACGTTAGCAAGTTCGGGTTCTATTCTCGATAGTGCATCGGCGTTGTTGATTCTTATACCTTTTTTATAAAGGATTTTATAATCAAACTCAGAAAGTTTAAGCCTCCATCTTACCAATTTTGAATTGGTTTTCTTAATCGAAAATAGCCATGTGAGAGGTTTGTGGTCTAGTGCAAAATTGTTAGGATCCGTCGTAAGTGTGAATTCTTTCGAGAAGTTTGGATAGGCCAGAATTGGGGTTAGTAATGTTCTAAGGGTATTGAAACTCTTTATATATCCTGGGTCAGCAATGTTCATTTTGGTGTCCTTCTGCAGGTAGTTGGTCATAGGCTTAGCTATCCTAGAATAATATTTTATAAATTTTCCATAGTATCCTGTTAGTTTGGGAGTTTTAGGTATTGGGTAATTTTTGACGCAATCTATCTTTTTAGGGTTAGCTTTTATTCCAAGAGGTGTCACTATGTGTCCGAAAAATTCAGTCTCACGTTTAAAAAACTCCGATTTATCTAACTGTATTTTAAGGCTAGCTTCTTGTAAGCATTGAAAAATTAAATTAATTGAATTAATGTGTTCTTGTAGGGAGGTGGAGAAGATGATTATGTCGTCTAAGTAAACTAGGCAAATCGTGTTAATGTAGTCTTTAAGAACATTATTCATACACATTTGGAATGTCGCTGGGGATGTTTTCAACCCGAACGGCAATTTAATGAATTGATAATGTCCCCCTTCTACGGTGAAGGCCGTATTATGAATATCTTGTTCTTTAACTTCGAACTGATGAAATCCTTTGGCCAAATCCAATGTGGTAAAATCTTCCTAGTTTATCAAGGATTTCGTCGATGTTAGGAATTGGGTACATGTCGTCTATGGTAACTTCATTGAGTTTCCGATTGTCTACGACAAGCCTCCATTTGGTTTTTCCACTTGCAGAGTTACTGTGTCTGATAATTTTACTGCCTAGAATTTCTTGTATTTGCGCCTCTACTTCGTTCTTATATATGTAGGGGTAGCGGTATGATTTCGTATGTATGGGTATGTTGTCGATGGTTCTGATCTCATGTTTTAACATTCACATCATGTTATTTCAGTACCATCCCGATAAAAAATGTTTGGGTATCTCCTGGTTTGTGTCAAAAGTTGTCTCTTTTCTTAAACATTTGTGTGATCTGTTCGAATTTGTTCTGCCAATGGTTTACTATTTCTACCTTTAATGGTAAGGAAATCTTCGTAGTCTGTCTACCTTCTGCGTAGTTGAACGATAGTTCTTAGGTAAGTTGATTATTTCTCTTCTGTCTTCTCTTCAAAACACATTACGTCGTCGTTGAGCTTACTATCTTCGAAAATCATTGGCAAAGTTCTGTTACCAAAAGTTATGCTCCTAGTCTTATAATCTATGTTAGCATTTAATGGTCTTATGATGTCATTTTCTATTAGGCCATCATAGAAGTTATGAAATTATGAAAAATTCAAGTGTGCCTATTGCTCTTAATTCTTCAAAAGTGGGTATTATAGCTTTTTTATTAACACAAAGTTGGTGTTGTAATGTTTTTATTAATAGAGGGTTTGTTAAGTGACCTAACTTAGTCTTGATTGCTATAGATGGTAGTTTGCTCCTGAGGCTGGAATCTGAAAACTTTCGGATAGTTCCATTTTGCCTATGTCCATAGGATCCGAGGTATGTCTGAAGCTCTGTCTGTTCCTAATGAAAGGTGGGTTCGATGGGGTTTGACTATGTAGATTCCGATGTGGTTGTTCGAGGAAAATTTGTTCGTTGGTCATGAAAAGGTTGTTGGTTATTCAAAAGTTGTTGTCGGTTATATCTAAGTTGTTTGTTGTTCATGGGTTGGTTATGGAAATGTCTTCGTTTGTTATTAAAGTCTAGACGTTTGTTTGGTTGCTAGTTGCTTTTTTGGAGTACCTTATTATTGTCCATCGAATAAGAATACCTGGCTTAGAACAGAATGTCCATGGCTCTCTCTCTTAATCTGCTGAGTTTCGGCAAAATAGTATTGATTTCATCGGTTCGGGCAGCTTGATTTTGAAAATATTCAATGCGGTGTGCATGTTTTTGATTGCACTTTGTCTGGCGGCATCATCTTCCCCTAATATGACTTTTATTTTGTTATTTAGCCTTTGTAGTTTATTTTTTATATTTTTATAAAATTTCACTGCATTAGTTTTAAATGTTACACTCCTTATCTCATCAAAAAGCTCCTCACAGGATCGCTTGTCCCTAAGGTTGTTTTGCAGAATGTTCTTTATCTCTGGCCAAGAGACGGCGTGGCAGTTGATTTCCATAGTCTGCCTGGCTTTTCCTTTAAGTTTTGACTTGATTATGTCCGAAAATAGTAATTGTGATAGTTCGTCAAACGGGCGCAAATGCGGGTGTACCCTATGAGTGTAGTGAAGGTTTGTAGGTCCCTATGGTCCCCATTAAACTCTGGTAAATTGCTCAGGTATTTTAATGGGTTTATTGATAGTCTGTTAGCTTGATCTACTCCTAGTCTACCATTTTCTATACCCTAATATGTTTTAGTTTTACTTTCTTAACTAAATATTTCTCTTCTGCGAATTGCTTTATTATATTTCCAATGCTATTGTAATTTTCTCACTTATATTCATTTAACACTTACAGGATATTAGGTTTTAATTATGACTGATATTGTATATGTATATTAGTGTGTGCCAATAAAAATCTTTTCTTTGCTCCAACTTTTTTTGAAAGCTTATAGTGTTAAGTATTCTTGAGATTTTTTTCAAATTTTTCAGAGGTAATTATTAGCCATGGCCACCCCGCGTTCGGCGATATCATTTACGACGTGCAATTGCTTAACTTTGTTCTTCGCTTCATTAAATGATTTGCTTGTATGCCATTTTTGTGGATCTATTTGCAAAAAATCAACGGAAATGTTGCTGGCTTCAGAAAAGGCTAGGCTGTCTTCGGATATGAAATCTTGAATTTGTTTTTTAAGCATGTTTTCGAATAATTCTGTGTTTATTATTTCTTTGCCGGTACTTGGTGCGTGTAGATTTTGGACCATTAAACGCAAAGATTTGGTGTCGATACGTTCATCAAAAAACGCCAAGGCAGCCAACTTGCCGGATAGGTACCAGTGATGCCCCAGAAAAGTTTTCAACATGGCGCGTGCGATTGATCCGCTAAGGTTTTTATAGTTATCTAATTGCTTCAATAAACTTAAATCGTTGAGAGGAGCGTATCTAGGGCATTGGCATAGGTACCAATTTTTAATGTATACTCTTAAAATTCAACAAGGCGTAAATTTTTTTTAGCGTTTATGGAGGATTGCAGCTGGTTTTTAAAATGCATATTTTTAAAGAATATATAATTTTCATCATCCAACGTGTATATGTTCTTCTTCATTTTATAACATTTATGAACTAAAAATAAATCTTACTCTTAATGTTAATTTGGTGTGGATTGGCATCGAGGACTTCTGATTCCGTTGAGTTTTGGTTCTACTTTTGGTTGTGTTGTTACTTGGTGAATGAGGAAAAACATTTTTGTATTTTTCCTTGAAGAGTGTTGTCACTTGATGGTTTGATTTTGGTGAACCAAAAAAATTTTTGTTGGATCCAGATGTTTTAATAAAATTTTTCACTTATTGAATTAAGGATATTATTTTTCAGAATGTTTTTATAAGACTTTTTACTTGTTGAATTAAGAATATCTATTATTTTTCAGAATGTTCTTATAAAACTTTTTATTTGTTGAATTAAGAATATTGTTTTTATTTTTCGAAGGTTCTTGTATTAAGGATATTGTTATTTTTATATATAAAATAATTTTTTTTTGGAGTGTTTACCAAGGGATTTTTGATTCGTAGGATGAATACACACATGGATTTGTTCTCAGGTTTGTGCACAGGTACCGCACTAGAAATTGAAATTTCGGGTTCTACCGCGTATTTGAAGAAATCTTTTGTTTTTCTTATCCTTTAAATATTGTTTTCACTTTTTGAAACTTTATTTTTATTTTACGTTGGGTAGAACTTGCGGTATCCTACCGACTGCGCCACTTTTGAGTTCAAGTTATGAACTCTTTAAAAAAAAAAACAAAATGTTTTAGTGAGTTGATCAAAATATAACTAACATTATTTTTAATTTTTTGGTTCTTATATACTAATTACAAATATGTATTTTTATTTAACAAGTAAACAATTCTCTGGAAAAAGTTAAGTTTGTAATTTGTTTTATTAATTTTGTGTAGTTGCATTTATTTACTTTATTGCATTTTCGTTTATTTGTATGGGAACGGAAATGCGAGAAAAAAATTTTTATGAAAAAGGCTGATTTTAATAATTTGTTACGTTTTAATTTTTTGGAAAATAAATTGTTAAGTTTTTTTTAGTTATTTATTAATTTTGCGTAGTTGCATTTATTTACTTTATTGTATTTTCGTTTATTTCTTTGGGAACGGATATGAGAGTTAACAAATATAACTTTAGATTATGTTGTTGATATGGTTTTTTAGGAGAGTGATAGAATATATTATAACACCCCCACCGTTAGTCTGAGGCTCCGCCGAGAAAACAATAAGGGTTCTTGTTTTATGTGTTTTTACATAGATTATGATAAAGATAATAATTAAAATAATAGAAATCCCTATACTACCCGCGGTGTTTATCAGGGTGCTTTTTAACTATTTATTATTAAAAATTTTTATGGTTTCATTGAAGTGTATATCCTTAATATCTAAGTCAGTAAGTTGAACATTGTTTTTATTTATTTTTAATATAAATGTTTCCAGAACAAATATTTCTCTCGTATTTACTTTAAAATTTTCATTAGTCTTTAGTTTTGTTTTAACAACACAGTTTTCGAATTTTATTAAATAATTTAAATTTGTCTAGTTTATATGGATGTTTACAGTTAGTTTCAACTTTATCTTGATAGTGTTTGAATATTAGTAAGCCAGGGTAAATTTTCTTTTCTTTTGAGTCTTTTGTTAATTTCATATTATGTTTAGGTTCAAGGTTTTTGACAATACTCGTTAGACAATTATCATTTATGTTTTCCAAGTTTTTCTATTCGAATGTTTTTGATTTATATGCTTCGTTGTTTTGAATAAGAACAGTGCTTCTGTTCAGTAATAAGCTTCTATTTTTATCATCGGGAATTGGTTCAAAAACTACTTCCGAAAATAATATGTTCAAAAATCTTGGAACGTTTAATGTTAATTTTATGAGGTTTTCTTTGTATGTTAGAGTTACATTCGTCTGAAGATAAGATTCCATATTTTCTATAAAATTTAATTCTTCCTCTGTTAGTAGGTATGAAGGAATTATCCCCAATTTCGAATTAAAAATAACGTGTCCGATCTCGTTCACATGGTCCGTAAGTAGGTTAATGTCGTTATTAATGCGGAAGACGTTCTGTAAAAATAGGGCTTCGTCTTCTAAGTTGAGAATTTTATTCTGCGTCTCTGTCTTGAATCTGTTTACATATGTCTGTATTATTTTCTGCTGGCTATTTATGTGGTCCGTAATATTTGATATCTTGGCTGACATAGAAGTGTCCAAATATGAGACTTAGTCTAACGCTCTCATTGTGTCTCTGTTATTTTTTCCGAGTTTTATAATTTTGTCGTAAATTTGTTTTTCGTAGTCACTTTCCATTGTGCCTACCATAAATTTTATTCAATTCTTTGCCTATTGCGTTCACTAATCCTTGTTTTTGTCTGAATCTAGGTGTCAAGTTATTTATTTTCGTCCTACATATTTCCATGTTTTTATTTACGCTTTCCAATAGTAGAGTGATATTTGTGTAAGTATCCGAAAGTTTATGGATATTATCCTGTAAAAAAGTGGCTGTTTCCATATATCCTAATGTCTCTTACGTCTCTTATCTTAATTGGTATATAACCATGATTATCAGATAGGTCTTGAATGTCGAGGTATTGTCCGTAGGCAATTACAGAAAAATCCGAAGTGTCATCTGGACAGGTTGTATATTATATATCTGTATATTTGGAGGAGTATTATTATTTAACTTTTATTCTGGGGTTGTCCCTACCCTGAAATTTCTTGCTTCGTCTGATATGACGTCTATATCTCTCATGGTTTTTACCCCCTCTAATCTCTTTGCTATAATTTGAATAATCCTCTATTGTCACATCTGTCCTATCTTTATTCAATTTGCCTATGTGTTTCTCTTTTTTCTTAGTCATCATATCATGAATCTCTGTATATTTCTCCTCATTAATTTTTCCATTCAGGAAATCGATAGGTTTGATCTTGGTTGTACTATGAATTGTGTTGTTGTAATACCCTATTCTCCGCATAATTTTTTCCTCTGTTGGTTGTTCTTTATTCTTTTCATCGTGCCATAAAAGCCTTATATGGTATTGTGTAGACGTTCTATGTCTGTATTGGAAGTGTGGTTACTGCTTGAGGTAGTGTATATTAATTTTTTTTTCATTGAGGAATTCGCTCATTGGAGTGGCTTTAAACACTAGCTCATTGTCTACAGTTATTTTTCCTGTCTTACCAAATGTATTTATGTACTGTAGTAGTTTAATCCCAAATTCTGTCCAAGTTCTACTGTTTATCTTGTATGCGACTGCATGTTTTGTAAATTTGTCTATTATTGTCATAAAAAGTTCCTTTTTTTAAGTGTAGAATACGTCTATATGAGCTATCTCCCGTCATTTGAGTGGGGTTTCACTGACTTTAAATTGTATTTTTGGTGGTTTTCTATCATATTTTTCAATTGTGCATACTTAACAATTGTTAATGAATTGTGTTATTATTAATTTTAGATAGGGGTTGTATATTTTGTTTTTTAGTTCCCCGTGGACAGCCTCATTTCCCCGGTGATTCTTGCTTAAATTTTCTTTTTCTATAGCATCCATCAGTTCTTCTTCGTCTTTCATATCTCTAGGCAACTTGGTACATCTTATTATTCTAAATTTGTAATTATTTGAAAAAAGTTCCCTCTATACGTTGTCCAGAGTGCTAAAAAATTCCCTCTCTATGTAAATTGCATTCAGTTGGTTTGGATTGAAATGATTTTTCAAGAGAGATATTGAAGTTTCCCTGTAGAGTTTCTTAATTCTTATTATCTTTCTATTATTCCTGAAGACGTTCTCATTCTTTATCTTGGCTGCACCTGAAGAAATTTTCTTTATAATGATTTGGTTCTTAAACATGTTGATGGGGGATTCCGTTTCGTTTGTCCTAGGCACCTCGGATTCAAAAGTATTGACGTTAGCAAGTTCGGGTTCTATTCTCGATAGTGCATCGGCGTTGTTGATTCTTATACCTTTTTTATAAAGGATTTTATAATCAAACTCAGAAAGTTTAAGCCTCCATCTTACCAATTTTGAATTGGTTTTCTTAATCGAAAATAGCCATGTGAGAGGTTTGTGGTCTAGTGCAAAATTGTTAGGATCCGTCGTAAGTGTGAATTCTTTCGAGAAGTTTGGATAGGCCAGAATTGGGGTTAGTAATGTTCTAAGGGTATTGAAACTCTTTATATATTCTGGGTCAGCAATGTTCATTTTGGTGTCCTTCTGCAGGTAGTTGGTCATAGGCTTAGCTATCCTAGAATAATACTTTATAAATTTTCCATAGTATCCTGTTAGTTTGGGAGTTTTAGGTATTGGGTAATTTTTGACGTAATCTATCTTTTTAGGGTTAGCTTTTATTCCAAGAGGTGTCACTATGTGTCCGAAAAATTCAGTCTCACGTTTAAAAAAACTCCGATTTATCTAACTGTATTTTAAGGCTAGCTTCTTGTAAGCATTGAAAAATTAAATTAATTGAATTAATGTGTTCTTGTAGGGAGGTGGAGAAGATGATTATGTCGTCTAAGTAAACTAGGCAAATCTTGTTAATGTAGTCTTTAAGAACATTATTCATACACATTTGGAATGTCGCTGGGGCTGTTTTCAACCCGAACGGCAATTTAATGAATTGATAATGTCCCCCTTCTACGGTGAAGGCCGTATTATGAATATCTTGTTCTTTAACTTCGAACTGATGAAATCCTTTGGCCAAATCCAATGTGGTAAAATCTTCCCAGTTTATCAAGGATTTCGTCGATGTTAGGAATTGGGTACATGTCGTCTATGGTAACTTCATTGAGTTTCCGATTGTCTACGACAAGCCTCCATTTGGTTTTTCCACTTGCATCGGCCTTCTTCGCCACTATCCAAATGGGTGCGGAATAAGGAGAGTTACTGTGTCTGAAAATTTTGCTGCCTAGAATTTCTTGTATTTGCGCCTCTACTTCGTTCTTATATATGTAGGGGTAGCGGTATGATTTCGTATGTATGGGTATGTTGTCGATGGTTCTGATCTCATGTTTTAACATTCACATCATGTTATTTCAGTACCATCCCGATAAAAAATGTTTGGGTATCTCCTGGTTTGTGTCAAAAGTTGTCTCTTTTCTTAAACATTTGTGTGATCTGTTCGAATTTGTTCTGCCAATGGTTTACTATTTCTACCTTTAATGGTAAGGAAATCTTCGTAGTCTGTCTACCTTCTGCGTAGTCGAACGATAGTTCTTAGGTAAGTTGATTATTTCTCTTCTGTCTTCTCTTCAAAACACATTACGTCGTCGTTGAGCTTACTATCTTCGAAAATCATTGGCAAGGTTCTGTTACCAAAAGTTTTGCTCCTAGTCTTATAATCTATGTTAGCATTTAATGGTCTTATGATGTCATTTCCTATTAGGCGATCATAGAAGTTATGAAATTATGAAAATTCAAGTGTGCCTATTGCTCTTAATTCTTCAAAAGTGGGTATTATAGCTTTTTTATTAACACAAAGTTGGTGTTGTAATGTTTTTATTAATAGAGGGTTTGTTAAGTGACCTAACTTAGTCTTGATTGCTATAGATGGTAGTTTGCTCCTGAGGCTGGAATCTGAAAACTTTCGGATAGTTCCATTTTGCCTATGTCCATAGGATCCGGGGTATGTCTGAAGCTCTGTCTGTTCCTAATGAAAGGTGGGTTCGATGGGGTTTGACTATGTAGATTCCGATGTGGTTGTTCGAGGAAAATTTGTTCGTTGGTCATGAAAAGGTTGTTGGTTATTCAAAAGTTGTTGTCGGTTATATCTAAGTTGTTTGTTGTTCATGGGTTGGTTATGGAAATGTCTTCGTTTGTTATTAAAGTCTAGACGTTTGTTTGGTTGCTAGTTGCTTTTTTGGAGTACCTTATTATTGTCCATCGAATAAGAATACCTGGCTTAGAACAGAATGTCCATGGCTCTCTCTCTTAATCTGCTGAGTTTCGGCAAAATAGTATTGATTTCATCGGTTCGGGCAGCTTGATTTTGAAAATATTCAATGCGGTGTGCATGTTTTTGATTGCACTTTTTCTGGCGGCTTCATCTTCCCCTAATATGACTTTTATTTTGTTATTTAGCCTTTGTAGTTTATTTTTTATATTTTTATAAAATTTCACTGCATTAGTTTTAAATGTTACACTCCTTATCTTATCAAAAAGCTCCTCACAGGATCGCTTGTCCCTAAGGTTGTTTTGCAGAATGTTCTTTATCTCTGGCCAAGAGACGGCGTGGAAGTTGATTTCCATAGTCTGCCTGGCTTTTCCTTTAAATTTTGACTTGATTATGTCCGAAAATAGTAATTGTGATAGTTCGTCAAACGGGCGCAAACGCGGGTGTACCCTATCTATGAGTGTAGTGAAGGTTTGTAGGTCCCTATGGTCCCCATTAAACTCTGGTAAATTGCTCAGGTATTTTAATGGGTTTATTGATAGTCTGTTAGCTTGATCTACTCCTAGTCTACCATTTTCTATACCCTAATATGTTTTAGTTTTACTTTCTTAACTAAATATTTCTCTTCTGCGAATTGCTTTATTATATTTCCAATGCAATTGTAATTTTCTCACTTATATTCATTTAACACTTACAGGATATTAGGTTTTAATTATGACTGATATTATATATGTATATTAGTGTGTGCCAATAAAAATCTTTTCTTTGCTCCAACTTTTTTTGAAAGCTTATAGTGTTAAGTATTCTTGAGATTTTTTTCAAATTTTTCAGAGGTAATTATTAGCCGTGGCCACCCCGCGTTCGGCGATATCATTTACGACGTGCAATTGCTTAACTTTGTTCTTCGCTTCATTAAATGATTTTTTTGTATGCCATTTTTGTGGATCTATTTGCAAAAAATCAACGGAAATGTTGCTGGCTTCAGAACAGGCTAGACTGTCTTCGGATATGAAATCTTGAATTTGTTTTTTAAGCATGTTTTCGAATAATTCTGTGTTTATTATTTCTTTGCCGGTACTTGGTGCGTGTAGATTTTGGACCATTAAACGCAAAGATTTGGTGTCGATACGTTCATCAAAAAACGCCAAGGCAGCCAACTTGCCGGATAGGTACCAGTGATGCCCCAGAAAAGTTTTCAACATGGCGCGTGCGATTGATCCGCTAAGGTTTTTATAGTTATCTAATTGCTTCAATAAACTTAAATCGTTGAGAGGAGCGTATCTAGGGCATTGGCATAGGTACCAATTTTTAATGTATACTCTTAAAATTCAACAAGGCGTCAATTTTTTTAGCGTTTATGGAGGATTGCAGCTGGTTTTTAAAATGCATATTTTTAAAGAATATATAATTTTCATCATCCAACGTGTATATGTTCTTCTTCATTTTATAACATTTATGAACTAAAAATAAATCTTACTCTTAATGTTAATTTGGTGTGGATTGGCATCGAGGACTTCTGATTCCGTTGAGTTTTGGTTCTACTTTTGGTTGTGTTGTTACTTGGTGAATGAGGAAAAATATTTTTGTATTTTTCCTTGAAGAGTGTTGTCACTTGATGGTTTGATTTTGGTGAACCAAAAAAAATTTTTGTTGGATCCAGATGTTTTTATAAAATTTTTCACTTGTTGAATTAAGGATATTATTTTTCAGAATGTTTTTGTAAGACTTTTTACTTGTTGAATTAAGAATATCTATTATTTTTCAGAATGTTCTTATAAAACTTTTTATTTGTTGAATTAAGAATATTGTTTTTATTTTTCGAAGGTTCTTGTATTAAGGATATTGTTATTTTTATATATAAAATAATTTTTTTTGGAGTGTTTACCAAGGGATTTTTGATTCGTAGGATGAATACACACATGGATTTGTTCGCGGGTTTGTGCACAGGTACCGCACTAGAAATTGAAATTTCGGGTTCTACCGCGTATTTGAAGAAATCTTTTGTTTTTCTTATCCTTTAAATATTGTTTTCACTTTTTGAAACTTTATTTTTATTTTACGTTGGGTAGAACTTGCGGTATCCTACCGACTGCGCCACTTTTGAGTTCAAGTTATGAACTCTTTAAAAAAAAAAACACAAATGTTTTAGTGAGTTGATCAAAATATAACTAACTTTATTTTTCATTTTTTGGTTCTTATATACTAATTACAAATATGTATTTTTATTTAACAAGTAAACAATTCTCTGGAAAAAGTTAAGTTTGTAATTTGTTTTATTAATTTTGTGTAGTTGCATTTATTTACTTTATTGCATTTTCGTTTATTTATATGAGAACAGAAATGGGAGAAAACAATTTTTAAGAAAAAGTTTGATTTTAATAATTTGTTACGTGTTAATTTTTTGGAAAATAAGTTGTTAAGTTTGTTTAGTTGTTTATTAATTTTGCGTAGTTGCATTTATTTACTTTATTGTATTTTCGTTTATTTATATGGGAACGGATATGCGAGTTAACAAATATTACTTTAGATTATGTTATTGATATGGTTTTTTAGGAGTGATGGGTGATATTATAACACTTCATCTTGATGCTGTTATTTGCTGTCTTTTTCGCTTTGTTGTTGTTGTTGCTGCGCTGATGGTTAATGATGACTTGTTCAGCTGCCATGGAATTATATTGATGTTAATGCCATGCGATGTGCTTTCTTAGTACCGTACTTGGTTTTGATAAATTTTCAGATTTGTTGTGCATGCCTTTTGATTTCTTTTCAGTTATATGTAGGTACATATTTTTCATAATTCTTTGACTTGTTTGCTATACTTTCTTGTCACTTTCTTGTACAGTCATGTTTTAGTTTAAATTTGCTACTTCTTCGTTTTGTTTTTTTTAAATAAAAAATATAACGATTCCTTTTCCCTTTTTTCTCTGTTTAATTTAGTAATACCATTTAATACCGTTACTATTTGTTTCCCTGTTTTGTATTTCTTCTCTGGTCTTAAATCTTAAATCTTACATAGTAGATTTTAAATTAACAAAAAATGTTCAGTGTGCAATCTTTAGATGCACATACATATGTACATATGTATGTATATGCAAACTTGATTGTGATTTTATTTAAGTTATTAACACTAACTAATTTTCTCAATTATATTTTTGTTATTTTGCATTTATCCATTTTTTTCTTGTTGTTCTGTAAATAACCATTTTTTTCCAAATTATTTTGCCAAAATTTTTTTAGGTATAAATGTTTTTATTGTTCTAATCGTTTCCAAATAATAAAATGTTATAACAAGATATTTCTTTTTATGTACATACATATGTAATTGAACAAACTCAGTTTTCCAAAATGCTGTTTCTTTAAATTTTCGGTTTACGTACATATGTATGTATATATGTTTTTTTCTAGTTTTTTTTCTTTTTGTACTTGTTGACTCTTATATTTTTGGTTATTGTCATCTTATTTAGACTTTTCTTTGATTTTTCAAGAAGTTCTTATAATAATGTTGTCTTTAAATTTCTCAATTTTCCATTGAATTTTCTTAATTGTTCGGATATTTCTGCATTCTTAATTTTCACTTCTAGCAAAGTTTCTGTAATACATTTACATACGTAATTTGTGTCTTCTTTTGGTTTTTCTATTTGCTTTGTTTTTTTTTTTTTTCAACGGTCATGGTCGCCGTGTAATGTTTTTCTCTCTTGATTAATAATAAAACGATCCGATAGCTTTCCTGGTTGAAACTGAACGGCGCTTTATTCATTGTTCATCTTATTATCTAAGTTATGTTTATTAGTTATAATGATACATAGGTAGGGAAGCTATTACACTACAAAACCATAAGTATCTCCCTCAGTAAGTACGTGTACCAATTATAAAACTTGCATATTGCGTAGTTATCTGATTGAATATATGCATGTGTATATCAACATGCATAATCAACTAGTGATGGGCTGGCGAAAAATGAAAGTGACTGTGCAGTGACTGCGTATCAAATCCTTAATGTTTTTGAGTTTGTTTTACTTGTTTTATTTTTCGGTTTTCTAACTCTGCTTATAAATTTGAAATGAAATAGAACATCACAAACTTTTTACTTGAACTAAATGGAGAACAATATTTTTGCAATTCATAAAATTCCATTTTTGAAATCATAGATAGTACATTATATATATTTCATAATAAATTGGTTAATAAGATTTATATAACATAACATTTTATTATATGAGCTTCAATGAATCAAAATTTATGTGTAATCAAATCTCGAAGTGTTTCAGATCCTAAGAAACTGAGCTCGTCACTCCATCCGATGGCTGAAAATAGCTAGATTGACATTGAAGAACCACGTAAGTCGTCGTGAACTGGATCCAAATCAGCCAATCCCTTTTTGATATATCGCGAACGTAAGAAATCGGTAAAAGTGATATTTTATATAAAAATCGAATAATCATTTAGTTTATTATGTAACTTATAGCAGGATGAATATTTAAAAAATTATTTTTTAGCTCGTTCTACATATCTGATTAAGTATGCTATACATACTAGCGAAACCCCTGCACACTTCGTAGTGCAAAAGGGAAAATAAAAAAATTAATTTGAATTCATTTAAATCAGTGATAAACTGCTTTTATTGTAATGCTCGGT
Organism: Linnaemya vulpina; assembly: GCA_963675445.1. Lineage (NCBI taxonomy): Eukaryota > Metazoa > Arthropoda > Insecta > Diptera > Tachinidae > Linnaemya > Linnaemya vulpina. The sequence goes on along the minus strand of OY776277.1, from coordinate 60,261,092 downwards.
GGTAAACAACATTTGTTGTTTTTCCATTTTCGGTGTATATATACAAAACCTATAGTTTGCCAACGAGCGAACAAGCTACATAGAACTGTCCATGTGAGAAAACTGGATGCACTAAATTCAGTCCACAAATGTCTAAAAACTGAAGTCGTTTAAATTCAAATGGTAAACCAGACGGAATCATTGGCATACGTGGAATGAATACATCTTCGCCTTTTAATTTTCCAGTTAAAATAATAGCTTCAATTACATAAGCCATCAACCTTTTAGTAGCAAGTCTTGTACCATTACACAAACTTGGTTGATTGATATTATGAAGCATTATAATAGTGGCTCCAACTTTCTATTGGAATTCTAAAATTCTGTTGGATAATTCAAAACATCTTCTTCATTTGTAACAGTATCGACAGACTTGTACAAAACCACTTCGCCAGGAATCTTTGCTTGTGTAGCCATATTTAATTCAGTAACATCTTTGTTCTTTGTCGCTAAAATAACTCTGGCACTCAATCATGCATGGCATGTATATTGTTGTGTTATATAAGTGAAAACATATTCAATAAATTCCTCTTTTGACTGTACGAAACGGCAAAAATCACTTGGCAACTTGCAACATTCCCAATTTTCGGCAATTGCTTAGATAACTTATCAGCAGATGGATCATTCTGCAACTGAACACGAACGTTGATAGTGAGTTTCAATATTTTAATAAATCTCCACAAATATGAAGACTTTAAGCAAGCGTTAATTTCATCGGCAGCTGCCGATCAACGTACCACCAACAACTCTCGGAGATCTTTCATAGTTCTTTCCAAAGCTTCAACAGATTTCTTATTCGCGTACTCAAGCATATGACGTGGGATATGCATGGACCGTATATCATATTTTGCACAACAACATCATATAATTCAGGATAAGTTATTTGATCTGGAATTTCAGAACATGTAACATTGTCAACTTCATGCGATGTGATTTTCTTCACCAACCATATTGAAATGTGAGCGTGTGGCAATCCACGCTTTTGCCACTCCACAGAATACATCCAGAACTTCACTTCACCAAACAGTTTAGATTTTACGCTAAAACCCTTAAGCGCTTTCAATTTCTGCTTAAAAACACGGGAAATGATATCATGGCGGTCGATAGGACTTTGGCCAGCGAATAAATTATCTTTAATGTCACTCCATTGCCGATTACAGGTAAATGTTATAAATAAATCTGGTCGACCGTAGTGACGCACATACGTTATTGCATCCTGCGCTTACTCATGCATATGACATGGGCTGTGCATAATATATTTAAATATTTATGTTTTTAGTGTTGTATTTATGTGTAATTTATTACATAGATCTCCGAAGTTGTGATTTAGAAAAGCTAAGTATATAAATTAAATTAATGGTTTGACCAAAATTTAATTGTAATGAACTTAAAAACGAATTGTATTTCAGTTTTTCAAAATATTAACTCAAATATTTCGAAATGATTGCAGAGTTTACTAAAATGGCTATAACTCATAAACCAATACACAATCAGAAACTGTATTTACATAAAAACCTTGGTATTGACGTCACCTTTCAAATTGTGCAGACTCGGTTGACGTATTCTGGAGAACATCAATTACTAACACAATGCAACTTATTTTATACATATAGATGTATAGATTGTTTTATTTACTATGCAACAATTGTTATGCTTTTTAATGAAATTATGAAAGATTTTGCTTTTGTTTTAAAAAACGGATATTACGTTATTTGTAGTTGTTTGAATATTAACAGGCAAACACAAAATAAAATTTGCTTTTGTGTTTGTGAAAAAGGGGAATTAAGAGTGTTATTTGTTATGGTGCTGTTGAGATCGGGAAGCTCGTTTTTTTCTGCCATAATTATGATTATTTTTTTACATTTCTGTTTCTTTTCTTCTTGGTTCTGAAGTCTTTATAAAAAAAATTTAATATAGCTTTATATAAGGGGTCCTCAATGGGAGAAAGTATTTAAGTACAATGTATTTGGGATTTTCCATGTATTAGTGATTGGTTTTTTAAAGAGCGTGATACGTCCCTACTTAAAGGACAACACACCACATACTAGAGTTGTGTCACTGAATTATGAGCTAGTTCTATTGAACGATTCAGTGAGCTGAGAGAAATGAGCGCTCACTACAATTGATGATTTTAGCTCAGTACTGAGCGGTTTACCAGTACTTTTTAGAGCGCTTTTGTTTCAGAGCTGAGCGTTTTATTTTCTATTGTCATATTTGTAATGATACCACAATTTCTTAATATGCTGCCAGAAAAATATACAGTGGTGTCAATTGCGATTGTGTTGGTGGAAATGCTGTTATCTCTTTCATTACCTCAGGGAGATATGTGCGGTTGCTAGGCCTTTAATGAAGAACCTTTTCTATAAGTATACTTTTACTTACCAATAATATCTTCTAAATTTATGTTGCAGTTTCGCAACAAAAAACATTTTTTAGGTTTGTGGATGTTAATTATTGTGTTGTTTTGAGCAAAAGTATTTCAAATCGGAAAATATTTGTTCCCAAAGGTATGTTGAAAGATATGCTTATGGGCCTCAAAACAAGCCTTGCGATACTTCCCTCTGAATGAGATTGTTTTTCAGTAAAAAAATTTTATTTTAAGCTCGTAAAATAAAAGAGCATAAGCGTACTTGTGAGTTTTGTTTCCACATTTGAGTATGGAGATGACATAGCTGATTTAAGTTTATCTTACACTTAAAATTTTAACGTTAGGCTGTTCCCAACTTTAATTTGCGGCCTCGTAAGGTATTTAGGAGTACTTAAGAATATTGGACTCGGGATAAGGGATGTCTGTCTGACTATAGGTGAAATCGGAGTCCCTCTGGAAAGCTGAAGACATCCCCCTTAATTATTAATGTATTGGAAATAGTCCTATTATATATATCTTTGGTATTAAGAATATGGACTAATATCTTTAAGCTTAAGGTTTCTTTATTTTTAATAAACAAAATATTAAAATTATTTGTCAACAAAATACAAAAAGATTCAAACAAAATTTAAATAAATTTAAAATATAGGAACAATAATAAATAATTTATATCTATACATGCATATATACTTAAAAAAAAAACATTTCTAAAATGAATTTTCAATCCTACTTATATATACATACATATCTTAAAAGCAAATACAAGAAGTTTATAAACAAATTTATATAAATTTAAAAGACATATTATAAAAAAATATTAAACATTATATATAAACATGTATATATAATTCAAAATATTTTTCTTTAAACATTTATTATATATTCATATTTATATATACATACAATTCAAATTAAGCATACACAATCAACATGTATATATTGTTACGTTTTTAGACCTTTTCGTAAAAATGGTTTTAAAACTCATCCTTCAAGGATTCGTTTTATTGCATCAAATTAAAACACGGACAAATTAATTTTAGAAATATAATGCGGCAACACTTTATTTATTACTTTTTAACACGAGTATTTGTACTACTCAACACTTAGCGATGTTAACACGTCTATATTTTAAATCACACTCACTCGCTGAGCTCTGGCAGCGCCTTTATATAGCGAAAATGACGTCGTCTAATAACTTCGCGAAGCTTCTTGTGCATGATTGTTGTTGGTTGTACTTTACTTAACATGTAGCTATATACGTGTGTTTGTATACATGAAAATGCTGACTTGTGCGTTTTGCTTATGGTAACTATGTGTGGTTGTATGTATGAGTGTTCTGTGTGTTTTGCCTATGGTAACTATGAGTGGTTGTATGGATGAGTGTTCTGTGCTCTGTGTATATGGCTGTGTATATTTGTGAACCTGTTTAGCTTTATTAGCAGCGAATACTTGCATACAAGATCATTAAGAATAACATCTCTTTGCATTTATGTTGCTAGGTTTTTCGTTGTTGTTATTTACACTTATTATTGGCACAGCCTCCAATGATCTTGTATATTCCGGAGTATTCTATTTTCGTTAATTTGAATATTATCTATATTGTGTTGACCAGTGTTGTAACATTTTGACAACTAGAGATTAATTGGCAGTGCTGCCATTGTCGTTTTATTTAAATCCATTTCTAATCTTTGTAACACTGCCGCCCACTTAAGCCTGTTCGACCCGAATAGGCATACAATCACCTCTTCCATAGTGCGCCAATCGTTCGAGATGTACTATCTTCATTTTTTACCTTGGGCTGTTATGCTTCTGTATCCGGTATACAACGTCATTCACTCTCTTAATCACTTTATACGGGCCATCCCAGTGAGTCTGTAATTTTGGGGACAATCCTTTCTTCCGTTGTAGGTTATAAAGTAGAACCAATTGTCCTTCCATAAATCCCTCCGAATTCGCCGCGCGGTCATACCTAGCCTTCACTTGTCACTGACCATCTTGATTCTATTACGCACGACCTCATGCAGTTCGCTTAAGTCCTCCTTCTTTTGGGACGTAATAGCTCCTTCTTCTACAGTTGGCTTAACACCAAATTCCAAATCACCAGGTAGTTTTACTTCCGACCCGAAGATACTTTTGGCTGGTGTTCTCGATGTTGAGTCGTGTACACCTGACCTATATGCCATCAAAAATTTGGGAAAGTGCTCGTTCCAGTCCCTCTGATGGTTGCTTACTACTTTTCGCAGGTACTCTTCTAAGGTGCGATTGAAATTTTCTACCATGCCATCAGACTGTGGATACAACGGCGTCGTTCTGGTTTTCTTTATCCCATATAACTCGCACATTTCCCTGAATATGGCAGACTGGAAATTCCTTCCTTGGTCGGAATGTTATTCTATTGGGACACCATAGCGATATACCCAGTTGTTGACGAATGCATTTACAACTGTCTTTGCTTCCTGGATACGTATAGCATATACCTGTGGAAATTTACTGAAGTAGTCCATTACCACAAGTACATAATGATTTCCGGCTTCGGTGACGGGAAAGGGACCTGCTACATCCATTGCGATCCGCTCGAATGGTGCTCCTGACCAGTCTCCATCAGGGCTGAGTTGCATTAGACGAATACAATGTTTGCGCTCTCAACAGCAGGGTCTTCTGGAAAGAGCATCTGTATTGTTATGCTTTGTGCCTCTTCTATGCTCAATGCTGAAGTCCTAGCTCTGCAGGCGCTCAATCCACCTTTCCAGTTGCCCTTCAGGATTTTAAGAACTGCAATAGCCATCTCAGTGCAGAATGATCGGTCCTTAATGTAAAGTGTTGACCATACAGGTATTTATAGTAATATTTTATGCATTCCAATACCGCCAAAAGCTCACGTCGTGTCACACAGTAGTTCCTCTCAGATTTTGAGAATACACGGCTATAGTACCTTATGACCTTCTTAGTGCTATTAACTAGTTGGGATAGCACACCCCCTATGCCATAACCTCTCGCATCAGTATCCAGAACACATTTTTCTCCAGCTATGGGATACGCCAGCACTGGTGACGTACATAATAATCCTTTGAGTTTCTGGAATGCATTTTCCTGTGGCTCGCCCCAATTTGTCAGCTCATGCAGGCTTGCAGCTACACTGGAAAAATTCGGCACAAAACGTCTGTAGTATGTACAAAGGCCCAAAAAGCTGCGCAGTTCATGAATATTTTTAGGTTGATGCCAGTCCCTTACTGCTTTTATTTTATCTTCATCTGTTGAGATTCCGTCTGCTGTAACACGATGCCCAAAATACGTTACTTCTATCTGGAACAATGCACACTTCTTCAAACTGAGTTTCAATCCAGCTTATGATATCCGTTGAAGAACTTCTGCCATGTTTTTGAGGTGTTCATCAAAAGTTTGCCCCATCACGATTATGTCATCTAGATATACCAAGATGACTTCCAGTGAAGTCCTTTCAGTACCTTCTCCATTAGGCGTTCAAATGTGGCCGGAGCATTGCAGAGACCAAATGGCATGACTTTGAACTGCCATAATCCGTTACCGATACTGAAGGCAGTTTTCTCCTTGTCTTTCTCTACAATCTCCACTTGCCAATATCCGCTTCGCAAGTCCAGCGTAGAAAACCATTTGGTACCAGCTACCGTGTCCAAAGTGTCATCGATTCTGGGGAGCGGATAACTGTCCTTCTTGGTCATGTCATTGAGTTTCCTGTAGTCTACGCAGAATCTAGTACTGCCATCTTTCTTTTTAACTAAGACTACAGGCGAACTCCAAGGACACTCCATTTCACTTACAAGCTCTTTTACTTTATCTCGGTTTGCTGGAGGTACGCTTCTGGGTGGCTGTTTAATCGACCTAGATTCGCCTGTGTTAATTTTATGTTTAACCAATGCAGTTCTACCCTGGCTTTGGCTTCCCATGGCGAAGATACTGGCATACCTTTTTAGTAACTGGTTGGCTTTATTTTTATCTGTCGCTGATAGACCTGCTACCCATTTCTCTACGTATTCCTCAAACTGTTCACGTTCTTTTGCGGACAAATTAGTAGGCTCTATCTTCTTCTCGAAGTTTATTATTGCCTCTGCTGGAGTACACTGGCTAACATCGGAATTTTCTTTGATGACTTTTTCATGGTCTGACAAGTTAAGCACTCTTATAGGGACTATTCCTCCTTTACTAGTTTTCACTAGAGCTTTCGCTGTTATAAGCTCCCTCTTTAGATCTGCTGGTTCTACAACCCACAACCGATTGTTCTCACAATCTCCCTTGATACGCGCCCATATGACTGTTTTAGACTGCGGCGGTAACGTCTGACTCTCAATAGCAAATACTTATTTTACTTCCGGTTTGCTGTCATATCCAACATCAAGGGGTATTTCAAGTTACGCCAAATCATCAGCTGTTGTCCCATATATAGATTAATGCCATGGTTATTCATAAAATCGGCTCCGATAATAACCTAATCGACAATATCGGCAACAATAAACTCATGTCTCACGTTGATGTTGGCTATATCCACCTTCACTTCACTATTACCATAGACAGTGGCAGGTTGTCCTGTAGCTGTACGTAGCCGTATATTGCTTAAGCGCTCGCATTTCCCCTTTGCTATATCCGGCCTTATTATTGACTGCGATGCCCCTGTGTCTATGGTAAGTACGTGCTTTTCCCCGTTGATGTGTTCGGACGCAGTGAGGTTGCTATTTTTCTGCTGCATCACTGATATGGAGATTGTGGGGCCCTCATTTGTGAGTGCTAGCTCTTGCCCCTTAGTGCTAGCTCGTTTTAGTTTAACGGGGACTCTTGTGATGTTGTTTGGTTTATCCGTTTGCTGTTTCTTGGTGGCGAAACAGAGCTACCTCTCTTCCTTGGTGCTTTGCAGCTGCGCTGAAAATGACCGATCTTTCCATAGTTAAAGCACTTAGGCTTTTCTTTGATAGCATTTTCTGCCAGCAGTTGTCGCATTGCCTCCTTAACACTATCAACTAGGTTGTCATACAAAACCTCCACATTCCGCACTTTACATATCTGTGGCTTCAAAACCATCCTTGCAGTCTCTTGATCCAGCGCAAATGAAACAGTTTCAGCGAAAGTGGATTTATGCGTAGCGCATACCGCCAGTTTAACATCAGGGTCGCGAATGCCATTAATGAAAGCCTGAGTTTTAAAGTGGTCCAGGAACGGGTGACTCTCTCCTGGATATGTGAGCTTCACTCAACGCTCGATTTCTATTGCGAAACCTTGTAGAGATTCGTTAGGCTTCTGAACTCTACATCGCAATTCCATTCTGTATAAATCGCGCTTGTGCTCACCACCATACTTGCACTGCAATGCTGCCATTATTTCATTGTAGTTGTTTCTGCTGCTTACTGGCACAGTCTCAAGTACCTCTGCGGCTGTACCCTTTAAGGACAAAATCAACTCTATGGCCTTTTCCTCAGCATCCCATCCATTTCTGCTAGCAACCGTCTCGAACTGGAATTTGAAGATGCCTAATGGTTCGCTGCCATCGAAGCATGGTGCTTTTATCCGCGCAGAAATTTCCGCAACTGCTCGTACTGACCCGCCACTACACTCCAGGTTATGCACTTTGTCCTCTAGGTCATGTAATTTCTCTTCGAACTCCTTTGCATGCTCCTCCAGCTCTGAGAATTTATTCTCAATAGAATCCACCCTCCTGTAAATGGCTTCAGAAACTTCTAATAGGGTCTCGTTCGTGGCTTTATTTGACTCCTGTATTTCGGCTATAAGCTTTTCCTGCATTTGCTGAGAGTTCTGTTTTATTTCAGTTATTACGGCTACAAGCTTGTCACTGTTGATCCTTGATGCCTCCTGCATCTGCTGAGAGTTTTGTTTTATTTTAGTTATTTCGGCTACAAGCTTTTCCTGCATCTGCTAAGTTTCGGCTACAAGCTTTTCCTGCATCTGCTGAGAGTTCTGTTTTATTTCAGTTTGTGCATCACTGATTCCTTTTATCTGGATCATCATAGCAGCGAACATTGAACTTATCCATGCTTATGGTCGTGGCAGGAGGGCATACCTGCACATCGTCTTTGTCCTCAAACTCGTATGTCCCGATGTCCATGCCGCGATTCTTAAACTCATCTATCAGCTTCTTCTGCAGTTCAGCCTTGTTACCAGCAGTTGGCAATTCCAGCTTACTGAGCTCTTTTTTTAGCTGTTCAACTTTTAACCCATCAAATTTCATGATTATTTATTTTAATTTTTTCTTAATGTCCTGTTTTTCTTAAATTGCAGTATGCTTTTAAGTATTTTTGCAATCCCACTTCTGACACCAATTGTTACGTTTTTAGACCTTTTCGTAAAAACGGTTTTATTACTTATCCTTCAAGGATTCGTTCTATTGCATCAAATTAACACCCGGACAAATTAATTTTAGAAATATAATGCGGCAACACTTTATTTATTACTTTATTAACACGAGTATTTGTACTACTAAACACTTAGCGATGTTAAAACGTCTATATTTGAAATCACACTCTCCCTGCTGAGTTCTGGCAGCGTCTTTATATAGCAAAGTGACGTGGTCTGGTAACTTCGCGAGGCTTCTTGTGCATGATTGTTTTTGGTTATACTTTACTTAACATATACGTGTGTTTGTATACATGACAATGCTGACTTGTGTGTTTTGCTTATGGTAACTATGTGTGGTTGTATGTATGAGTGTTCTGTGTGTTTTCTCTATGGTAACTATGAGTGGTTGTATGGATGAGTGTTTTGTGGTTTTGTTTCTTCTTTTACTATGTGTATATGGCTGTGTAGACTTGTGAACCTGTTTAACTTTATTAGCAGCGAATACTTGCATACAAGATCGTTAAGAATAACATCTCTTAGCATTTATGTTGCTACACTTATTATTGGCACAGCCTCCAATGATCTTGTATATTCCGGAGTATCCTATTTTACTTAATTTGAATATTATCTATATTGTGTTGACCAGAGTTGTGACATTTTGACAACTAGAGATTAATTGGCAGTGCTGCCATTGTCGTTTAATTTAAATCTATCTCTAATCTTTGTAACAACATATATATATACACATATTAATCAACAAAGTTTCAAAGAAATTTTTATTGAACTTAAAATATGTGAACAATAACAAAATTTTCAAACCTATACATATGTAAATTTAAATGTAAAATTTATATATATATATAAATATATATAAATATATATATATAAATTTTATAACTAAGTTTCTATAATTTTGAGCTACATTTGCTATACCTGCCTTAAAATTAATCCTTTTTGTGATTGGTGTATTTATTATGTGTAACATTTCTAACATAAATCTGCGTTTATAATTATTTTCTGTGTTTAATATAGAAACATTTTCAAAGTTTGGATAATGATGAAATCTAGCACAATGTGAAAATAATGCGAATTTATATCTCTATATCTTTGATCAGTCTTATGTCCTGCTTAGTTGAATCTGTTAACCTAAAAAGTGGTGACAAACACAATATACACATGAGCACTGATGATGAAAATGTTGTGACTTTCGAAAACAGCTGTTCTGCTCTGCTGTGTAAGTTGAATAAAACTGATGTTGACTTTCCTATGTGCCTTGGAATATTTATCATCATGTCTTTCTGAGATTTTAAATTAATTTCGAACTATTAGCCTATAAATATTAATTCAATTTAACATAGCAATATAAAATGTTCGTTAAAATAATTACCATACAAATTCAAGCTAAGGCTTCAGCTACCAATGAAAATTGGAAAACCCGTTCACATATACTTAAGTATAAAATTCAAACCAAAAAAGTTTGACTTAGGTATGATGGAACGAAAAATTCAGAAAAATGGGACATGAAGAAAATAATCAAACGGTAACACGGGTATTAAAACAAAAACGTGTTAACATCAGGTTGATACAGTTCTCGGATTCTTTTTCAGAATAAAATTTGTGTAAATAGGAACTGTTATCACATTCAACTAAGCCACCTAAAAAGTGGTGACAAACACAATATAAACATGAGCACTGATGATGAAAGTGTTGCGAATTTCAAAACAGCTGTTCTGCTCTGTTGTGTAAGTTGAATAAAACTGATGTTGACTTTCCTGTGTGCCTTGGAATATTTATCATCATGTCTTTCTGAGATTTTAAATTAATTTCGAACAATTACCCTATGAATATTAATTCAATTTAACATATGACTTTGACTTTATTACTCTTAACAAAAAGAAAACATTGTGAAAAAAATTTGAAAAAGTTACGTAAAGTTAATAATCAATGGAATAAAGTTAAAAATCAATAAAATCACATTTATTGTACAAATGGACTCTTAACACAATTGAAAAACTTAAAATAATTTCATGCACAACACCTGGAATACTTTGAATCATAAGCAAAACACATGTTTTCTGGACAATGGCGATTTTTGTTTCCATATTTCATGGTGCTACCACATTTTTCGTATAAGTTAATTGAAGTATTTAAATATGACTTAAAAACTGAAAGCGTATATAAACACAACTTAAATTTATAGAAAAATTAACTAATTTTTTGCTTAAATACGAAGTCAAAAACTTGGCATAAGTGTCTGACTGATCATTTCGCAGATCAACGAGACCTCGGTAGTCTCGAATATCAATTAACTTAAGAATTTCTATGAAAGAATTTATGGCCATCTGCTACTAATCTTAAACAAAATAGCAGGCTTGGAAGAAAGCCAAGACGCCATATTTTACTTATAAGAAATTATAGAAACAAGGTCTTGGATACCTTCCAAATATAAAATGCAGTTCAGAACCAAACATTGCATCCAAATTTAAGGTATATTCTCTAGCCAAGAATGGGCATATGCAAATCAACCAAAAATAACTACCTATCCTAGTGGCACACAAGGACAATTTGCCACACTCACCAACAAATCAATCAAAGCCTCCAGTCCAGAATGACGTTCAACTTCATCAATCAACAAAATAATAGGTTTACTGGTTCATGACCTTTACCACAGTCTGATCAATTTAATCAACACCGAAAGCTCCAATGAATTAACCACATAGAAAACGAGCAGCATCACGCTATACCTGACGATGACATTAAGACAGAAGAATGCGAGCCTCCGTATGAGAATGAAGAATTACAAGATTTAGCGGACTTCATGGATGAACATTTCAATATACAAAATACATCAGATGAAAACAGGTACACCGCATTTTCGGGTATAAATTTCTTAGAGTAACCGATTTGGTAAAATGTTTAAAATTTCAATAGACACTGGGTCAAATAACAATTATATTCAACCCGAATTGGTAAAGAATCTAGTGCATAATTAAGTAATAATATTTCAAGATATTATTATAGATAATAACGGAGAACCTACATTTTTAACTATTGCCCTTACTGAAATCATTCCGCGCTATTTTAGGCAACAATAGCTTAGAAGAGCTAAACTCAATTGTCCACACTTAAGAAATTAATTGTTTATAACTAACTTTAAAAAATACACATTAAACAGCAACATTCAAAAACCGTTAATAATTTGCACATAAGGTCAGGTCATTTGACGGGCAAAGAAATTTATTTATTTTATTTGAGATAATTCATCACTATTTTCGGAACCGGACGAAAAACTGACGTGCACGACAGCAGTTAAGGCAGAGATACGAAAACCGACTGATGCCGCTATGAAAACTGAGGTGGAGGAACAGATCAAAGAACTACTTGATAATGGAACAATAACACCATCCAGATTCTCATGTAATTCACCTAGATTAATAGTACCAAAAAAACTCGACGCCTCCAATAAAAAGAAATACCGTATGACTATAGAAAACTCAATACCATAACCATTCTCGATAGATATCCCATTCCAGAAATAAATGAAGTGCTTGTTCAGCTTGAAAAAAACAATTGCTTTTCTGTGATAGACCTAAAAAGCGGTTTTCATCAGATACCGCTTAGGAAAAAGGCGAAAAAGTAGAAATTTGTGCGCCTTCCATTTAGTTTGAAAAACTCCGATCGTGTTTAGGGCTATCAGGGTTTTACAGACGCTTAGTAAAATACTATGCAAAAATGGCAAAGCCCCTTACCATGCTCTTGAGAGGTGATGGGGTACGCATGTCGAAGGGAGACGCTGCTAAAATTTTTATTACACTGAATGATTACACTGTAAAAGCCTTCAATAAAATTCAGAATTCTCTTTCTTCAAAGGAAGTAACTCTTGTATTTCCTAATTCCGAAAGAGGATTCCATCTGACAACCGACGCTGTGCTTGAACAAGATGGAAAGCATATAACATCCATAACAAGAACTTTGAGTAAGGCTGCAGAAAACTACGCAACAAATCAAAAGAAATTGTGGGCGATATTGTGGGCGCTAAGAGCGGACCTGTGGCAATACAAATTTTCACAGATCATCAACCTCTGACTTATGCGTTAGGAAATAAAAACAGAAATGCACACAATATGGAGAGCTCTTCTGGAAGAACATAATTATACAATGAAATGAAAGCAGTAATGTAGTGGCGGACGCATTGCCAAGATCAACGCATAATAAAGAGATAATTTCTTTGACTGCTACACAGCTTAGCGATAAAAGTTCATGTCAAGAGCTAATCCAATTTACTGACGCACCATTAAATGTATTTAAAAACCAAATAAAAATATCAACTAGACATTCACCCTCTTATAATTCCAGATGAATTTTCCCAACGTATCATAGTCACAAAATAGTAGACAACGAATATAACAACAATAAACTAGTAAAAATTGTGAAAGCTTATTTAACATGATGACATTTGTTACGTCGCCATACGAATAACATAACTTTAGAGAAAACTCCAATTCCGCAATATCCAGGTTAATACGTCCATATCGATATTTATCACACAAGCAATAGAATCATACTTACAGCAGTTGATAGATTTTCCAATTACACTGAAGCTAGACTAGCAAAATCCAGGGCTACAGAGGACATAAAACACCCCTCATAGAAATCACATATCTCGTTTAGAAAACTAGCTCTGTTAACGTTCCAATGTAACGTTTCCATTCCACTTTAACTTAAATAATAAGATGCATACATGCCGAAAACATTAATAATTCCTTTGAGGATCTTTTGATCAATTGTGCAAATCAATATAATCATACTGTTCATTCCTCTATAAAGAAAAAATACCTTTGAAAGAAGACAGATTAAAAATAATGTAAGTCTTGTAGAAGAAACAGGAAAAAAGATGTGTACAGAAAGGAAGACTTATAAGACTGGCGACAAAGTTTTTAAGAAACAATAAAAGAATAGAAAACAAATTGACGGCAAGATATAGGGTAGAGATAATATAGGAGGACAGAGGGGGCACCGTTTTTACAAAGTCATCAATTTGCAATTTTATGACGAAGTAGTTGACAGCAGAAATACAGATACTAGACTACGTAAATGCCCAAGTTGTGACTGGAATGGCTAAGGTGATAACGGGCGACTTTGAACTTTTCCACTTAATTAACCTAGATTCAATTGGACGATGTAATAAGACAGGACATAGAGAAAAATAATAGGTACCAGAATTATATGCTTTGATTGCTCATTTAAAGCCCAGATGCAAAACTAGATTGATAAATTCCTAGGGAACTATATGGAAGTGGGTGGCAGGTTCCACTGACCATGGCGATTTTCAGGTTGTTTCTGATAGAATGAACAGGCTTCTGGAAAACAACGACAGGCGGATTGTAATATATAGATCCAGAGCGATAAGAATACAGGAAATCACAAATGTAACTAATAGCATAATAAACAGCATAGGATCGAATGATGCTTTTGAGCCAGAACTTGCTAAAGACGTCGAAAGAAAGCTAGGAATGGTAAAAGAAGAACTGACTAATCTTGGTTATTCGAAACAATGGGCGAAGCTTGGAATCATAAATTAAGTTATTTTATTTGAACACTAGCTTAATATCACTCGAAAGCATTTCAATTAGCTAAATAAGCCCTACGCTTACCTAAGCTAAGGCCTTGAGATGCTGAAGTTAAAATTTAAATAGATAAAACGACAATATTTTATATTGTCTATTTGCCAATAACTGTGAGAAAAACATGCAAAAGTTTGTTTCTAAAATCTGAAAAAATGCTTAACGTATATATTAAAATCGACAACGAAGATTTTATACTGTGCAAAAACTTAATCCTCGAGGTGAAGTCGGCATGTAAGAAATTAAGTGATGTGGCTTTTTGTAAAGATGTAAACCTAAAAGATATCACCCATATGAGCTGTTTACCAAGTTTATTAAATGGGATGCCATTAATTTTTTCAGCCTCCAACAATCAGTATTTATTTACCCATGGAGAGTGAAATACCACTAAGCTTACTGTTTTTGAATGGTTATATCGACACACGAAGATAAAAAAATTTAATTTTATGGTACTTATGAAATTTTACAACGCTACAATTGTCATTGTAAAAATATCATACTCCAATAAATAAATGCAGCTAACCTGACCATTAACTATGAAGAACTGCTGTCCTTGGAAATATTAAAAGATCTCCAAATGGAAAACGTAGCTCAAATTAACATATTGGTCAGCAACAATAAAACAGACCTTATAGTGATAGCAATATTTATAGATACTTGTTTTGCATTTTGTGAAGAGAAGGGGTAGTTTTGAGTTAAAATTCAAGACCAATCGGAACATACCAAAATCCGAGCTGCTCAAGAAAACTATTCATCCAAAGTAGACAGTGGAATTTTAGAGGGGAAGAGTTAACACATAAAATGTTTTTTTTTTAATTCCCTTACTTTTATGTCTGATAAACTATTTTATTTATTGGTGACCCAATTACAAAACACGTTGCGATATGCCTCGAAAACAAATTAATAATAATTAGCCGTTAAAATATATTGTATTCTTATTGAAAAGCTCACGCTATATCTGTTGAATTATATGTCACAATACTTGCCTGCTTTTATGTAGCATTAGAGCAAATGTAGCATTAAAAAATTGAGAACAGAATTTGTAAATTTAATTTTTATCTTCAAATAAAAGCTCTGTTCATTTCCTTCTTATTACTTTCCATCAACGACAGAGTAAGAAGAAATTTTGTGAATTTCACAAGTATATTTTCTGGAATTTTGAAATATTTCAATGAAAGAAATCTTCATATCAGAATATTTCTCGTTCTTAGCCGATTATCTTATCTTGTTATTGATTTCACTATAGTTCTGTGTCAAATCGCAGTGCCTCTATTCTAATGTGAGATCTCGTCGCACAAATAAAACGTTTGTTATTCTCTGAAATGCAGAATAAGTCAAGATATATAACACTATTTTAAACACTTTTGTTAGATTTGGATAATAACCAAGATATTGTGCTAGCGATCGCCCTACACTAATAATTATCATAATGATAAATTCGTCTTTATGTGCAGACTTCTCACAAACTGCAGAATCCAGGCCCTCTGTAGAGCCAAAAGTATATTTTGCCAAGCTTACATTATATAAAATATTTGTTTTTTTTTAAATTATGTATTTCATATGCAAATACATATCTTAAAACATTCGACTATCTACTGCTATTGTGTGAAGTGTCGAGTATCTAGATACTTATAGTTTTTACATCACGTCCAATCGCTTCGGTATGTTGTATCCCTGATGTACTAGGTATTCTGCTACTTAATTCATTTCCTTTATACGTAATATTTGAATACTGCTGATCCTAAGCTTAGAAAAAATAGTCATCAACATATTTAATACCTTTAAATACTTGCAATTATTTAACATTTCTCAAATTTTTTTCAAATTGATTTGTAAATGTAAACAGCTGATTGGATAATTATTGAAAGTAAAAATTTCACTATCAAGAATTTTCAACAATTTCCCAGTCTCTCAATCTCTTGCTCTCTTTTGTGGCTCTCTCGTTGAAAGTTTTTCGAATTAATGAACACTTTTCTGTCAACAATTGTTAACAAATTTCAGTAAATGAACAGAGCTAAAGAAATTTATTTTTCGAGTTCAGTCATAGTCAAGTACTCGAAATAAAATAAACATATTTTTAATTAACTTGTATTCTAATTTACTTTTTATAGGTTTATCTGTGTACGACTTCTTGGACTCTTCTTCAAATTTTCCAAACTGCTCCTAGTTCTATAATAAATTCATCCATGTATAAACTTGTGTTTAGCTCTATACAAGTTTGTTTAATTTGTTAATATTTAAATGTGGTGTGGTAAGGCTTTTATTATTATCCAACAATAATATTAAACTAAATGCGCTAGTTCCTATGTGCATTTCACTGGGTCTAAAGCAGATTAGCAGATAATCTTTACCCAACATTACTTAGAATAAATAAAGACATTTATTTCAAAATTCCACTTTAATAAGTGAGAAGCTTAAAATATATCTAAGTCATAAGAAGATTTCACTGATAATTTTTCCTTTTTTATTTTCTTACGTTTTATTCTACAACTGGTTAGTCCGACTCAAATTGTAGTTTTAAGTGAAATAAAGAACTACAACAACTAAAAATTGTGTTAATATAAAAACAATTTATTTAGAGTGTTTACAAAATAAGTTGTTTTATTTTGCACAAGCACTTGCATTTTTTAATTAGTACATACATATATTGGATAATTGTCGTTTTTTCCCAAAATTCAAAATGATCAATTGAGGGGTTTTAGTTAGTTCCTATGCGCATTTCA
This sequence comes from Linnaemya vulpina, assembly GCA_963675445.1. Taxonomy (NCBI): domain Eukaryota; kingdom Metazoa; phylum Arthropoda; class Insecta; order Diptera; family Tachinidae; genus Linnaemya; species Linnaemya vulpina. The sequence goes on along the minus strand of OY776277.1, from coordinate 60,244,023 downwards.
CTGGGGCTAATGTAGATCATCAGAGAACCTTTACCCCAAATTTCTTAGAATAACTGAAGGCAATTACTTCAAACTTCCACTTTCATAAGTAAGAAGCTTAAAACGAATATCAGTCATAACAACTCTGGCAATTCTGTCAAGTAACAAGCTAAATTTGCAGAGAGCTCCATAAAATACTAATATTTAGATAAAAACGGTGTTAAAAATAAAAAAAAAAAACTAATAAACAAATTTGGGGACCGTATGTGAACAATGAAAGTTTTATATATTATAACAAACTATTTAAACCCAAATCATTACTTTTGCCGCAATGCCGGCTGAGTGAAGTAAATGTAGAACATTGATTAGGGGTGAAACAGGCATACAATGTGATGGAGTTTGTAAAAAAGTCTACCATTGTGCAACAAAGTATTCCGGGCTCGACCAATATTCGGTTGGAATCCTCGAAAGTAAAGAATATGTGAGATATATATGCGATGACTGTATACAGTACATACATAATGTTGACCTTGCGTTAATAGAAATACAAGATGGGGTCGCCAAATACAAAAAACAATTAAGCTGGATTCACCCATTATTTCAGAACGAGTTTCACGTTCTAAAACAGTTTTTTTTATATGTAGTTTGACGTTTCTGTTTTAGAGAGTGAGAGAGAGGGAGAGCAAAAGAGAGTAACGTGTTTCGGAGCCTGAATTGGTTTAATTTTACACTGCGTTTACATTAGGTTAAAAACTAAAATATAAAATAATAAAATTCAAAACTACAAACCATCAATATGGAAATATATTACTCTTTTAACATTGTCGACTGGTTCCCTCATTATTATGGAGCTATCGAGAAAGGGCATCTCTTTGTACCAGTATAGGGAGCTCTCATATACATCAGAGGCTTCACAGCCGGACTTCTTGCTCATTTCCACTTTTTTCTTCTCTATGACATACGTGCTCCTGAGTGCCTTAATCCTTTTTTTATCGCATCTGTAGTCATATTACACTCTGTGGCTATTTCTTCCAAATCCTTAAAATAAGCATGTATATATACATATGTATATCAATATACTAATTCACAATCCAATGAAATAAATTATTGACTTACCTTCTTTTTCAAATCATTTCTTCTATAAGAGAAACTATTCATATTCCATAACACCTCCCGTTCCCGGAAAAGTGCTATTGTTTTTAAGGTTTCTTCCTGCTTGTTTTGTTTCTCCATTTTATTGTTTAATGAAACTAACTTTAACTTTTTATTGTGCTTTTTATTATAAAAACTTTGTTCTGTGCGTTCTTTTTTTTGACAAATGTCAATTATTGTCAGCATATGTCAAATCACTGTCCTATTTTACTGTCTTCAAAAAATTCAAGACAGTACTCCAGACTCACACAAATAGTTTACAAAATTATTTTATATGGTAGCCTTGATGTTGCAGAACAAATGCCCGAAGTGGGTGAATTGCTTCAGAGCATACTCTCAAAAAACTAGAAATGTTGTAGAACGTCAATATCGTTCTGAAACCATGGGTGAATCCAGCTTTAGTGGACTATAAAAATGAATTTAATTTGGTTTTAAAAGAGAATGAAAATGGGATTAAAAATTATTGAAAGCTATTGAAAAGCGATATGAAGAAAAGTTGAAGAAAATAGATAGTGCTCAAAAACTGTTCGAGAAAAATTTACTCGAAGTTCAAAAATTATATGGATCTGTGAATTACTTTAAAAATAAAAACAAACAGATGTATACAGCAATAGAGGACAACAACAATAAAATGTGCATAGAAATAAAGAAAGCTATAAAAGAAACAAGTGCGCCAAAATATATGATGTCATATGCAGAAACAGTGAGGAGCAAAACAGTGACCCCTAGTGTAACAAAAAAGGTGCCTTTAATAATTAAAGCCAAAGAAAAACAAGGAATTGAAAAAACAAAAGAAGAATTAAACAAGAAAGTAGACCCGGTGAATTTAAAAATAACCAATGTCGAAAATAGAAGAAATGGAATTTTAGTAATACAAACAGATAATGATGAGGAAAGAGAAAAAATAAAAGTTGCTATACAGGACCAGATGAGTGAAGGATATGAAATAAAGGTGCCCAATCTAGAAGAAATGAATGTTACAATAACAGATATATCATATATATATTCTGAAGAAGAAATAATAGATAAGCTAAAAAAACAAAATCCAATTTTGCGTGAAAGTAAAATGAAAGTGTCTAAGATTTAAAAAGAATAACAAAACAATTTATAGCGCTAGAGTTAATATTGCAAAGGAATAAATGCAAGGGAAATATGTGTAGGTGTCACGGAAATCATAATAGCAAAGAGTGTGATAAGGAAACAATAGAAAAGTGTATAAACTGCACACGAATAATAAATAAAAGCTTAATCTAGGACTGGACGAAAATCACCACACGATGAATCGTGAGTGCCCCGTATATAAAAATAAATTGAGAATAAAACAGAGAAGAATTGTAATAAATTTGTAACTATCAAAGAATGTAGTTCATATTATTTACAGAAACATTCAGGGTTTAATCAATAATTATAGTCAAGTTGAAATTATGGCTGAAAATGAGTAACCTAACTTTATAGTATTCGCAGAAACTCATTTAACAAAAGACATAGAAGAAGAAGAATTCGTATTAAAAGGATATGGACAAATCACAACATTTTCTGAATCCATAAGAACAGGAGGTGTAATAATATATTTTAAACAACATTTGAAAATAAAGAAAATTTTTGAAAAAGTAGAGGATTAAAATACTGAATAAATGCATGCATTGTAAAAAATAAAAATTATTATTTTATAATTGCAGCAATATATAGATCTCCATCATACAGTGAAGTTGAATTTTGTGAACGTTTTGAAAAAGTAATCGAAGAACTTAGTGAATACAATATTGAAATATTAATAATGGTTGATTTTAATATAGATTGGTCAAGAAATAGATTTTATAAACAAAAACTAGAAAGTATACTTAAGGACAACGGAGCAAAACAAACAGCAAATGAATATGCAAGAATAACAGGGAATACAAGAACTATAATCGATTTCGTTATAACGAACAAAGAAAAAATATCAGTTGACATTAACAGTTATAATAAGATATCGGATCATGAGACAATAAACATAAATATTGAATGTAACTCAAATGAATTAGAACAAATACAATACACAGACATAAAAAGTTTCAGATACAATAAAAATCAGTTTTCTAGAGAAATAGGTCAACTGCTAACAATTAATGAAAATGATACCCTAAATAACAAAGTAAACTTTTTTGATGCGTGTATTGAACAACCTATTGAAAAATTTACAAAAACAATAAAAATTAAATAAAATTACGATTGCCGTTGGTTTAATCAGGAACTAAGATAACTAAAGCAAGAAAAAATTGTTAAAAAAAATTGCAAGGACAGTAAATACTGACATAGAATGGAACAATTACAAAACAATAAGAAATTTATTTAAAACCAAAGTAGTGAACGAAAAAAATTGATACATTTGCAATAGAATAAATAGTGGAAGTAATCAAAAACATATGTGGAAAGAAATCAAAGATTTGATTCTTAAGAAAAGCCGAACTGTGATAGAATCTGTTATATATAACCAAATATGATTTATGTTACTAAATCGCTAATCAGTTTAACCTTTTCTTTATAAATAGTATAAAAGATATAAGAGATAGTATAGAAGATGTGCAATATGTAAGTCAAGTGCCTGTGATAACGAGCAAACTGAATTTTCCTGCAATTAGCAGGAAAGAGCTTTTAGATATATGTAGAAAGTTGAAAAAGAAACCAGACTTCAACAAAGTAACAATAAACATTATTTTAACTGGAATTTAATAGGAAATAAGCTACTTTATATAATAAATAAATCTTTGGAAACAGGAATTTTTCCTGAGTCATGGAAAGAACCAACGGTAACTCCAATTGAGAAAAGTGAAGAATATCGCCCAAAAATTCGTTAAAAACATGTGAAAAAATAATCGAACAAGTTGTTAAATTACAATTGGAAAGTTATATGGATAAAAATAAGTTATTCTCAAAATTTCAATCAGGATTTCGAAAAAATTTTTCATGTGAAACAGCCGTCAATTACGTAGTAAATAGATGGAAGAAAATAGATAAAAACAAAAAAGTAATGGCAGTTTTCCTGGATTTTAAAAGGGCTTTCGAAACAATTGACCGAGATATATTGCTTCAAAAATTGTATATGTATGGAGTGAAAGACAAAAAACTAAGATGGTTTAGAAGTTATTTAACGAGAAGAAGACAGAAAACTAAAGTGAATAATAAAATATCTTGTATATTAAACAATGAATTTGATGTGCCTCAAGGTTCTATTCTGGGCGCATTACTATTTATAATATATATAAACGATATGCCGAACATATTGAAAAATATGTGAAATAGTTATATCGCGGATGATACGTTGATTTTTAGCTAGGTAAAGAATGAAACAATATGTCGAGAAAACATGACGTATGATTTAATGAAAATAAATGAGTGGCTTAAAATTAATAAATTAAAGTTGAATGAAACTAAAACTAAACTAATGGATATCAACATGAATAGTGATTTAATAATTACAATCAACAATACAGTAATAGAAAAAGTAAATTAAATAAAATATTTAGGTTTTATAATAGAAAAGAATCTAAAATTTAAAGAACATATTGAGTAAGCAAACAATTTAAAAAAATAGAATTTTTTAAACGTTTATATAATGTGTTATTTAAATGGTTATTAATAATTCCCTAAAACCCTTTATTTATTTTATACAGCTGAAAGGTTCCAGCTCAACACTGGGCGTTCAAAATAATGCCAAAATATTGAATCTTTTAATACAAATAACAAAAAAAACCGGCAGTTATGCCAAATTAGTGTTGAAATCAAAACCCTGATTTATTTTACATTTTGCTAATATACTACTTTTTCAAATTTGAATAAGCCGTGGTAACTTATTGTAGCTTATCTTAATATAACATTATCTTAATCACATTTATGGAAATGCAAAGGACTTCAAATTAATTGTGTTCGTTTACCCCAAAATTTGCACAAATTTGTACTGGATTTTACTGAAATGCGTTCGTTTACACATAAAATTGAGAGAAGAGAGCACCAGTTGAGAGAGTAAAGTGACGGTTGTTTTACTGAGAGTCTGCAAATTTTTACTGGACAAATTTTTGCCAGTGAAATCCAGCAAAAAAGAAAAAAATATGATTCAATAAAATAAACAATCAAAAGTAAAGGCCCAACTATAATATGCGTACGCTAGCGCAGGCGAATTTGCGAATACATACAATCAAATGTGTGCGGCCATAGTTTGCTTTGCTAACTTTTCGTTGAATTTAATTTTCCTACGCATAGAGCGAAACTGATCGTATTTTCTTTAAAGGCCAACTGTTTGTTCGTTGTTATTGATAATTATTTTTAGATACACACATACCATAGACTGTGATACATGCACACAAGAGAAGCTGCAATATACGCCGAAATCAATTCACATAATTGAATAAATAATGTCAAAAACTAATGGAAACATTAAATGTTTAGCGTTTGTTTATTGTATATATATTATAGTGTATTTTATATTTTGTTTATTGTATATATATTATATATATAATATAGTGTATTTTCCTACCATACGCTGCCAACCACTTGCACACATTGTTATACATTGTTGTACGTTGTAGTACTTTCCAATTTATTTCTTAAATTACTTTCTAAATTATTAATAACCTACTTGTGATAATATATTTATGTATGTATAAATTGAAAATATTTATATATGTATTTACATGTTATGTATATATCATAAATTTGTTTTTGCAAAAGTGCATTGCTTTACAACTGAGTGTAAGTATAATATGGCCACACAAATGTTCGCTTATGCATTTGACAGTCTTTTCGTCGAGTTTTGACAATAGCCAAAGCTAGCCTACGCATACCTTAAGCAAGCAAAGAGCATAAAGTCTATATATAAAAATAAGTTGCATTGTGTTAGTAATTGGTGTTCTCCGGAATGCGTGAACCGATTTTGTTTCTAAATTTATATGAAAGGTGACGTCAATACCAAGGTTATTATGTAAATACAGTTTCTGTATGTGTATTGGTTTATGAGTCATAGCCATTTTAGTGAACTTGGCAATCATTTCGAAATATTTGAGTTAATATTTTTAAAAACTGAAATACAATTCGTTTTTAAGTTCATTACAATTAAATTTTGGTCAAACCATTAATATAATTTATATATTTAGCTTTTCTAAATCACAACTTCGGAGATCTATGAAATAAATTACATATAAATACAACTCTAAAAACAGAAATATTTAAATACATTATGCACAGCCCATGTCATATGCATGAGTACGCGCAGGATGCAATGAGTTATGTGCGTCATTACGGTCGACCAGATTTATTTATAACATTTACGTGTTGTCCGCAATTTACGTGTAATCCGCTGGCCAAAGTCCTATCGACAGCCATGATATCATTTCCCGTGTTTTTAAACAGAAATTGAAAGCGCTTAAGGGTTTTAGCGTAACATCTAAAGCGTTTGGTGAAGTGAAGTTCTGGATGTATTCTGTGGAGTGTCAAAAGAGCGTCGTTTGCCACACGCTCACATTTCAATATGGTTGGTGAATAAAATACATCGCATGAAGTTGACAATGTTATATGTTTTAAAATTCCAGATCAAATAAGTGATCCTGAATTATATGATGTTGTTGTGCACAGCCCACGTCATATGCTGGAGTACGCGAATAAGAAATCTGTTGAAGCTTTGGAAAGAACAATGAAAGATCTCCGAGATAACTCTGAGTTGTTGGGTGGTGCGTTGATTTTATTGCTAGGCGATTTTAGGCAAACATTGCCCGTCATTCCTAGATCGGCAGCTGCCGGTGAAACTAACGCTTGCTTAAAGTCTTCATATTTATGGAGATTTGTTAACATATCGAAACTCACTATCAACGTTCGTGTTCAGTTGCAGAATGATCCATCTGCTGATAAGTTCTCTAAGCAATTGCCGAAAATTGGGAACGGTGCAATTCCTATTGATGACACTGAATTGATAACATTGCCAAATGATTTTTGCCGTTTCGTACAGTCAAAAGAGGAATTTATTGAATGTATTTTCACTTACATAACACAACAATATACATGCCATGCATGGTTGAGTGCCAGAGTAATTTTAGCGGCAAAGAGCAAAGATGTTACTGAATCAAACATGGCTATACAATCAAAGATTACTGGCGAAGTGGTGTTGTACAAGTCTGGCGATACTATTACCAATGAAGAAGATGTTTTGAATTATCCAACAGAATTTTAGAATTCGTTGGACTTACCAGGATTGCCTCCGCATAACCTCCAATAGAAAATTGGAGCCACTATTATTATGCTTCGTAATATCAATCAACCCCGTTTGTGTAATGGTACAAGACTTGCTATTAAAAGCTTAATGGCTTATGTAATTGAAGCTACTATTTTAAACGGAAAATTAAAAGGCGAAGATGTATTCATTCCACGTATCCCAATGATTGCGTCTGATATACCATTTGAATTTAAACGACTTCAGTTTCCTGTTCGCCTTGCGTTTGCGATTACCATTTATAAGGCGCAAGGCCAATCTTTAGAAATTTCTAGACTGAATTTAGTGTATCCAGTTTTCTCACATGGACAGTCCTATGTAGCCTGTTCGGGCGTTGGCAAATTATCGGTTTTGTATATTTACACCGAAAATGGAAAAACAACAAATGTTGTTTAGCACAGAGCATTACAATAAAAGCAGTTTATCACTGATTTAAATGAATTCAAATTAATTTTTTTATTTTCTTTTTTGCACTACGAAGTGTGCAGGGGGTTCGCTAGTTATTAATAAAAATATTTCAAAGAAGAAAAGCTGAATTAAATGTGGGGCAAAAAACGAAAATAATAATTTTCAACGTGAAATCATTATTAAAAATGAACTCAGTTAGTCTCAATGCAGTTGCTTTCTTGGTGGATTTCTCATCTGAAAGCGAAGATGAACAGGAAATAATTATCCTTGAAATGTTAAGAAATTACGATGATATATACCTCAATGACATACTGTTGAAGAATGAAATAGTACCACGGAATTCGACAAAAACTACTTTTATGAGATAGTACCAGACTATACAGATATGGAGTTTCGGAAACGTTTTAGAATATCAAGATCGCTGTATGAATATTTGAGTAAACGATTTCTTGATTCGGATATTTATAAAAATCGGATAAAAGATTGCCAGAAAGATTACATATGCTAGTATTTTTGTGGTTTGCTGGTCACGAAGCCTGTAGCGTTAGCGATTTGTCGGATCATTTTAATTTATCCCGGTCGACTATATGTGTTATAATAAACAGAGTTACTTTGTTCATCAGCTCTTTAAGCAAGGAAACTATTAAGTGGCCAAATGAAACACAAAAAGTTGAATCCAGCATGTATTTTGAAAGCAAATGTTTATTTCCTAAGGCTATAGGTAGGTAATTATTAAATTTAAATTGTAATAAACTATAACATAATAATACTTCCGTTTGGAATTTCGGTTGTATTGATAGGACACATATCGTCATTGATCCTCCTTGCAAATCCAAAGATGAATACATTGACAGAAAGGGACACATAACAATTTGTTTGCAAGGTAACTGCGACGAGAAAAAAAGTTTTTAAACGTGTTTATAGGACATCCAGGATCTTGCCATGATAGTTGGGTTCTTAAAAACTCACACATTTACGAAAAACTGCCTTCATATTGTGGAGCTAATATTTATTTATATGTATTAATTATGTGTATATGCACATATCGTCACCGACATGAACACGTAGTTTGAAAAACGGAACCATAATCAATAAAATACTCGATTTAAATTTTTTATAGTTACGTCTGTTTGCATTTGTGGTGAAGATATGTACATCATTATAAGAACTTAACTCCAAATTTATATTTCTTAAATATTTTCAGATTACTACTTATTGGCTGATTCGGCAATAAATATTTAATTACGCCATATAATAAAAAAAGCAATAAATATTTAATTACGCCATATAAGGACAATGGTCATTTGAGCAGGTCTCAGAAGCTTTTCAACATAAGATTGAGCTCAGGTCGTGTTGCCATTGAATACACTTTCGGAATTTTGAAGCAACGGTTTCGGCAACTATACTACTGTAAGATAAGGGGAATGAAAAAAATTTGCCATTTTGTCAGAGCTTGTTTTGTATTACACAATATTGCCAATGAAGAATCTATTGAGTTTAATGCTGATATAAAACCAGAGGAAAATTATGAATTTTTTGAAGTTCCAAGTGGAAATTTAGTTAGAGATCCAATATGTCAATTAATACAAAGGCAGTGTTTGGAATAAACTTAAATCCATTTATTTTATTTTATTTATTATCATTTTAATAAAACATTCAATAAATATTAATATTGTTCATTTATACTTATGTCGATGTATACGTATTTTTTAGTTTTTCTTTAGATGCTTAACAAGCCTTTCTAGAAGTGCCACCTTTTGCGTTTCCAAAGCAACTCTTCTTTCAGCACGTTCTTCTTTTTGCTTAAAACTTTCTACAAGCATTTTGTAAATTTCTTTGTAAATTTCTTCCCTTTTTTCTGCACGCTTAGCTGCTTTTTCCATATAGATTTCAATCGCTTTTTTTCTCTTTCTGGAGGTTGATGGTGCCAACTCTTATATTGAAAAAATAATTGAGTACAATTTACTATCGGTGTGTAGGTATATGTTCAACAAATCGTACGTTTTCCAAAAATTAAAATTAGTTTATTTTTAATAAAAAATCTAGTTGGTTTTTTTTAGTCTTTCCCCCTTATTCATAATATTTATCAAAAGTTTATAAAGGGTTTATGAAGAAAATTTATCATGTAAATCTGTTTCATAAACATTTTATTATGATAATTTATTATATATATGGCCCAAAGTCTTTTGAAATCGTACGATTTGAAATCTCTTGACTTCCAGAACATGTCTGGTAAGCATATATGTATTTATTTGTTGTATGCTCACCAGACTTTGACAAGTCCGGTTCCTCTGTCAAATCGTTGATGGATGATTCATCGAGGCTGACATCAGTCTCACTGTCTAACAAATACTCCGGCTTTAGTGACACTTTTTCTTTTAAAAGTGCATCGAGTTCACTAATATATAAAATATGTGTAATATTTTTAATGTTTGTTCCTTTTTGTAACAATTTGTTCATAAAAACTTACTTTTGATAGGGACATGTTTGCCTGCTACGGCTGGTCTTACTGTTATTCAGCGCAACTCTCTTGTACTGTCTCTTGTATTTGGCTTCTACTTGCGCTGCCGTAAACAAATAGACGTTTTCAAGAAGACCTTCCGCAATGTTTTGCCAACCAATGGCTTCAAATCCTTCATCTTTGGTATTAAATACTTTACAGCTGAGTCGACCCACACATTTACTTTTGACTCTTGTACGTTGTTAACATTTGCCTCTGCTGTTGAATTGGTAACTTCTTCATTCGGGGTGAAAATTATTTCGTCATAGTCCTCACCATTTGTAACATCCAAGGCAACATTATATCTATAGTTTTCATCTGCATATACATATGTAAGTTAAAAGATATAAATTAGCAAATATTAATATGTATGTACATCCTAAACAAGATTACTTACCACTTTGTGTGTTCCGAAATGTTCCAGGAGAGCATAAAATATCAAGTTTTCTTTTTTGGCGTCCATAGTAAAGCTTTTGTCTTTTAATTGCGTTCTTTACATTAATGTGTTAGAGATGTAAAGGTAATATATATATGAATACTTCTTATGGCATATTATTCAGGGTACCGAATATAAAAAACTAGACATTGATATATTGTCGTATGTTGTTTAACCAGAAGGAAATTTATACATTATATTAAAAAAAATACAAATGTAAGAACTTCCATAGAAGTATTATTAATAAAATATTTCACTACGAATTTGTAATTATTAAAATACATTATATCAAGTACCAAAAATATTATATACCGTGTAGTCAAAACAACACATATTTTACAACGCTAACGTTTTTAGTGATCAGCTGTCTTGATTAACCTGCAAGTTTTTGCAATTTTTCCGATCGCTTACTTTTTTGTGCAAGAGACATTCTGGAGAGTAAAATTTTCAAATAACCCAGAATTTACTCAACTACTGGATTTTACTGGAAAAGAAAACAAACGCACTTATTACTAATGCTCACTAACAAATCACAGAGTATTGAGTTCGAACACAGTAATGCCGTTTTCTTTTCTGCAAAACATGTAACATTTTTTTTCACTTTTTCTCTAGAAAGCAACAGTTTAAAGCAGTTCTTAGTTAGAAATAGTTTTTCATAAAACATATCGGATTAATTTGTTATAAATTCGCTGTTTTCAAATCACTTGATACTACCATTTTCTATTAAAAAGTACACTAAATGTTGCATTATTTTTTAGAAAAGAAAACAGCATAAGTTTAATTTGATACTTGCATTGATATCACTCAAAACACTCTGATCGATCAACAATTCATTGACTTTATTTAAGGTACCAACAGACGACATGTTTTTCACATAAAAAAGATAATATTAAGAAAATACATTTACGTCGTTAGTACTTCAGCGACGGAACCAAAAATATTTCGACGGCTGCAGGCCATTTGTCAAACAAACGACGTGGATATTTATGCACTGAAAAAGAATCAACTATTCTCAACAAACATGACCGATGTCATGTGTGATATTACATGTACGTTTGTGACCAAAACTTATAACCTTATGTAAATTAACCAATATTGACAGACATAAAGAAAAACATACGAATCGAAAGCTTAAAAAACATATGTAAAAAATATGTCGTCTGTTGGTACCTTTAGTATTAATATATATTTTAAATAATGTGTGCATACCACATTTTGTGTAATACACTATGTACATGGGTATATGCAATGTACTCAAAAAAAGCTGAGTTTGCTAAAAATTACGAGCGTCAATTCATCATATATAGATACATATATTTGGAGTTAGGAGTGAAACCTAATACAATAATAACAATGCAAAATCTGTAAGCAACTGTTGAAAATGGTGTAGGCCATGATTTGGGGATGCATGTTAGTTGTTATGGGAACTAGAGACGTACGAAATAAACCATCAATTACATAGTTGTGTGCGTGCAGTCGTGTTTTTTCGGCTACAAGTACCTGTTGTCAGCTTTGATTGATGAAAATCAAAACATTTTGATATATATATTTGTCGCCAGATTTTTATAACGTCACCGTAGAAAATATGTAATTTACTTGTAGAATTTGTTGCGTCAAGACGTGAAGAAGTGAGCGGATGAAAAAAAAATTAAGTTTACATATTATATAGTGTTTGGTCTGTAAAATTAGATTTTATTTATATATATTTTATATTATATATATTTATTTCAGTTCGTGTAATATAAGCTTAAGAGCCAATAAAATATATATATCACATAGTGTTAATAACTTAAGTACATTCATGTATAGTTTAATATTATTAATAATGATTAATTCCCGATATAATGAAATCTCAACACAATCCATTATACTATACCCTAACAACAAATTATTATCCGATGACGACATGCTTGCATACAAACGCTACGAAGCCAAAACGCAAAGGCTGATTGACGAGTTTTTTGTGCGTCTCCGAAAAATTCACAATTAAAGGACACTAACACATTCTTACTGAGTGATGGTTTATTTTGCACGTCTCCTGGGCACTTAAGAGTAACGACCATGGTCTTCATGGAGACAACTATGGATCATTATGTTTACCTCTATGTTTTATAAGCCAATTTGAAGACTTTCACGGTTAAAATTATGCTCTCGGGTTAAGTAATCTAACCACCGGACAAAGATCCTATTGAAAATCTATGGGATGAAAAGCTTATCAAGTAAGAAAGATTTAAAAAAAAGTTCTGCTAAACAAATAGTTTAGTTGTGATCAACAATTTTGTTTCTTCAGTGTCAAGACATATACAAGCTTTGATAGGTTTTAAAGGAGGCTTAAAAATAGTGTTAAATTATCTATTAGCAAACATTAGCTCTAAAGTTAACAGAAAGTTAGTGAACTGTTATATAACTTAAGTTTTTTCTTTTCATTTTAATAAATTTTTGTTAAAAAAATTTTCATAGGTGCAATCTTAAAAAGCATTTATGTAGTGATTTTGTTTCTACAAAATGCATTTTTAATAATAACAACATCAAACCATATAACATATTTTTCAGAACCAGTAATGAATTCTTTGTTTATATATATATATATATACACATGTATATAAATATATATATATATATATATATATATATATATATTTATATATATATATATATATATATATATATATATATTTATATATATATATATATATATATATATATATATATATATATTTTTTATTTTATTTATTTATTTATTTAATAAGTCAATAGATTTTACATCCTTACTGACTAGATAACAAATTAGTTCAAGAATTTAAATATAAAATAAGATTTCTTTTCAATACGGTATTACTCTCAGATAAGTTCATGATATGGTAACATTTGTTAAAGTTGACACATGCGCGACGAAAAGAATCATTATTAGCATAAACAGAGCGGTAATATTTTAATGCCAAGATTTCAAAATTGCGAGTAGGTCTTACAGGAACGTTGAAGTATAGTTGATTAAGTAAGAACTCCGAATCAACATCGCCTCGAACCAGTCCCATAACAAATAAAGCACTCAACGTCGATCGTCGACTTTTTAGTGTAGGCAATTTTATTAGAGCAAGTCTACTTTGATACGGCGGTAAGACATACGAATTCCAACCAAGCCCACGCAGACTAAAAATTAGAAACTGTTTCTGTACAGTTTCAATACTATTAAGTAACAAGGGTCCCAGACAATCGATCCATACTCAAGAATTCAAGGATCTAGAAATTCCTTAGACCAGCGTTTCATAAATCCAAGTACACCGTAGGCTTTGTTGACCATTATAGAGATGTGATCACGAAAGTTTAGTCTATGATCCAACAGTATGCCAAGATCCAATATAGTATCAACTTTATTTAAAATATCATTACAAATATAATAGGACGTCTCAATTAGATTGTGTCTGAAAAATGACATGTGTTTGCATTTCTTTACATTTAACTCTAATAAATTATAGCTGCACCATTGAGAAAAATGTGTAAAGTCAGTACACAGTAAATTATGTCCATTAATATCATTAAAAGAGTTAAAAATTTTTACATCGTCAGCATACATTAACACTCTAGAATGACATACAACCGTCGGAAGATCATTGATGAATAAAGTGAACAAAATTGGACCCAAGTGACTGCCTTGAGGAACACCAGAATGAACATAAATGGTATTTGATATAGTGTTTCCAAACTTAACTTGCTGAGTTCTTCCAGACAGATAAGAGTTTAACCATTTTAAAGCAGAATTATTAAAGCCCATAAGTGATAATTTGTGTAATAAAAGATTGTGGTTAACTTTATCGAACGCCTTACTGAAGTCAGTGTATATTACATCAGTTTGCATTTTATTTGTAAAACCTTCGTTGACAGTAGTAGTGAGTTCCAAAACATTAGTAATAGTTGAACGGGAATTACGAAAACCATGTTGGCAAGGCGTTAAAATGGAAGAAATTTGATGAGTTAAGTAATCAGTGATAATTTTTTTAAGTAGTTTTGGAATTGCATTAATTTTGGTGATACCTCTATAGTTAGATACCTCGGACTTACAGCCATATTTAAATAGAGGAATTATATACGATTTCTTCCACACTGATGGTAAATAGCAAGACTCAATAGATTTGTTAAACATTACAGTAAGAGGTACAGACAGTGATGCAGCACAGTTTTTAAGGATACAACTTGGTATACCATCAGGACCAGGGCTGAACGAGTTTTTCAGTGACTTTAAGTTAGAGAGTACTGTGTCAATATTTATGAAAGGAATATAGATCCCACAAGAATGAGTTGTAGTATAAGGATAACGTGTTGTGCAATCATATGACTTGGTAGAATACGTTGTAGAAAAGAAGTCCGCAAATATATTGCTTATTGATACATCATCATCAGCAGTCAGTAAACCATACTTCAAATGCTTTGGATAACCAGAGGAGCGGCGTTTAGAGTTAACAAAGTTATAGAATGATTTAGGGTTTGTTCTTATATTTTGTTTAACACGATTTATGTAAGTAATATATGCAGTTTTGTTAGCAGAATTATATTCAGATCTAGCTAAAGCATATTTACGAAAATCATTCAGTGTGCCAGTTTTCTTATATTTAACGAAACATTTATTTTTTTTATTTTTAGCATATCGTAGGTATTGATCATTCCACGGAGGCCCATTTTTACCGAGTATGTTAATTCTTGGCACAGTTATACTAATAGCATTATACAAAATATTATAAATGCTTGATACAATATTATCCAGGTTATCATCAGCTAGCACAGAATCCCAGTTAACATTAGATAACAAACAATTAAGTTCCGTGTAGTTAGTGCGAGTAAAACAATAAGATTGAGAACGTTTCATATCTTGATTTTTGATTACTTCATATTTGTTATATGATAGCGATAAATCAATTTCAAAGGGAGGATGATAAAGGTCCATAGGATGAGTCACAGGCATTGTATTACGTAGACAGAATTCCTTAGGAGTATTAACGAAAGCAAGATCAACAATATTTCCAGACACATTTTCTATATAATTTAATTGAAAAAAGCCGCATCCAAGGAGGCAGTGTATAAAATCTGCCGTGGTTGTTGGTAACATGTAATTACTATAAAAAGGGCTTAATCCATTTTACGTTTGGGATATTAAAATCACCTAAAACAAGTAAGATATCGGAAGTATTTGATTGATCCAGAACAGAATTGATTGCAGAAAAATGTTTATTATATACCGCAGAAGAGGAATTGGGTGGTATATATGAACATGTGACATAAAGGTGCAAAGAGCCAACACGAATTTTAACGGCAATAAATTCAATTTCATCTCTGTCATCATTAAAAGGACTATAAATAGGCTCAATTTGGAATATATCCAGGACAGCAATCAGAACACCACCACCAGGTTTCTTCGCACGATTATATTTAAATATTTGATAATTAGAACATAATATTTCGTTGTTATGAATACATTTTTTATCACTCAGCCAAGTTTCGGTAAATACAATAACATGATATGAAAAATCAAAACTATTTATAAAAAGATTGTTTAATTTAGTGTTGAGACCTCTTACATTTTGGTATATAATATTAATGGGCTTATTTATAGATAGTTTAATTAGTTTTTTGATGACGATGATTTCGGTAAGAGAACAATATCAGTCGTTGGTGTAGTTCTGTATTCATACTCACGAATAAAAGCATTAGGCGGCCAAAAATCTAGATGCACAATTGTATCAAAGTAGTTTTGAGGTATGATTATTTTGAAAGATGCTTTGTTTCTTGGCTCAGAATAATTAAATTTAAAGACAGTCATTTCAATATTTAGGCCAATCTTATTTGTTATATAATAATTAATATCATCAGTAGTAGTAGAGGATGCAAATCGAGCAGCAAATATAGTTTTTTTTTGGTGAAATAACTTTAAGAGTTGGATTGTTAGAAGAATTAAAAACAGGAACGGAAGGATTTGAATTAATTGAGGTACTTGACGGTTTAAAAACAGGAACTGGCGGATTAAAATTAATCGGAACAGATGAGGAAGTTGAATTAGTATTTATACAGGAAAGAGAAACAGGTGCTGTGTTGTTAGGTAAATCAGGAAAATTTGGCGAGGGATCAGAAGTAGTGACGGGATTTTTTTCGGCTATTAATGGCTGCAATGATAACGCATTTTCAGCCTTTTCATCAACAATAGTATTCATGTCAGTTGTAGGTTTCTTTTTTTTAGCAGAGCACGGACCTTTTTCAAGTAATTTTTTGTATTGATTAAATTTCAAAGAAAGGTTGTTAAGATCATTTTGAATTTCGTTAAACTTTATATGCGTGTTTTTGAAGAATGAGTAGAATTCAATGTCAAGCGCAATACATTTTTTACAGCACCAGCGCAGGCCTTTATCTTCACGCAGATTGTCGGCAGTTCGAGCAGCCAAATCAACACATTTAGCGTGATAAACCGTATCACAAAGCCAGCAAGATACCATTGGCTCATCAGTTTTGTTGCGGCATTTAGGTTTTGAGCAGGACATATTTAACAAATATTTTATTTGTGACCTTTTTTTTATTGTTATTTATTACTTGTTGTTAGTTGATTTTTGAAATCACTCGAATAAAGAGGATCAGGTGTAGAATGTAAAAACAGGTTTAAAGCAGAGCAGGAACAAATATTGCTGATTATTATTTTTATTTTCACTTATTGTATCACAACAGCAGCGATTGTTGTTGTTTGTATTAATGAAAATTGAAATATGCAAAAATTTTAAATGATATTGTTGTTATTGATTGTTTGTTTTGTTGTAAGCACCAAATATGCGAAAGAATGTAACAACAATAAGAATATAGCTTTTTTAAGTTTTTTATTTTATTGTATTTTTTTATTTTTTATTAAAACAGTTTTTGCCAGAAAATTAAAAAATGTAAGCAGAGTTCAACAAAAGTACGTCCGACACGGTCGACAGTCTAGTTGTCTAGTTGCATTGTGTTAGTAATTGATGTTCTCCGGATTGCGTGAACCGATTTCTATGAAAGGTGACGTCAATACCAAGGTTTTTATGTAAATACAGTTTCTGTATGTGTATTGGTTTATGAGTTATAGCCATTTTAGTGAACTGTGCAATCATTTCGATAATATTTTGAAAAACTGAAATACAATTCGTTCATTGCCGAAAATTGGGAACGGTGCAATTCCTATTGATGACATTGAATTGATAACATTGCCAAATGATTTTTGCCGTTTCGTACAGTCAGAAGAGGAATTTATTGAATG
Organism: Linnaemya vulpina; assembly: GCA_963675445.1. Lineage (NCBI taxonomy): Eukaryota > Metazoa > Arthropoda > Insecta > Diptera > Tachinidae > Linnaemya > Linnaemya vulpina. The sequence continues at coordinate 60,226,049 of OY776277.1, read as the reverse complement.
AATTTTCACTTACATAACACAACAATATACATGCCATGCATGGTTGAGTGCCAGAGTAATTTTAGCGGCAAAGAACAAAGATGTTACTGAATCAAACATGGCTATACAATCAAAGATTACTGGCGAAGTGGTGTTGTACAAGTCTGGCGATACTATTACCAATGAAGAAGATGTTTTGAATTATCCAACAGAATTTTAGAATTCGTTGGACTTACCAGGATTGCCTCCGCATAACCTCCAATAGAAAATTGGAGCCACTATTATTATGCTTCGTAATATCAATCAACCCCGTTTGTGTAATGGTACAAGACTTGCTATTAAAAGCTTAATGGCTTATGTAATTGAAGCTACTATTTTAAACGGAAAATTAAAAGGCGAAGATGTATTCATTCCACGTATCCCAATGATTGCGTCTGATATACCATTTGAATTTAAACGACTTCAGTTTCCTGTTCGCCTTGCGTTTGCGATTACCATTTATAAGGCGCAAGGCCAATCTTTAGAAATTTCTAGACTGAATTTAGTGTATCCAGTTTTCTCACATGGACAGTCCTATGTAGCCTGTTCGGGCGTTGGCAAATTATCGGTTTTGTATATTTACACCGAAAATGGAAAAACAACAAATGTTGTTTAGCACAGAGCATTACAATAAAAGCAGTTTATCACTGATTTAAATGAATTCAAATTAATTTTTTTATTTTCTTTTTTGCACTACGAAGTGTGCAGGGGGTTCGCTAGTTATTAATAAAAATATTTCAAAGAAGAAAAGCTGAATTAAAAGTGGGGCAAAAAACGAAAATAATTATTTTCAACGTGAAACAAATTAAATAAGTGTGTAATAATCATTATTAAAAATTAACTCAGTTATTCTCAATGCAGTTGCTTTCTTGGTGGATTTCTCATCTGAAAGCGAAGATGAACAGGAAATAATTATCCTTGAAATGTTAAGAAATTACGATGAAATATACCTCAATGACATACTGTTGAAGAATGAAAGAGTACCACGGAATTCGATAAAAACTACTTTTATGAGATGGTACCAGACTATACAGATATGGAGTTTCGGAAACATTTTAGAATATCAAGATAACTGTATGAATATTTGAGTAAACGATTTCTTGATTCGGATATTTATAAAAATCTTCGCCCGGATAAAAGATTGCCAGAATGAATACATATGCTAGTATTTTTGTGGTTTGCTGGTCACGAAGCCTGTAGCTTCAGCGATTTGTCGGATCGTTTTAATTTATCCTGGTCGAATATATGTGTTATAATAAACAGAGTTATTTTGTTCATCAGCTCTTTAAGCAAGGAAACTATTTGCCAAAAATTTAGACGTTTCTAAGAACATTTTTTTGAGGCAGATTTTGTGGTAAAATGATGCGATCTTCTCATGAAATTTTCAATATATCAATTTTTCACATATTTTAACACATGTTGCAATGACTTTGAAACTGATATATTTTGAAGTTATTGGCCAAAAGAAGTGCCCTGCCAAAAATTTAGACGTTTCTAAGAACATTTTTTTGAGGCAGATTTTGAGGTAAAATGATGTGACCTCCTCATGAAATTTTCAATATCTCAATTTTTCACATATTTTAACACATGTTGCAATGACTTTGAAACTGATTTATTTTGGAGTTATTGGCCAAAAGAAGTGCCCTGCCAAAAATTTAGACGTTTCTAAGAACATTTTTTTGAGGCAGATTTTGTGGTAAAATGATGCGATCTTCTCATGAAATTTTCAATATACCAATTTTTCACATATTTTAACACATGTTGCAATGACTTTGAAACTGATTTATTTTGGAGTTATTGGCCAAAAGAAGTGCCCTGCCAAAAATTTAGACGTTTCTAAGAACATTTTTTTGAGGCAGATTTTGTGGTAAAATGATGCGATCTTCTCATGAAATTTTCAATATATCAATTTTTCACATATTTTAACACATGTTGCAATGACTTTGAAACTGATATATTTTGGAGTTATTGGCCAAAAGAAGTGCCCTGCCAAAAATTTAGACGTTTCTAAGAACATTTTTTTGAGGCAGATTTTGAGGTAAAATGATGTGACCTCCTCATGAAATTTTCAATATATCAATTTTTCATATATTTTAACACATGTTGCAATGACTTTGAAGCTGATTTATTTTGGAGTTATTGGCCAAAAGAAGTGCTCTGCCAAAAATTTAGACGTTTCTAAGAACATTTTTTTGAGGCAGATTTTGTGGTAAAATAATGCGATCTTCTCATGAAATTTTCAATATATCAATTTTTCACATATTTTAACACATATTGCAATGACTTTGAAACTGATTTATTTTGGAGTTATTGGCCAAAAGAAGTGCCCTGCCAAAAATTTAGACGTTTCTAAGAACATTTTTTTGAGGCAGATTTTGAGGTAAAATGATGTGACCTCCTCATGAAATTTTCAATATATCAATTTTTCACATATTTTAACACATGTTGCAATGACTTTGGAACTGATTTATTTTGGAGTTATTGGCCAAAAGAAGTGCCCTGCCAAAAATTTAGACGTTTCTAAGAACATTTTTTTGAGGCAGATTTTGTGGTAAAATTATGTGACCTCCTCATGAAATTTTCAATATATCAATTTTTCACATATTTTAACACATGTTGCAATGACTTTGAAACTGATTTATTTTGGAGTTATTGGCCAAAAGAAGTGCCCTGCCAAAAATTTAGACGTTTCTAAGAACATTTGTTTGAGGCAGATTTTGTGGTAAAATTATGCGATCTTCTCATGAAATTTTCAATTTATCAATTTTTCACATATTTTAACACATGTTGCAATGACTTTGAAACTGATTTATTCTGGAGTTATTGGCCAAAAGAAGTGCCCTGCCAAAAATTTAGACATTACTAAGAACTTTTTTTTGTGGCAGATTTTGAGGTAAAATGATGTGACCTCCTCATGAAATTTTCAATATATCAATTTTTCACATATTTTAACACATGTAACAATGACTTTGAAACTGATTTATTTTGGAGTTATTGGCCAAAAGAAGTGCCCTGCCAAAAATTTAGACGTTTCTAAGAACATTTTTTTGATTCAGATTTTGTGGTAAAATGATGTGACCTCCTTCCTCATGAAATTTTCAATATATCAATTTTTCACATATTTTAACACATGTTGCAATGACTTTGAAACTGATTTATTCTGGAGTTATTGGCCAAAAGAAGTGCCCTGCCAAAAATTTAGACGTTTCTAAGAACATTTTTTTGAGGCAGATTTTGTGGTAAAATGATGTAACCTCCTCATGAAATTTTCAATATATCAATTTTTCACATATTTTAATACATGTTGCAATGACTTTGAAACTGATTTATTTTGGAGTTATTGGCCAAAAGAAGTGCCCTGCCAAAAATTTAGACGTTTCTAAGAACTTTTTTTTGAGGCAGATTTTGAGGTAAAATGATGTGACCTCCTCATGAAATTTTCAATATATCAATTTTCACATATTTTAACACATGTTGCAATGACTTTGAAACTGATTTATTTTGGAGTTATTGGCCAAAAGAAGTGCCCTGCCAAAAATTTAGACGTTTCTAAGAACATTTGTTTGAGGCAGATTTTGTGGTAAAATGATGCGATCTTCTCATGAAGTTTTCAATTTATCAATTTTTCACATATTTTAACACATGTTGCAATGACTTTGAAACTGATTTATTCTGGAGTTATTGGCCAAAAGAAGTGCCCTGCCAAAAATTTAGACATTTCTAAGAACTTTTTTTTGTGGCAGATTTTGAGGTAAAATGATGTGACCTCCTCATGAAATTTTCAATATATCAATTTTTCACATATTTTAACACATGTTGCAATGACTTTGAAACTGATTTATTTTGGAGTTATTGGCCAAAAGAAGTGCCCTGCCAAAAATTTAGACGTTTCTAAGAACATTTTTTTGATTCAGATTTTGTGGTAAAATGATGTGACCTCCTTCCTCATGAAATTTTCAATATATCAATTTTTCACATATTTTAACACATGTTGCAATGACTTTGAAACTGATTTATTCTGGAGTTATTGGCCAAAAGAAGTGCCCTGCCAAAAATTTAGACGTTTCTAAGAACATTTGTTTGAGGCAGATTTTGTGGTAAAATGATGCGATCTTCTCATGAAATTTTCAATTTATCAATTTTTCACATATGTTAACACATGTTGCAATGACTTTGAAACTGATTTATTCTGGAGTTATTGGCCAAAAGAAGTGCCCTGCCAAAAATTTAGACATTTCTAAGAACTTTTTTTGTGGCAGATTTTGAGGTAAAATGATGTGACCTCCTCATGAAATTTTCAATATATCAATTTTTCACATATTTTAACACATGTTGCAATGACTTTGAAACTGATTTATTTTGGAGTTATTGGCCAAAAGAAGTGCCCTGCCAAAAATTTAGACGTTTCTAAGAACATTTTTTTGATTCAGATTTTGTGGTAAAATGATGTGACCTCCTTCCTCATGAAATTTTCAATATATCAATTTTTCACATATTTTAACACATGTTGCAATGACTTTGAAACTGATTTATTCTGGAGTTATTGGCCAAAAGAAGTGCCCTGCCAAAAATTTAGACGTTTCTAAGAACATTTTTTTGAGGCAGATTTTGTGGTAAAATGATGTGACCTCCTCATGAAATTTTCAATATATCAATTTTTCACATATTTTAATACATGTTGCAATGACTTTGAAACTGATTTATTTTGGAGTTATTGGCCAACAGTAGTGCCCTGCCAAAAATTTAGACGTTTCTAAGAACTTTTTTTTGAGGCAGATTTTGAGGTAAAATGATGTGACCTCCTCATGAAATTTTCAATATATCAATTTTCACATATTTTAACACATGTTGCAATGACTTTGAAACTGATTTATTTTGGAGTTATTGGCCAAAAGAAGTGCCCTGCCAAAAATTTAGACGTTTCTAAGAACATTTGTTTGAGGCAGATTTTGTGGTAAAATGATGCGATCTTCTCATGAAGTTTTCAATTTATCAATTTTTCACATATTTTAACACATGTTGCAATGACTTTGAAACTGATTTATTCTGGAGTTATTGGCCAAAAGAAGTGCCCTGCCAAAAATTTAGACATTTCTAAGAACTTTTTTTTGTGGCAGATTTTGAGGTAAAATGATGTGACCTCCTCATGAAATTTTCAATATATCAATTTTTCACATATTTTAACACATGTTGCAATGACTTTGAAACTGATTTATTTTGGAGTTATTGGCCAAAAGAAGTGCCCTGCCAAAAATTTAGACGTTTCTAAGAACTTTTTTTTGAGGCAGATTTTGAGGTAAAATGATGTGACCTCCTCATGAAATTTTCAATATATCAATTTTCACATATTTTAACACATGTTGCAATGACTTTGAAACTGATTTATTTTGGAGTTATTGGCCAAAAGAAGTGCCCTGCCAAAAATTTAGACGTTTCTAAGAACATTTGTTTGAGGCAGATTTTGTGGTAAAATGATGCGATCTTCTCATGAAGTTTTCAATTTATCAATTTTTCACATATTTTAACACATGTTGCAATGACTTTGAAACTGATTTATTCTGGAGTTATTGGCCAAAAGAAGTGCCCTGCCAAAAATTTAGACATTTCTAAGAACTTTTTTTTGTGGCAGATTTTGAGGTAAAATGATGTGACCTCCTCATGAAATTTTCAATATATCAATTTTTCACATATTTTAACACATGTTGCAATGACTTTGAAACTGATTTATTTTGGAGTTATTGGCCAAAAGAAGTGCCCTGCCAAAAATTTAGACGTTTCTAAGAACATTTGTTTGAGGCAGATTTTGTGGTAAAATGATGCGATCTTCTCATGAAGTTTTCAATTTATCAATTTTTCACATATTTTAACACATGTTGCAATGACTTTGAAACTGATTTATTCTGGAGTTATTGGCCAAAAGAAGTGCCCTGCCAAAAATTTAGACATTTCTAAGAACTTTTTTTTGTGGCAGATTTTGAGGTAAAATGATGTGACCTCCTCATGAAATTTTCAATATATCAATTTTTCACATATTTTAACACATGTTGCAATGACTTTGAAACTGATTTATTTTGGAGTTATTGGCCAAAAGAAGTGCCCTGCCAAAAATTTAGACGTTTCTAAGAACATTTTTTTGATTCAGATTTTGTGGTAAAATGATGTGACCTCCTTCCTCATGAAATTTTCAATATATCAATTTTTCACATATTTTAACACATGTTGCAATGACTTTGAAACTGATTTATTCTGGAGTTATTGGCCAAAAGAAGTGCCCTGCCAAAAATTTAGACGTTTCTAAGAACATTTGTTTGAGGCAGATTTTGTGGTAAAATGATGCGATCTTCTCATGAAATTTTCAATTTATCAATTTTTCACATATGTTAACACATGTTGCAATGACTTTGAAACTGATTTATTCTGGAGTTATTGGCCAAAAGAAGTGCCCTGCCAAAAATTTAGACATTTCTAAGAACTTTTTTTGTGGCAGATTTTGAGGTAAAATGATGTGACCTCCTCATGAAATTTTCAATATATCAATTTTTCACATATTTTAACACATGTTGCAATGACTTTGAAACTGATTTATTTTGGAGTTATTGGCCAAAAGAAGTGCCCTGCCAAAAATTTAGACGTTTCTAAGAACATTTTTTTGATTCAGATTTTGTGGTAAAATGATGTGACCTCCTTCCTCATGAAATTTTCAATATATCAATTTTTCACATATTTTAACACATGTTGCAATGACTTTGAAACTGATTTATTCTGGAGTTATTGGCCAAAAGAAGTGCCCTGCCAAAAATTTAGACGTTTCTAAGAACATTTTTTTGAGGCAGATTTTGTGGTAAAATGATGTGACCTCCTCATGAAATTTTCAATATATCAATTTTTCACATATTTTAATACATGTTGCAATGACTTTGAAACTGATTTATTTTGGAGTTATTGGCCAACAGTAGTGCCCTGCCAAAAATTTAGACGTTTCTAAGAACTTTTTTTTGAGGCAGATTTTGAGGTAAAATGATGTGACCTCCTCATGAAATTTTCAATATATCAATTTTCACATATTTTAACACATGTTGCAATGACTTTGAAACTGATTTATTTTGGAGTTATTGGCCAAAAGAAGTGCCCTGCCAAAAATTTAGACGTTTCTAAGAACATTTGTTTGAGGCAGATTTTGTGGTAAAATGATGCGATCTTCTCATGAAGTTTTCAATTTATCAATTTTTCACATATTTTAACACATGTTGCAATGACTTTGAAACTGATTTATTCTGGAGTTATTGGCCAAAAGAAGTGCCCTGCCAAAAATTTAGACATTTCTAAGAACTTTTTTTTGTGGCAGATTTTGAGGTAAAATGATGTGACCTCCTCATGAAATTTTCAATATATCAATTTTTCACATATTTTAACACATGTTGCAATGACTTTGAAACTGATTTATTTTGGAGTTATTGGCCAAAAGAAGTGCCCTGCCAAAAATTTAGACGTTTCTAAGAACTTTTTTTTGAGGCAGATTTTGAGGTAAAATGATGTGACCTCCTCATGAAATTTTCAATATATCAATTTTCACATATTTTAACACATGTTGCAATGACTTTGAAACTGATTTATTTTGGAGTTATTGGCCAAAAGAAGTGCCCTGCCAAAAATTTAGACGTTTCTAAGAACATTTGTTTGAGGCAGATTTTGTGGTAAAATGATGCGATCTTCTCATGAAGTTTTCAATTTATCAATTTTTCACATATTTTAACACATGTTGCAATGACTTTGAAACTGATTTATTCTGGAGTTATTGGCCAAAAGAAGTGCCCTGCCAAAAATTTAGACATTTCTAAGAACTTTTTTTTGTGGCAGATTTTGAGGTAAAATGATGTGACCTCCTCATGAAATTTTCAATATATCAATTTTTCACATATTTTAACACATGTTGCAATGACTTTGAAACTGATTTATTTTGGAGTTATTGGCCAAAAGAAGTGCCCTGCCAAAAATTTAGACGTTTCTAAGAACATTTTTTTGATTCAGATTTTGTGGTAAAATGATGTGACCTCCTTCCTCATGAAATTTTCAATATATCAATTTTTCACATATTTTAACACATGTTGCAATGACTTTGAAACTGATTTATTCTGGAGTTATTGGCCAAAAGAAGTGCCCTGCCAAAAATTTAGACGTTTCTAAGAACATTTGTTTGAGGCAGATTTTGTGGTAAAATGATGCGATCTTCTCATGAAATTTTCAATTTATCAATTTTTCACATATTTTAACACATGTTGCAATGACTTTGAAACTGATTTATTCTGGAGTTATTGGCCAAAAGAAGTGCCCTGCCAAAAATTAAGACATTTCTAAGAACTTTTTTTTGTGGCAGATTTTGAGGTAAAATGATGTGACCTCCTCATGAAATTTTCAATATATCAATTTTTCACATATTTTAACACATGTTGCAATGACTTTGAAACTGATTTATTTTGGAGTTATTGGCCAAAAGAAGTGCCCTGCCAAAAATTTAGACGTTTCTAAGAACATTTTTTTGATTCAGATTTTGTGGTAAAATGATGTGACCTCCTTCCTCATGAAATTTTCAATATATCAATTTTTCACATATTTTAACACATGTTGCAATGACTTTGAAACTGATTTATTCTGGAGTTATTGGCCAAAAGAAGTGCCCTGCCAAAAATTTAGACGTTTCTAAGAACATTTTTTTGAGGCAGATTTTGTGGTAAAATGATGTGACCTCCTCATGAAATTTTCAATATATCAATTTTTTACATATTTTAATACATGTTGCAATGACTTTGAAACTGATTTATTTTGGAGTTATTGGCCAAAAGAAGTGCCCTGCCAAAAATTTAGACGTTTCTAAGAACTTTTTTTTGAGGCAGATTTTGAGGTAAAATGATGTGACCTCCTCATGAAATTTTCAATATATCAATTTTCACATATTTTAACACATGTTGCAATGACTTTGAAACTGATTTATTTTGGAGTTATTGGCCAAAAGAAGTGCCCTGCCAAAAATTTAGACGTTTCTAAGAACATTTGTTTGAGGCAGATTTTGTGGTAAAATGATGCGATCTTCTCATGAAGTTTTCAATTTATCAATTTTTCACATATTTTAACACATGTTGCAATGACTTTGAAACTGATTTATTCTGGAGTTATTGGCCAAAAGAAGTGCCCTGCCAAAAATTTAGACATTTCTAAGAACTTTTTTTTGTGGCAGATTTTGAGGTAAAATGATGTGACCTCCTCATGAAATTTTCAATATATCAATTTTTCACATATTTTAACACATGTTGCAATGACTTTGAAACTGATTTATTTTGGAGTTATTGGCCAAAAGAAGTGCCCTGCCAAAAATTTAGACGTTTCTAAGAACATTTTTTTGATTCAGATTTTGTGGTAAAATGATGTGACCTCCTTCCTCATGAAATTTTCAATATATCAATTTTTCACATATTTTAACACATGTTGCAATGACTTTGAAACTGATTTATTCTGGAGTTATTGGCCAAAAGAAGTGCCCTGCCAAAAATTTAGACGTTTCTAAGAACATTTTTTTGAGGCAGATTTTGTGGTAAAATGATGTGACCTCCTCATGAAATTTTCAATATATCAATTTTTCACATATTTTAATACATGTTGCAATGACTTTGAAACTGATTTATTTTGGAGTTATTGGCCAAAAGAAGTGCCCTGCCAAAAATTTAGACGTTTCTAAGAACTTTTTTTTGAGGCAGATTTTGAGGTAAAATTATGTGACCTCCTCATGAAATTTTCAATATATCAATTTTTCACATATTTTAACACATGTTGCAATGACTTTGAAACTGATTTATTTTGGAGTTATTGGCCAAAAGAAGTGCCCTGCCAAAAATTTAGACGTTTCTAAGAACATTTTTTTGATTCAGATTTTGTGGTAAAATGATGTGACCTCCTTCCTCATGAAATTTTCAATATATCAATTTTTCACATATTTTAACACATGTTGCAATGACTTTGAAACTGATTTATTCTGGAGTTATTGGCCAAAAGAAGTGCCCTGCCAAAAATTTAGACGTTTCTAAGAACTTTTTTTTTGAGGCAGATTTTGAGGTAAAATGATGTGACCTCCTCATGAAATTTTCAATATATCAATTTTTCACATATTTTAACACATGTTGCAATGACTTTGAAACTGATTTATTTTGGAGTTATTGGCCAAAGGAAGTGCCCTGCCAAAAATTTAGACGTTTCTAAGAACTTTTTTTTGAGGCAGATTTTGAGGTAAAATGATGTGACCTCCTCATGAAATTTTCAATATATCAATTTTTCACATATTTTAACACATGTTGCAATGACTTTGAAACTGATTTATTTTGGAGTTATTGGCCAAAAGAAGTGCCCTGCCAAAAATTTTGACGTTTCTAAGAACTTTTTTTTGGGGCAGATTTTGAGGTAAAATGATGACACCTCCTCATGAAATTTTCAATATATCAATTTTTCACATATTTTAACACATGTTGCAATGACTTTGAAACTGATTTATTTTGGAGTTATTGGCCAAAAGAAGTGCCCTGCCAAAAATTTAGACGTTTCTAAGAACTTTTTTTTGAGGCAGATTTTGAGGTAAAATGATGTGACCTCCTCATGAAATTTTCAATATATCAATTTTTCACATATTTTAACACATGTTGCAATGACTTTGAAACTGATTTATTTTGGAGTTATTGGCCAAAAGAAGTGCCCTGCCAAAAATTTAGACGATTCTAAGAAAATTTTTTTTGATTCAGATTTTGTGGTAAAATGATGTGACCTCCTTCCTCATGAAATTTTCAATATATCAATTTTTCACATATTTTAACACATGTTGCAATGACTTTGAAACTGATTTATTCTGGAGTTATTGGCCAAAAGAAGTGCCCTGCCAAAAATTTAGACGTTTCTAAGAACATTTTTTTGAGGCAGATTTTGTGGTAAAATGATGTGACCTCCTCATGAAATTTTCAATATATCAATTTTTCACATATTTTAATACATGTTGCAATGACTTTGAAACGGATTTATTTTGGAGTTATTGGCCAAAAGAAGTGCCCTGCCAAAAATTTAGACGTTTCTAAGAACTTTTTTTTGAGGCAGATTTTGAGGTAAAATGATGTGACCTCCTCATGAAATTTTCAATATATCAATTTTTCACATATTTTAACACATGTTGCAATGACTTTGAAACTGATTTATTTTGGAGTTATTGGCCAAAGGAAGTGCCCTGCCAAAAATTTAGACGTTTCTAAGAACTTTTTTTTGAGGCAGATTTTGAGGTAAAATGATGCGATCTTCTCATGAAATTTTCAATATATCAATTTTTCACATATTTTAACACATGTTGCAATGACTTTAAAACTGATTTATTTTGGAGTTATTGGCCAAAAGAAGTGCCCTGCCAAAAATTTAGACGTTTCTAAGAACTTTTTTTTGAGGCAGATTTTGAGGTAAAATGATGTGACCTCCTCATGAAATTTTCAATATATAAATTTTTCACATATTTTAACACATGTTGCAATGACTTTGAAACTGATTTATTTTGGAGTTATTGGCCAAAGGAAGTGCCCTGCCAAAAATTAGACGTTTCTAAGAACTTTTTTTTGAGGCAGATTTTGAGGTAAAATGATGCGATCTTCTCATGAAATTTTCAATATATCAATTTTTCACATATTTTAACACATGTTGCAATGACTTTGAAACTGATTTATTTTGGAGTTATTGGCCAAAAGAAGTGCCCTGCCAAAAATTTAGACGTTTCTAAGAACTTTTTTTTGAGGCAGATTTTGAGGTAAAATGATGTGACCTCCTCATGAAATTTTCAATATATCAATTTTTCACATATTTTAACACATGTTGCAATGACTTTGAAACTGATTTATTTTGGAGTTATTGGCCAAAAGAAGTGCCCTGCCAAAAATTTAGACGATTCTAAGAAAATTTTTTTTGATTCAGATTTTGTGGTAAAATGATGTGACCTCCTTCCTCATGAAATTTTCAATATATCAATTTTTCACATATTTTAACACATGTTGCAATGACTTTGAAACTGATTTATTCTGGAGTTATTGGCCAAAAGAAGTGCCCTGCCAAAAATTTAGACGTTTCTAAGAACATTTTTTTGAGGCAGATTTTGTGGTAAAATGATGTGACCTCCTCATGAAATTTTCAATATATCAATTTTTCACATATTTTAATACATGTTGCAATGACTTTGAAACGGATTTATTTTGGAGTTATTGGCCAAAAGAAGTGCCCTGCCAAAAATTTAGACGTTTCTAAGAACTTTTTTTTGAGGCAGATTTTGAGGTAAAATGATGTGACCTCCTCATGAAATTTTCAATATATCAATTTTTCACATATTTTAACACATGTTGCAATGACTTTGAAACTGATTTATTTTGGAGTTATTGGCCAAAGGAAGTGCCCTGCCAAAAATTTAGACGTTTCTAAGAACTTTTTTTTGAGGCAGATTTTGAGGTAAAATGATGCGATCTTCTCATGAAATTTTCAATATATCAATTTTTCACATATTTTAACACATGTTGCAATGACTTTAAAACTGATTTATTTTGGAGTTATTGGCCAAAAGAAGTGCCCTGCCAAAAATTTAGACGTTTCTAAGAACTTTTTTTTGAGGCAGATTTTGAGGTAAAATGATGTGACCTCCTCATGAAATTTTCAATATATAAATTTTTCACATATTTTAACACATGTTGCAATGACTTTGAAACTGATTTATTTTGGAGTTATTGGCCAAAGGAAGTGCCCTGCCAAAAATTAGACGTTTCTAAGAACTTTTTTTTGAGGCAGATTTTGAGGTAAAATGATGCGATCTTCTCATGAAATTTTCAATATATCAATTTTTCACATATTTTAACACATGTTGCAATGACTTTGAAACTGATTTATTTTGGAGTTATTGGCCAAAAGAAGTGCCCTGCCAAAAATTTAGACGTTTCTAAGAACTTTTTTTTGAGGCAGATTTTGAGGTAAAATGATGTGACCTCCTCATGAAATTTTCAATATATCAATTTTTCACATATTTTAACACATGTTGCAATGACTTTGAAACTGATTTATTTTGGAGTTATTGGCCAAAAGAAGTGCCCTGCCAAAAATTTTGACGTTTCTAAGAACTTTTTTTTGGGGCAGATTTTGAGGTAAAATGATGTGACCTCCTCATGAAATTTTCAATATATCAATTTTTCACATATTTTAACACATGTTGCAATGACTTTGAAACTGATTTATTTTGGAGTTATTGGCCAAAAGAAGTGCCCTGCCAAAAATTTTGACGTTTCTAAGAACTTTTTTTTGAGGCAGATTTTGAGGTAAAATGATGTGACCTCCTCATGAAATTTTCAATATATCAATTTTTCACATATTTTAACACATGTTGCAATGACTTTGAAACTGATTTATTTTGGAGTTATTGGCCAAAAGAAGTGCCCTGCCAAAAATTTAGACGTTTCTAAGAACATTTTTTTGAGGCAGATTTTGTGGTAAAATGATGCGATCTTCTCATGAAATTTTCAATATATAAATTTTTCACATATTTTAACACATGTTGCAATGGCTTTGAAACTGATATATTTTGGAGTTATTGGCCAAAAGAAGTGCCCTGCAAAAAAGTTAGACGTTTCTAAGACCATTTTTTTGAGGCAGATTTTGAGGTAAAATGATGTGACCTCCTCATGAAATTTTCAATATCTCAATTTTTCACATATTTTAACACATGTTGCAATGACTTTGAAACTGATTTATTTTGGAGTTAGTGGCCAAAAGAAGTGCCCTGCCAAAAATTTAGACGTTTCTAAGAGCTTTTTTTTGAGGTAAAATGATGTGACCTTCTCATGAAATTTTCAATATATCAATTTTTCACATATTTTAACACATGTTGCAATGACTTTGAAACTGATTTATTTTGGAGTTAGTGGCCAAAAGAAGTGCCCTGCCAAAAATTTAGACGTTTCTAAGAACTTTTTTTTGAGGTAAAATGATGTGACCTCCTCATGAAATTTTCAATATATCAATTTTTCACATATTTTAACACATGTTGCAATGACTTTGAAACTGATTTATTTTGGAGTTATTGGCCAAAAGAAGTGCCCTGCCAAAAATTTAGACGTTTCTAAGAACATTTTTTTGAGGCAGATTTTGTGGTAAAATGATGCGATCTTCTCATGAAATTTTCAATATACCAATTTTTCACATATTTTAACACATGTTGCAATGAGTTTGAAACTGATTTATTTTGGAGTTATTGGCCAAAAGAAGTGCCCTGCCAAAAATATAGACGTTTCTAAGAACATTTTTTTGAGGCAGATTTTGTGGTAAAATGATGCGATCTTCTCATGAAATTTTCAATATATCAATTTTTCACATATTTTAACACATGTTGCAATGACTTTGAAACTGATTTATTTTGGAGTTATTGGCCAAAAGAAGTGCCCTGCCAAAAATTTAGACGTTTCTAAGAACATTTTTTTGAGGCAGATTTTGAAGTAAAATGATGTGACCTCCTCATGAAATTTTCAATATATCAATTTTTCACATATTTTAACACATGTTGCAATGACTTTGAAACTGATTTATTTTGGAGTTATTGGCCAAAAGAAGTGCCCTGCCAAAAATTTAGACGTTTCTAAGAACATTTTTTTGAGGCAGATTTTGTGGTAAAATGATGTGACCTCCTCATGAAATTTTCAATATATCAATTTTTCTCATATATTAACACATGTTGCAATGACTTTGAAACTGATTTATTTTGGAGTTATTGGCCAAAAGAAGTGCCCTGCCAAAAATTTAGACGTTTCTAAGAACATTTTTTTGAGGCAGATTTTGTGGTAAAATGATGTGACCTCCTCATGAAATTTTCAATATATCAATTTTTCACATATTTTAACACATGTTGCAATGACTTTGAAAGTGATTTATTCTGGAGTTATTGGCCAAAAGAAGTGCCCTGCCAAAAATTTAGACGTTTCTAAGAACTTTTTTTTAGGCAGATTTTGAGGTAAAATGATGTGACCTCCTCATAAAATTTTCAATATATCAATTTTTCACATATTTTAACACATGTTGCAATGACTTTGAAACTGATTTATTCTGGAGTTATTGGCCAAAAGAAGTGCCCTGCCAAAAATTTTGACGTTTCTAAGAACATTTTTTTGAGGCAGATTTTGTGGTAAAATGATGTGACCTCCTCATGAAATTTTCAATATATCAATTTTTCACATATTTTAACACATGTTGCAATGACTTTGAAACTGATTTATTTTGGAGTTATTGGCCAAAAGAAGTGCCCTGCCAAAAATTTAGACGTTTCTAAGAACTTTTTTGAGGCAGATTTTGAGGTAAAATGATGCGACCTCCTCATGAAATTTTCAATATATTAATTTTTCACATATTTTAACACATGTTGCAATGACTTTGAAACTGATTTATTTTGGAGTTATTGTCCAACAGTAGTGCCCTGCCAAAAATTTAGACGTTTCTAAGAACTTTTTTTTGAGGCAGATTTTGAGGTAAAATGATGTGACCTCCTCATGAAATTTTCAATATATCAATTTTTCACATATTTTAACACATGCTGCAATGACTTTGAAACTGATTTATTTTGGAGTTATTGGCCAAAGGAAGTGCCCTGCCAAAAATTTAGACATTTCTAAGAACTTTTTTTTGAGGCAGATTTTGAGGTAAAATGATGCGATCTTCTCATGAAATTTTCAATATATCAATTTTTCACATATTTTAACACATGTTGCAATGACTTTGAAACTGATTTATTTTGGAGTTATTGGCCAAAAGAAGTGCCCTGCCAAAAATTTAGACGTTTCTAAGAACTTTTTTTTGAGGCAGATTTTGAGCTAAAATGATGTGACCTTCTCATGAAATTTTCAATATATCAATTTTTCACATATTTTAACACATGTTGCAATGACTTTGAAACTGATTTATTCTGGAGTTATTGGCCAAAAGAAGTGCCCTGCCAAAAATTTAGACGTTTCTAAGAACATTTTTTTGAGGCAGATTTTGTGGTAAAATGATGCGATCTTCTCATGAAATTTTCAATATATCAATTTTTCACGTATTTTAACACATGTTGCAATGACTTTGAAACTGATATATTTTGGAGTTATTGGCCAAAAGAAGTGCCCTGCCAAAAATTTAGACGTTTCTAAGAACATTTTTTTGAGGCAGATTTTGAGGTAAAATGATGTGACCTCCTCATGAAATTTTCAATATATCAATTTTTAACATATTTTAACACATGTTGCAATGACTTTGAAACTGATTTATTTTGGAGTTATTGGCCAAAAGAAGTGCCCTGCCAAAAATTTAGACGTTTCTAAGAACATTTTTTTGAGGCAGATTTTGTGGTAAAATGATGCGATCTTCTCATGAAATTTTCAATATACCAATTTTTCACATATTTTAACACATGTTGCAATGAGTTTGAAACTGATTTATTTTGGAGTTATTGGCCAAAAGAAGTGCCCTGCCAAAAATTTAGACGTTTCTAAGAACATTTTTTTGAGGCAGATTTTGTGGTAAAATGATGCGATCTTCTCATGAAATTTTCAATATATCAATTTTTCACATATTTTAACACATGTTGCAATGACTTTGAAACTGATTTATTTTGGAGTTATTGGCCAAAAGAAGTGCCCTGCCAAAAATTTAGACGTTTCTAAGAACATTTTTTTGAGGCAGATTTTGTGGTAAAATGATGTGACCTCCTCATGAAATTTTCAATATATCAATTTTTCACATATTTTAACACATGTTGCAATGACTTTGAAACTGATTTATTTTGGAGTTATTGGCCAAAAGAAGTGCCCTGCCAAAAATTTAGACGTTTCTAAGAACATTTTTTTGAGGCAGATTTTGTGGTAAAATGATGTGACCTCCTCATGAAATTTTCAATATATCAATTTTTCACATATTTTAACACATGTTGCAATGACTTTGAAACTGATTTATTTTGGATTTATTGGCCAAAAGAAGTGCCCTGCCAAAAATTTAGACGTTTCTAAGAACATTTTTTTGAGGCAGATTTTGTGGTAAAATGATGCGATCTTCTCATGAAATTTTCAATATATCAATTTTTCACATATTTTAACACATGTTGCAATGACTTTGAAACTGATTTATTCTGCAGTTATTGGCCAAAAGAAGTGCCCTGCCAAAAATTTAGACGTTTCTAAGAACTTTTTTTTTAGGCAGATTTTGAGGTAAAATGATGTGACCTCCTCATGAAATTTTCTATATATCAATTTTTCACATATTTTAACACATGTTGCAATGACTTTGAAACTGATTTATTTTGGAGTTATTGGTCAAAAGAAGTGCCCTGCCAAAAATTTAGACGTTTCTAAGAACTTTTTTTTGAGGCAGATTTTGAGGTAAAATGATGTGACCTCCTCATGAAATTTTCAATATATCAATTTTTCACATATTTTAACACATGTTGCAATGACTTTGAAAGTGATTTATTCTGGAGTTATTGACCAAAAGAAGTGCCCTGCCAAAAATTTAGACGTTTCTAAGAACTTTTTTTGAGGCAGATTTTGAGGTAAAATGATGTGACCTCCTCATGAAATTTTCAATATATCAATTTTTCACATATTTTAACACATGTTGCAATGACTTTGAAACTGATTTATTCTGGAGTTATTGGCCAAAAGAAGTGCCCTGCCAAAAATTTTGACGTTTCTAAGAACATTTTTTTGAGGCAGATTTTGTGGTAAAATGATGTGACCTCCTCATGAAATTTTCAATATATCAATTTTTCACATATTTTAACACATGTTGCAATGACTTTGAAACTGATTTATTTTGGAGTTATTGGCCAAAAGAAGTGCCCTGCCAAAAATGTAGACGTTTCTAAGAACTTTTTTTGAGGCAGATTTTGAGGTAAAATGATGCGACCTCCTCATGAAATTTTCAATATATCAATTTTTCACATATTTTAACACATGTTGCAATGACTTTGAAACTGATTTATTTTGGAGTTATTGTCCAACAGTAGTGCCCTGCCAAAAATTTAGACGTTTCTAAGAACTTTTTTTTGAGGCAGATTTTGAGGTAAAATGATGTGACCTCCTCATGAAATTTTCAATATATCAATTTTTCACATATTTTAACACATGTTGCAATGACTTTGAAACTGATTTATTTTGGAGTTATTGGCCAAAGGAAGTGCCCTGCCAACAATTTAGACGTTTCTAAGAACTTTTTTTTTAGGCAGATTTTGAGGTAAAATGATGCGATCTTCTCATGAAATTTTCAATATATCAATTTTTCACATATTTTAACACATGTTGCAATGACTTTGAAACTGATTTATTTTGGAGTTATTGGCCAAAAGAAGTGCCCTGCCAAAAATTTAGACGTTTCTAAGAACTTTTTTTTGAGGCAGATTTTGAGCTAAATTGATGTGACCTTCTCATGAAATTTTCAATATATCAATTTTTCACATATTTTAACACATGTTGCAATGACTTTGAAACTGATATATTTTGGAGTTATTGGCCAAAAGAAGTGCCCTGCCAAAAATTTAGACGTTTCTAAGAACATTTTTTTGAGGCAGATTTTGAGGTAAAATGATGTGACCTCCTCATGAAATTTTCAATATATCAATTTTTCACATATTTTAACACATGTTGCAATGACTTTGAAACTGATTTATTTTGGAGTTATTGGCCAAAAGAAGTGCCCTGCCAAAAATTTAGACGTTTCTAAGAACATTTTTTTGAGGCAGATTTTGTGGTAAAATGATGCGATCTTCTCATGAAATTTTCAATATACCAATTTTTCACATATTTTAACACATGTTGCAATGACTTTGAAACTGATTTATTTTGGAGTTATTGGCCAAAAGAAGTGCCCTGCCAAAAATTTAGACGTTTCTAAGAACATTTTTTTGAGGCAGATTTTGTGGTAAAATGATGCGATCTTCTAATGAAATTTTCAATATATCAATTTTTCACATATTTTAACACATGTTGCAATGACTTTGAAACTCATTTATTCTGGAGTTATTGGCCAAAAGAAGTGCCCTGCCAAAAATTTAGACGTTTCTAAGAACTTTTTTTTGAGGCAGATTTTGAGGTAAAATGATGTGACCTCCTCATGAAATTTTCTATATATCAATTTTTCACATATTTTAACACATGTTGCAATGACTTTGAAACTGATTTATTTTGGAGTTATTGGCCAAAAGAAGTGCCCTGCCAAAAATTTAGACGTTTCTAAGAACTTTTTTTTGAGGCAGATTTTGAGGTAAAATGATGTGACCTCCTCATGAAATTTTCAATATATCAATTTTTCACATATTTTAACACATGTTGCAATGACTTTGAAAGTGATTTATTCTGGAGTTATTGGCCAAAAGAAGTGCCCTGCCAAAAATTTAGACGTTTCTAAGAACTTTTTTTGAGGCAGATTTTGAGGTAAAATGATGTGACCTCCTCATGAAATTTTCAATATATCAATTTTTCACATATTTTAACACATGTTGCAATGACTTTGAAACTGATTTATTCTGGAGTTATTGGCCAAAAGAAGTGCCCTGCCAAAAATTTTGACGTTTCTAAGAACATTTTTTTGAGGCAGATTTTGTGGTAAAATGATGTGACCTCCTCATGAAATTTTCAATATATCAATTTTTCACATATTTTAACACATGTTGCAATGACTTTGAAACTGATTTATTTTGGAGTTATTGGCCAAAAGAAGTGCCCTGCCAAAAATTTAGACGTTTCTAAGAACTTTTTTTGAGGCAGATTTTGAGGTAAAATGATGCGATCTTCTCATGAAATTTTCAATATATCAATTTTTCACATATTTTAACACATGTTGCAATGACTTTGAAACTGATTTATTTTGGAGTTATTGGCCAAAAGAAGTGCCCTGCCAAAAATTTAGACGTTTCTAAGAACTTTTTTTTGAGGCAGATTTTGAGGTAAAATGATGTGACCTCCTCATGAAATTTTCAATATATCAATTTTTCACATATTTTAACACATGTTGCAATGACTTTGAAACTGATTTATTTTGGAGTTATTGGCCAAAAGAAGTGCCCTGCCAAAAATTTAGACGTTTCTAAGAACATTTTTTTGAGGCAGATTTTGTGGTAAAATGATGCGATCTTCTCATGAAATTTTCAATATACCAATTTTTCACATATTTTAACACATGTTGCAATGAGTTTGAAACTGATTTATTTTGGAGTTATTGGCCAAAAGAAGTGCCCTGCCAAAAATTTAGAAGTTTCTAAGAACATTTTTTTGAGGCAGATTTTGTGGTAAAATGATGCGATCTTCTCATGAAATTTTCAATATATCAATTTTTCACATATTTTAACACATGTTGCAATGACTTTAAAACTGATTTATTTTGGAGTTATTGGCCAAAAGAAGTGCCCTGCCAAAAATTTAGAAGTTTCTAAGAACATTTTTTTGAGGCAGATTTTGAAGTAAAATGATGTGACCTCCTCATGAAATTTTCAATATATCAATTTTTCACATATTTTAACACATGTTGCAATGACTTTGAAACTGACTTATTTTGGAGTTATTGGCCAAAAGAAGTGCCCTGCCAAAAATTTAGACGTTTCTAAGAACATTTTTTTGAGGCAGATTTTGTGGTAAAATGATGTGACCTCCTCATGAAATTTTCAATATATCAATTTTTCACATATTTTAACACATGTTGCAATGACTTTGAAACTGATTTATTTTGGAGTTATTGGCCAAAAGAAGTGCCCTGCCAAAAATTTAGACGTTTCTAAGAACATTTTTTTGAGGCAGATTTTGTGGTAAAATGATGCGATCTTCTAATGAAATTTTCAATATATCTATTTTTCACATATTTTAACACATGTTGCAATGACTTTGAAACTCATTTATTCTGGAGTTATTGGCCAAAAGAAGTGCCCTGCCAAAAATTTAGACGTTTCTAAGAACTTTTTTTTGAGGCAGATTTTGAGGTAAAATGATGTGACCTCCTCATGAAATTTTCTATATATCAATTTTTCACATATTTTAACACATGTTGCAATGACTTTGAAACTGATTTATTTTGGAGTTATTGGCCAAAAGAAGTGCCCTGCCAAAAATTTAGACGTTTCTAAGAACTTTTTTTTGAGGCAGATTTTGAGGTAAAATGATGTGACCTCCTCATGAAATTTTCAATATATCAATTTTTCACATATTTTAACACATGTTGCAATGACTTTGAAAGTGATTTATTCTGGAGTTATTGGCCAAAAGAAGTGCCCTGCCAAAAATTTAGACGTTTCTAAGAACTTTTTTTGAGGCAGATTTTGAGGTAAAATGATGTGACCTCCTCATGAAATTTTCAATATATCAATTTTTCACATATTTTAACACATGTTGCAATGACTTTGAAACTGATTTATTCTGGAGTTATTGGCCAAAAGAAGTGCCCTGCCAAAAATTTTGACGTTTCTAAGAACATTTTTTTGAGGCAGATTTTGTGGTAAAATGATGTGACCTCCTCATGAAATTTTCAATATATCAATTTTTCACATATTTTAACACATGTTGCAATGACTTTGAAACTGATTTATTTTGGAGTTATTGGCCAAAAGAAGTGCCCTGCCAAAAATTTAGACGTTTCTAAGAACTTTTTTTGAGGCAGATTTTGAGGTAAAATGATGCGACCTCCTCATGAAATTTTCAATATATCAATTTTTCACATATTTTAACACATGTTGCAATGACTTTGAAACTGATTTATTTTGTAGTTATTGTCCAACAGTAGTGCCCTGCCAAAAATTTAGACGTTTCTAAGAACTTTTTTTTGAGGCAGATTTTGAGGTAAAATGATGTGACCTCCTCATGAAATTTTCAATATATCAATTTTTCACATATTTTAACACATGTTGCAATGACTTTGAAACTGATTTATTTTGGAGTTATTGGCCAAAGGAAGTGCCCTGCCAACAATTTAGACGTTTCTAAGAACATTTTTTTGAGGCAGATTTTGTGGTAAAATGATGCGATCTTCTCATGAAATTTTCAATATACCAATTTTTCACATATTTTAACACATGTTGCAATGAGTTTGAAACTGATTTATTTTGGAGTTATTGGCCAAAAGAAGTGCCCTGCCAAAAATTTAGACGTTTCTAAGAACATTTTTTTGAGGCAGATTTTGTGGTAAAATGATGCGATCTTCTCATGAAATTTTCAATATATCAATTTTTCACATATTTTAACACATGTTGCAATGACTTTGAAACTGATTTATTTTGGAGTTATTGGCCAAAAGAAGTGCCCTGCCAAAAATTTAGACGTTTCTAAGAAAATTTTTTTGAGGCAGGCTTTGAAGTAAAATGATGTGACCTCCTCATGAAATTTACAATATATCAATTTTTCACATATTTTAACACATGTTGCAATGACTTTGAAACTGATTTATTTTGGAGTTATTGGCCAAAAGAAGTGCCCTGCCAAAAATTTAGACGTTTCTAAGAACTTTTTTTGAGGCAGATTTTGAGGTAAAATGATGTGACCTCCTCATGAAATTTTCAATATATCAATTTTTCACATATTTTAACACATGTTGCAATGACTTTGAAAGTGATTTATTGTGGAGTTATTGGCCAAAAGAAGTGCCCTGCCAAAAATTTAGACGTTTCTAAGAACTTTTTTTGAGGCAGATTTTGAGGTAAAATGATGTGACCTCCTCATGAAATTTTCAATATATCAATTTTTCACATATTTTAACACATGTTGCAATGACTTTGAAACTGATTTATTTTGGAGTTATTGGCCAAAAGAAGTGCCCTGCCAAAAATTTAGACGTTTCTAAGAACATTTTTTTGAGGCAGATTTTGAGGTAAAATGATGTGACCTCCTCATGAAATTTTCAATATATCAATTTTTCACATATTTTAACACATGTTGCAATGACTTTGAAACTGATTTATTTTGGAGTTATTGGCCAAAAGAAGTGCCCTGCCAAAAATTTAGACGTTTCTAAGAACTTTTTTTGAGGCAGATTTTGAGGTAAAATGATGTGACCTCCTCATGAAATTTTCAATATATCAATTTTTCACATATTTTAACACATGTTGCAATGACTTTGAAACTGATTTATTCTGGAGTTATTGGCCAAAAGAAGTGCCCTGCCAAAAATTTTGACGTTTCTAAGAACATTTTTTTGAGGCAGATTTTGTGGTAAAATGATGTGACCTCCTCATGAAATTTTCAATATATCAATTTTTCACATATTTAAACACATGTTGCAATGACTTTGAAACTGATTTATTTTGGAGTTATTGGCCAAAAGAAGTGCCCTGCCAAAAATTTAGACGTTTCTAAGAACTTTTTTTGAGGCAGATTTTGAGGTAAAATGATGCGACCTCCTCATGAAATTTTCAATATATCAATTTTTCACATATTTTAACACATGTTGCAATGA
Source organism: Linnaemya vulpina (assembly GCA_963675445.1). Classification (NCBI taxonomy): domain Eukaryota; kingdom Metazoa; phylum Arthropoda; class Insecta; order Diptera; family Tachinidae; genus Linnaemya; species Linnaemya vulpina. The sequence goes on along the minus strand of OY776277.1, from coordinate 60,202,544 downwards.
CTTTGAAACTGATTTATTTTGGAGTTATTGTCCAACAGTAGTGCCCTGCCAAAAATTTAGACGTTTCTAAGAACTTTTTTTTGAGGCAGATTTTGAGGTAAAATGATGTGACCTCCTCATGAAATTTTCAATATATCAATTTTTCACATATTTTAACACATGTTGCAATGACTTTGAAACTGATTTATTTTGGAGTTATTGGCCAAAGGAAGTGCCCTGCCAACAATTTAGACGTTTCTAAGAACTTTTTTTTGAGGCAGATTTTGAGGTAAAATGATGCGATCTTCTCATGAAATTTTCAATATCTCAATTTTTCACATATTTTAACACATGTTGCAATGACTTTGAAACTGATTTATTTTGGAGTTATTGGCCAAAAGAAGTGCCCTGCCAAAAATTTAGACGTTTCTAAGAACTTTTTTTTGAGGCAGATTTTGAGCTAAAATGATCTGACCTTCTCATGAAATTTTCAATATATCAATTTTTCACATATTTTAACACATGTTGCAATGACTTTGAAACTGATTTATTCTGGAGTTATTGGCCAAAAGAAGTGCCCTGCCAAAAATTTAGACGTTTCTAAGAACATTTTTTTGAGGCAGATTTTGTGGTAAAATGATGCGATCTTCTCATGAAATTTTCAATATATCAATTTTTCACATATTTTAACACATGTTGCAATGACTTTGAAACTGATTTATTTTGGAGTTATTGGCCAAAAGAAGTGCCCTGCCAAAAATTTAGACGTTTCTAAGAACATTTTTTTGAGGCAGATTTTGTGGTAAAATGTTGCGATCTTATGAAATTTTCAATATACCAATTTTTCACATATTTTAACACATGTTGCAATGAGTTTGAAACTGATTTATTTTGGAGTTATTGGCCAAAAGAAGGGCCCTGCCAAAAATTTAGACGTTTCTAAGAACATTTTTTTGAGGCAGATTTTGTGGTAAAATGATGCGATCTTCTCATGAAATTTTCAATATATCAATTTTTCACATATTTTAACACATGTTGCAATGACTTTGAAACTGATTTATTTTGGAGTTATTGGCCAAAAGAAGTGCCCTGCCAAAAATTTAGACGTTTCTAAGAACTTTTTTTGAGGCAGATTTTGAGGTAAAATGATGTGACCTCCTCATGAAATTTTCAATATATCAATTTTTCACATATTTTAACACATGTTGCAATGACTTTGAAACTGATTTATTCTGGAGTTATTGGCCAAAAGAAGTGCCCTGCCAAAAATTTTGACGTTTCTAAGAACATTTTTTTGAGGCAGATTTTGTGGTAAAATGATGTGACCTCCTCATGAAATTTTCAATATATCAATTTTTCACATATTTAAACACATGTTGCAATGACTTTGAAACTGATTTATTTTGGAGTTATTGGCCAAAAGAAGTGCCCTGCCAAAAATTTAGACGTTTCTAAGAACTTTTTTTGAGGCAGATTTTGAGGTAAAATGATGCGACCTCCTCATGAAATTTTCAATATATCAATTTTTCACATATTTTAACACATGTTGCAATGACTTTGAAACTGATTTATTTTGGAGTTATTGTCCAACAGTAGTGCCCTGCCAAAAATTTAGACGTTTCTAAGAACTTTTTTTTGAGGCAGATTTTGAGGTAAAATGATGTGACCTCCTCATGAAATTTTCAATATATCAATTTTTCACATATTTTAACACATGTTGCAATGACTTTGAAACTGATTTATTTTGGAGTTATTGGCCAAAGGAAGTGCCCTGCCAACAATTTAGACGTTTCTAAGAACTTTTTTTTGAGGCAGATTTTGAGGTAAAATGATGCGATCTTCTCATGAAATTTTCAATATCTCAATTTTTCACATATTTTAACACATGTTGCAATGACTTTGAAACTGATTTATTTTGGAGTTATTGGCCAAAAGAAGTGCCCTGCCAAAAATTTAGACGTTTCTAAGAACTTTTTTTTGAGGCAGATTTTGAGCTAAAATGATCTGACCTTCTCATGAAATTTTCAATATATCAATTTTTCACATATTTTAACACATGTTGCAATGACTTTGAAACTGATTTATTCTGGAGTTATTGGCCAAAAGAAGTGCCCTGCCAAAAATTTAGACGTTTCTAAGAACATTTTTTTGAGGCAGATTTTGTGGTAAAATGATGTGACCTCCTCATGAAATTTTCAATATATCAATTTTTCACATATTTTAACACATGTTGCAATGACTTTGAAACTGATTTATTTTGGAGTTATTGGCCAAAAGAAGTGCCCTGCCAAAAATGTAGACGTTTCTAAGAACATTTTTTTGAGGCAGATTTTGTGGTAAAATGATGTGACCTCCTCATGAAATTTTCAATATATCAATTTTTCACATATTTTAACACATGTTGCAATGACTTTGAAACTGATTTATTTTGGAGTTATTGGCCAAAAGAAGTGCCCTGCCAAAAATGTAGACGTTTCTAAGAACTTTTTTTGAGGCAGATTTTGAGGTAAAATGATGCGACCTCCTCATGAAATTTTCAATATATCAATTTTTCACATATTTTAACACATGTTGCAATGACTTTGAAACTGATTTATTTTGGAGTTATTGTCCAACAGTAGTGCCCTGCCAAAAATTTAGACGTTTCTAAGAACTTTTTTTTGAGGCAGATTTTGAGGTAAAATGATGTGACCTCCTCATGAAATTTTCAATATATCAATTTTTCACATATTTTAACACATGTTGCAATGACTTTGAAACTGATTTATTTTGGAGTTATTGGCCAAAGGAAGTGCCCTGCCAACAATTTAGACGTTTCTAAGAACTTTTTTTTTAGGCAGATTTTTAGGTAAAATGATGCGATCTTCTCATGAAATTTTCAATATATCAATTTTTCACATATTTTAACACATGTTGCAATGACTTTGAAACTGATTTATTTTGGAGTTATTGGCCAAAAGAAGTGCCCTGCCAAAAATTTAGACGTTTCTAAGAACATTTTTTTGAGGCAGATTTTGTGGTAAAATGATGTGACCTCCTCATGAAATTTTCAATATATCAATTTTTCACATATTTTAACACATGTTGCAATGACTTTGAAACTGATTTATTTTGGAGTTATTGGCCAAAAGAAGTGCCCTGCCAAAAATTTAGACGTTTCTAAGAACATTTTTTTGAGGCAGATTTTGTGGTAAAATGATGCGATCTTCTAATGAAATTTTCAATATATCAATTTTTCACATATTTTAACACATGTTGCAATGACTTTGAAACTCATTTATTCTGGAGTTATTGGCCAAAAGAAGTGCCCTGCCAAAAATTTAGACGTTTCTAAGAACTTTTTTTTGAGGCAGATTTTGAGGTAAAATGATGTGACCTCCTCATGAAATTTTCTATATATCAATTTTTCACATATTTTAACACATGTTGCAATGACTTTGAAACTGATTTATTTTGGAGTTATTGGCCAAAAGAAGTGCCCTGCCAAAAATTTAGACGTTTCTAAGAACTTTTTTTTGAGGCAGATTTTGAGGTAAAATGATGTGACCTCCTCATGAAATTTTCAATATATCAATTTTTCACATATTTTAACACATGTTGCAATGACTTTGAAAGTGATTTATTCTGGAGTTATTGGCCAAAAGAAGTGCCCTGCCAAAAATTTAGACGTTTCTAAGAACTTTTTTTGAGGCAGATTTTGAGGTAAAATGATGTGACCTCCTCATGAAATTTTCAATATATCAATTTTTCACATATTTTAACACATGTTGCAATGACTTTGAAACTGATTTATTCTGGAGTTATTGGCCAAAAGAAGTGCCCTGCCAAAAATTTTGACGTTTCTAAGAACATTTTTTTGAGGCAGATTTTGTGGTAAAATGATGTGACCTCCTCATGAAATTTTCAATATATCAATTTTTCACATATTTTAACACATGTTGCAATGACTTTGAAACTGATTTATTTTGGAGTTATTGGCCAAAAGAAGTGCCCTGCCAAAAATTTAGACGTTTCTAAGAACTTTTTTTGAGGCAGATTTTGAGGTAAAATGATGCGATCTTCTCATGAAATTTTCAATATATCAATTTTTCACATATTTTAACACATGTTGCAATGACTTTGAAACTGATTTATTTTGGAGTTATTGGCCAAAAGAAGTGCCCTGCCAAAAATTTAGACGTTTCTAAGAACTTTTTTTTGAGGCAGATTTTGAGGTAAAATGATGTGACCTCCTCATGAAATTTTCAATATATCAATTTTTCACATATTTTAACACATGTTGCAATGACTTTGAAACTGATTTATTTTGGAGTTATTGGCCAAAAGAAGTGCCCTGCCAAAAATTTAGACGTTTCTAAGAACATTTTTTTGAGGCAGATTTTGTGGTAAAATGATGCGATCTTCTCATGAAATTTTCAATATACCAATTTTTCACATATTTTAACACATGTTGCAATGAGTTTGAAACTGATTTATTTTGGAGTTATTGGCCAAAAGAAGTGCCCTGCCAAAAATTTAGAAGTTTCTAAGAACATTTTTTTGAGGCAGATTTTGTGGTAAAATGATGCGATCTTCTCATGAAATTTTCAATATATCAATTTTTCACATATTTTAACACATGTTGCAATGACTTTAAAACTGATTTATTTTGGAGTTATTGGCCAAAAGAAGTGCCCTGCCAAAAATTTAGAAGTTTCTAAGAACATTTTTTTGAGGCAGATTTTGAAGTAAAATGATGTGACCTCCTCATGAAATTTTCAATATATCAATTTTTCACATATTTTAACACATGTTGCAATGACTTTGAAACTGACTTATTTTGGAGTTATTGGCCAAAAGAAGTGCCCTGCCAAAAATTTAGACGTTTCTAAGAACATTTTTTTGAGGCAGATTTTGTGGTAAAATGATGTGACCTCCTCATGAAATTTTCAATATATCAATTTTTCACATATTTTAACACATGTTGCAATGACTTTGAAACTGATTTATTTTGGAGTTATTGGCCAAAAGAAGTGCCCTGCCAAAAATTTAGACGTTTCTAAGAACATTTTTTTGAGGCAGATTTTGTGGTAAAATGATGCGATCTTCTAATGAAATTTTCAATATATCAATTTTTCACATATTTTAACACATGTTGCAATGACTTTGAAACTCATTTATTCTGGAGTTATTGGCCAAAAGAAGTGCCCTGCCAAAAATTTAGACGTTTCTAAGAACTTTTTTTTGAGGCAGATTTTGAGGTAAAATGATGTGACCTCCTCATGAAATTTTCTATATATCAATTTTTCACATATTTTAACACATGTTGCAATGACTTTGAAACTGATTTATTTTGGAGTTATTGGCCAAAAGAAGTGCCCTGCCAAAAATTTAGACGTTTCTAAGAACTTTTTTTTGAGGCAGATTTTGAGGTAAAATGATGTGACCTCCTCATGAAATTTTCAATATATCAATTTTTCACATATTTTAACACATGTTGCAATGACTTTGAAAGTGATTTATTCTGGAGTTATTGGCCAAAAGAAGTGCCCTGCCAAAAATTTAGACGTTTCTAAGAACTTTTTTTGAGGCAGATTTTGAGGTAAAATGATGTGACCTCCTCATGAAATTTTCAATATATCAATTTTTCACATATTTTAACACATGTTGCAATGACTTTGAAACTGATTTATTCTGGAGTTATTGGCCAAAAGAAGTGCCCTGCCAAAAATTTTGACGTTTCTAAGAACATTTTTTTGAGGCAGATTTTGTGGTAAAATGATGTGACCTCCTCATGAAATTTTCAATATATCAATTTTTCACATATTTTAACACATGTTGCAATGACTTTGAAACTGATTTATTTTGGAGTTATTGGCCAAAAGAAGTGCCCTGCCAAAAATTTAGACGTTTCTAAGAACTTTTTTTGAGGCAGATTTTGAGGTAAAATGATGCGACCTCCTCATGAAATTTTCAATATATCAATTTTTCACATATTTTAACACATGTTGCAATGACTTTGAAACTGATTTATTTTGTAGTTATTGTCCAACAGTAGTGCCCTGCCAAAAATTTAGACGTTTCTAAGAACTTTTTTTTGAGGCAGATTTTGAGGTAAAATGATGTGACCTCCTCATGAAATTTTCAATATATCAATTTTTCACATATTTTAACACATGTTGCAATGACTTTGAAACTGATTTATTTTGGAGTTATTGGCCAAAGGAAGTGCCCTGCCAACAATTTAGACGTTTCTAAGAACATTTTTTTGAGGCAGATTTTGTGGTAAAATGATGCGATCTTCTCATGAAATTTTCAATATACCAATTTTTCACATATTTTAACACATGTTGCAATGAGTTTGAAACTGATTTATTTTGGAGTTATTGGCCAAAAGAAGTGCCCTGCCAACAATTTAGACGTTTCTAAGAACATTTTTTTGAGGCAGATTTTGTGGTAAAATGATGCGATCTTCTCATGAAATTTTCAATATACCAATTTTTCACATATTTTAACACATGTTGCAATGAGTTTGAAACTGATTTATTTTGGAGTTATTGGCCAAAGGAAGTGCCCTGCCAACAATTTAGACGTTTCTAAGAACATTTTTTTGAGGCAGATTTTGTGGTAAAATGATGCGATCTTCTCATGAAATTTTCAATATATCAATTTTTCACATATTTTAACACATGTTGCAAAGACTTTGAAACTGATTTATTTTGGAGTTATTGGCCAAAAGAAGTGCCCTGCCAAAAATTTAGACGTTTCTAAGAAAATTTTTTTGAGGCAGGCTTTGAAGTAAAATGATGTGACCTCCTCATGAAATTTACAATATATCAATTTTTCACATATTTTAACACATGTTGCAATGACTTTGAAACTGATTTATTTTGGAGTTATTGGCCAAAAGAAGTGCCCTGCCAAAAATTTAGACGTTTCTAAGAACTTTTTTTGAGGCAGATTTTGAGGTAAAATGATGTGACCTCCTCATGAAATTTTCAATATATCAATTTTTCACATATTTTAACACATGTTGCAATGACTTTGAAAGTGATTTATTGTGGAGTTATTGGCCAAAAGAAGTGCCCTGCCAAAAATTTAGACGTTTCTAAGAACTTTTTTTGAGGCAGATTTTGAGGTAAAATGATGTGACCTCCTCATGAAATTTTCAATATATCAATTTTTCACATATTTTAACACATGTTGCAATGACTTTGAAACTGATTTATTTTGGAGTTATTGGCCAAAAGAAGTGCCCTGCCAAAAATTTAGACGTTTCTAAGAACATTTTTTTGAGGCAGATTTTGAGGTAAAATGATGTGACCTCCTCATGAAATTTTCAATATATCAATTTTTCACATATTTTAACACATGTTGCAATGACTTTGAAACTGATTTATTTTGGAGTTATTGGCCAAAAGAAGTGCCCTGCCAAAAATTTAGACGTTTCTAAGAACTTTTTTTGAGGCAGATTTTGAGGTAAAATGATGTGACCTCCTCATGAAATTTTCAATATATCAATTTTTCACATATTTTAACACATGTTGCAATGACTTTGAAACTGATTTATTCTGGAGTTATTGGCCAAAAGAAGTGCCCTGCCAAAAATTTTGACGTTTCTAAGAACATTTTTTTGAGGCAGATTTTGTGGTAAAATGATGTGACCTCCTCATGAAATTTTCAATATATCAATTTTTCACATATTTAAACACATGTTGCAATGACTTTGAAACTGATTTATTTTGGAGTTATTGGCCAAAAGAAGTGCCCTGCCAAAAATTTAGACGTTTCTAAGAACTTTTTTTGAGGCAGATTTTGAGGTAAAATGATGCGACCTCCTCATGAAATTTTCAATATATCAATTTTTCACATATTTTAACACATGTTGCAATGACTTTGAAACTGATTTATTTTGGAGTTATTGTCCAACAGTAGTGCCCTGCCAAAAATTTAGACGTTTCTAAGAACTTTTTTTTGAGGCAGATTTTGAGGTAAAATGATGTGACCTCCTCATGAAATTTTCAATATATCAATTTTTCACATATTTTAACACATGTTGCAATGACTTTGAAACTGATTTATTTTGGAGTTATTGGCCAAAGGAAGTGCCCTGCCAACAATTTAGACGTTTCTAAGAACTTTTTTTTGAGGCAGATTTTGAGGTAAAATGATGCGATCTTCTCATGAAATTTTCAATATCTCAATTTTTCACATATTTTAACACATGTTGCAATGACTTTGAAACTGATTTATTTTGGAGTTATTGGCCAAAAGAAGTGCCCTGCCAAAAATTTAGACGTTTCTAAGAACTTTTTTTTGAGGCAGATTTTGAGCTAAAATGATCTGACCTTCTCATGAAATTTTCAATATATCAATTTTTCACATATTTTAACACATGTTGCAATGACTTTGAAACTGATTTATTCTGGAGTTATTGGCCAAAAGAAGTGCCCTGCCAAAAATTTAGACGTTTCTAAGAACATTTTTTTGAGGCAGATTTTGTGGTAAAATGATGCGATCTTCTCATGAAATTTTCAATATATCAATTTTTCACATATTTTAACACATGTTGCAATGACTTTGAAACTGATTTATTTTGGAGTTATTGGCCAAAAGAAGTGCCCTGCCAAAAATTTAGACGTTTCTAAGAACATTTTTTTGAGGCAGATTTTGTGGTAAAATGTTGCGATCTTATGAAATTTTCAATATACCAATTTTTCACATATTTTAACACATGTTGCAATGAGTTTGAAACTGATTTATTTTGGAGTTATTGGCCAAAAGAAGGGCCCTGCCAAAAATTTAGACGTTTCTAAGAACATTTTTTTGAGGCAGATTTTGTGGTAAAATGATGCGATCTTCTCATGAAATTTTCAATATATCAATTTTTCACATATTTTAACACATGTTGCAATGACTTTGAAACTGATTTATTTTGGAGTTATTGGCCAAAAGAAGTGCCCTGCCAAAAATTTAGACGTTTCTAAGAAAATTTTTTTGAGGCAGGCTTTGAAGTAAAATGATGTGACCTCCTCATGAAATTTTCAATATATCAATTTTTCACATATTTTAACACATGTTGCAATGACTTTGAAACTGATTTATTTTGGAGTTATTGGCCAAAAGAAGTGCCCTGCCAAAAATTTAGACGTTTCTAAGAACTTTTTTTTGAGGCAGATTTTGAGGTAAAATGATGTGACCTCCTCATGAAATTTTCAATATATCAATTTTTCACATATTTTAACACATGTTGCAATGACTTTGAAAGTGATTTATTCTGGAGTTATTGGCCAAAAGAAGTGCCCTGCCAAAAATTTAGACGTTTCTAAGAACTTTTTTTGAGGCAGATTTTGAGGTAAAATGATGCGACCTCCTCATGAAATTTTCAATATATCAATTTTTCACATATTTTAACACATGTTGCAATGACTTTGAAACTGATTTATTTTGGAGTTATTGTCCAACAGTAGTGCCCTGCCAAAAATTTAGACGTTTCTAAGAACTTTTTTTTGAGGCAGATTTTGAGGTAAAATGATGTGACCTCCTCATGAAATTTTCAATATATCAATTTTTCACATATTTTAACACATGTTGCAATGACTTTGAAACTGATTTATTTTGGAGTTATTGGCCAAAGGAAGTGCCCTGCCAACAATTTAGACGTTTCTAAGAACTTTTTTTTGAGGCAGATTTTGAGGTAAAATGATGCGATCTTCTCATGAAATTTTCAATATCTCAATTTTTCACATATTTTAACACATGTTGCAATGACTTTGAAACTGATTTATTTTGGAGTTATTGGCCAAAAGAAGTGCCCTGCCAAAAATTTAGACGTTTCTAAGAACTTTTTTTTGAGGCAGATTTTGAGCTAAAATGATCTGACCTTCTCATGAAATTTTCAATATATCAATTTTTCACATATTTTAACACATGTTGCAATGACTTTGAAACTGATTTATTCTGGAGTTATTGGCCAAAAGAAGTGCCCTGCCAAAAATTTAGACGTTTCTAAGAACATTTTTTTGAGGCAGATTTTGTGGTAAAATGATGCGATCTTCTCATGAAATTTTCAATATATCAATTTTTCACATATTTTAACACATGTTGCAATGACTTTGAAACTGATTTATTTTGGAGTTATTGGCCAAAAGAAGTGCCCTGCCAAAAATTTAGACGTTTCTAAGAACATTTTTTTGAGGCAGATTTTGTGGTAAAATGTTGCGATCTTATGAAATTTTCAATATACCAATTTTTCACATATTTTAACACATGTTGCAATGAGTTTGAAACTGATTTATTTTGGAGTTATTGGCCAAAAGAAGGGCCCTGCCAAAAATTTAGACGTTTCTAAGAACATTTTTTTGAGGCAGATTTTGTGGTAAAATGATGCGATCTTCTCATGAAATTTTCAATATATCAATTTTTCACATATTTTAACACATGTTGCAATGACTTTGAAACTGATTTATTTTGGAGTTATTGGCCAAAAGAAGTGCCCTGCCAAAAATTTAGACGTTTCTAAGAAAATTTTTTTGAGGCAGGCTTTGAAGTAAAATGATGTGACCTCCTCATGAAATTTTCAATATATCAATTTTTCACATATTTTAACACATGTTGCAATGACTTTGAAACTGATTTATTTTGGAGTTATTGGCCAAAAGAAGTGCCCTGCCAAAAATTTAGACGTTTCTAAGAACTTTTTTTTGAGGCAGATTTTGAGGTAAAATGATGTGACCTCCTCATGAAATTTTCAATATATCAATTTTTCACATATTTTAACACATGTTGCAATGACTTTGAAAGTGATTTATTCTGGAGTTATTGGCCAAAAGAAGTGCCCTGCCAAAAATTTAGACGTTTCTAAGAACTTTTTTTGAGGCAGATTTTGAGGTAAAATGATGTGACCTCCTCATGAAATTTTCAATATATCAATTTTTCACATATTTTAACACATGTTGCAATGACTTTGAAACTGATTTATTTTGGAGTTATTGGCCAAAAGAAGTGCCCTGCCAAAAATTTAGACGTTTCTAAGAACTTTTTTTTGAGGCAGATTTTGAGGTAAAATGATGTGACCTCCTCATGAAATTTTCAATATATCAATTTTTCACATATTTTAACACATGTTGCAATGACTTTGAAACTGATTTATTTTGGAGTTATTGGCCAAAAGAAGTGCCCTGCCAAAAATTTAGACGTTTCTAAGAACTTTTTTTTGAGGCAGATTTTGAGGTAAAATGATGCGACCTCCTCATGAAATTTTCAATATATCAATTTTTCACATATTTTAACACATGTTGCAATGACTTTGAAACTGATTTATTTTGGAGTTATTGTCCAACAGTAGTGCCCTGCCAAAAATTTAGACGTTTCTAAGAACTTTTTTTTGAGGCAGATTTTGAGGTAAAATGATGTGACCTCCTCATGTAATTTTCAATATATCAATTTTTCACATATTTTAACACATGTTGCAATGACATTGAAACTGATTTATTTTGGAGTTGTAGGCCAAAAGAAGTGCCCTGCCAAAAATTTAGACGTTTCTAAGAACTTTTTTTTGAGGCAGATTTTGAGGTAAAGTGATGCGATCTTCTCATGAAATTTTCAATATATCAATTTTTCACATATTTTAACACATGTTGCAATGACTTTGAAACTGATTTATTTTGGAGTTATTGGCCAAAAGAAGTGCCCTGCCAAAAATTTAGACGTTTCTAAGAACTTTTTTTTGAGGCAGATTTTGAGGTAAAATGATGTGACCTCCACATGAAATTTTCAATATATCAATTTTTCACATATTTTAACACATGTTGCAATGACTTTGAAACTGATTTATTCTGGAGTTATTGGCTAAAAGAAGTGCCCTGCCAAAAATTTAGACGTTTCTAAGAACATTTTTTTGAGGCAGATTTTGTGGTAAAATGATGCGATCTTCTCATGAAATTTTCAATATATCAATTTTTCACATATTTTAACACATGTTGCAATGACTTTGAAACTGATATATTTTGGAGTTATTGGCCAAAAGAAGTGCCCTGCCAAAAATTTAGACGTTTCTAAGAACATTTTTTTGAGGTAGATTTTGTGGTAAAATGATGCGATCTTCTCATGAAATTTTCAATATATCAATTTTTCACATATTTTAACACATGTTGCAATTACTTTGAAACTGATATATTTTGGAGTTATTGGCCAAAAGAAGTGCCCTGCCAAAAATTTAGACGTTTCTAAGAACATTTTTTTGAGGCAGATTTTGTGGTAAAATGATGCGATCTTCTCATGAAATTTTCAATATATCAATTTTTCACATATTTTAACACATGTTGCAATGACTTTGAAACTGATTTATTTTGGAGTTATTGGCCAAACGAAGTGCCCTGCCAAAAATTTAGACGTTTCTAAGAACATTTTTTTGAGGCAGATTTTGAAGTAAAATGATGTGACCTCCTCATGAAATTTTCAATATATCAATTTTTCACATATTTTAACACATGTTGCAATGACTTTGAAACTGATTTATTTTGGAGTTATTGGCCAAAAGAAGTGACCTGCCAAAAATTTAGACGTTTCTAAGAACATTTTTTTGAGGCAGATTTTGTGGTAAAATGATGTGACCTCCTCATGAAATTTTCAATATATCAATTTTTCACATATTTTAACACATGTTGCAATGACTTTGAAACTGATTTATTTTGGAGCTATTGGCCAAAAGAAGTGCCCTGCCAAAAATTTAGACGTTTCTAAGAACATTTTTTTGAGGCAGATTTTGTGGTAAAATGATGCGATCTTCTCATGAAATTTTCAATATATCAATTTTTCACATATTTTAACACATGTTGCAATGACTTTGAAACTGATTTATTCTGGAGTTATTGGCCAAAAGAGGTGCCCTGCCAAAAATTTAGACGTTTCTAAGAACATTTTTTTGAGGCAGATTTTGTGGTAAAATGATGCGATCTTCTCATGAAATTTTCAATATATCAATTTTTCACATATTTTAACACATGTTGCAATGACTTTGAAACTGATTTATTTTGGAGTTATTGGCCAAAAGAAGTGCCCTGCCAAAAATTTAGACGTTTCTAAGAACATTTTTTTGAGGCAGATTTTGTGGTAAAATGTTGCGATCTTATGAAATTTTCAATATACCAATTTTTCACATATTTTAACACATGTTGCAATGAGTTTGAAACTGATTTATTTTGGAGTTATTGGCCAAAAGAAGGGCCCTGCCAAAAATTTAGACGTTTCTAAGAACATTTTTTTGAGGCAGATTTTGTGGTAAAATGATGCGATCTTCTCATGAAATTTTCAATATATCAATTTTTCACATATTTTAACACATGTTGCAATGACTTTGAAACTGATTTATTTTGGAGTTATTGGCCAAAAGAAGTGCCCTGCCAAAAATTTAGACGTTTCTAAGAAAATTTTTTTGAGGCAGGCTTTGAAGTAAAATGATGTGACCTCCTCATGAAATTTTCAATATATCAATTTTTCACATATTTTAACACATGTTGCAATGACTTTGAAACTGATTTATTTTGGAGTTATTGGCCAAAAGAAGTGCCCTGCCAAAAATTTAGACGTTTCTAAGAACTTTTTTTTGAGGCAGATTTTGAGGTAAAATGATGTGACCTCCTCATGAAATTTTCAATATATCAATTTTTCACATATTTTAACACATGTTGCAATGACTTTGAAAGTGATTTATTCTGGAGTTATTGGCCAAAAGAAGTGCCCTGCCAAAAATTTAGACGTTTCTAAGAACTTTTTTTGAGGCAGATTTTGAGGTAAAATGATGTGACCTCCTCATGAAATTTTCAATATATAAATTTTTCACATATTTTAACACATGTTGCAATGACTTTGAAACTGATTTATTTTGGAGTTATTGGCCAAAAGAAGTGCCCTGCCAAAAATTTAGACGTTTCTAAGAACTTTTTTTTGAGGCAGATTTTGAGGTAAAATGATGTGACCTCCTCATGAAATTTTCAATATATCAATTTTTCACATATTTTAACACATGTTGCAATGACTTTGAAACTGATTTATTTTGGAGTTATTGGCCAAAAGAAGTGCCCTGCCAAAAATTTAGACGTTTCTAAGAACTTTTTTTTGAGGCAGATTTTGAGGTAAAATGATGCGACCTCCTCATGAAATTTTCAATATATCAATTTTTCACATATTTTAACACATGTTGCAATGACTTTGAAACTGATTTATTTTGGAGTTATTGTCCAACAGTAGTGCCCTGCCAAAAATTTAGAAGTTTCTAAGAACTTTTTTTTGAGGCAGATTTTGAGGTAAAATGATGTGGCCTCCTCATGTAATTTTCAATATATCAATTTTTCACATATTTTAACACATGTTGCAATGACATTGAAACTGATTTATTTTGGAGTTGTAGGCCAAAAGGAGTGCCCTGCCAAAAATTTAGACGTTTCTAAGAACATTTTTTTGAGGCAGATTTTGTGGTAAAATGATGCGATCTTCTCATGAAATTTTCAATATATCAATTTTTCACATATTTTAACACATGTTGCAATGACTTTGAAACTGATTTATTTTGGAGTTATTGGCCAAAAGAAGTGCCCTGCCAAAAATTTAGACGTTTCTAAGAAAATTTTTTTGAGGCAGGCTTTGAAGTAAAATGATGTGACCTCCTCATGAAATTTTCAATATATCAATTTTTCACATATTTTAACACATGTTGCAATGACTTTGAAACTGATTTATTTTGGAGTTATTGGCCAAAAGAAGTGCCCTGCCAAAAATTTAGACGTTTCTAAGAACTTTTTTTTGAGGCAGATTTTGAGGTAAAATGATGTGACCTCCTCATGAAATTTTCAATATATCAATTTTTCACATATTTTAACACATGTTGCAATGACTTTGAAAGTGATTTATTCTGGAGTTATTGGCCAAAAGAAGTGCCCTGCCAAAAATTTAGACGTTTCTAAGAACTTTTTTTGAGGCAGATTTTGAGGTAAAATGATGTGACCTCCTCATGAAATTTTCAATATATCAATTTTTCACATATTTTAACACATGTTGCAATGACTTTGAAACTGATTTATTTTGGAGTTATTGGCCAAAAGAAGTGCCCTGCCAAAAATTTAGACGTTTCTAAGAACTTTTTTTTGAGGCAGATTTTGAGGTAAAATGATGCGACCTCCTCATGAAATTTTCAATATATCAATTTTTCACATATTTTAACACATGTTGCAATGACTTTGAAACTGATTTATTTTGGAGTTATTGTCCAACAGTAGTGCCCTGCCAAAAATTTAGAAGTTTCTAAGAACTTTTTTTTGAGGCAGATTTTGAGGTAAAATGATGTGGCCTCCTCATGTAATTTTCAATATATCAATTTTTCACATATTTTAACACATGTTGCAATGACATTGAAACTGATTTATTTTGGAGTTGTAGGCCAAAAGGAGTGCCCTGCCAAAAATTTAGACGTTTCTAAGAACTTTTTTTTGAGGCAGATTTTGAGGTAAAGTGATGCGATCTTCTCATGAAATTTTCAATATATCAATTTTTCACATATTTTAACACATGTTGCAATGACTTTGAAACTGATTTATTTTGGAGTTATTGGCCAAAAGAAGTGCCCTGCCAAAAATTTAGACGTTTCTAAGAACTTTTTTTTGAGGCAGATTTTGAGGTAAAATGATGTGACCTCCACATGAAATTTTCAATATATCAATTTTTCACATATTTTAACACATGTTGCAATGACTTTGAGACTGATTTATTCTGGAGTTATTGGCCAAAAGAAGTGCCCTGCCAAAAATTTAGACGTTTCTAAGAACATTTTTTTGAGGCAGATTTTGTGGTAAAATGATGCGATCTTCTCATGAAATTTTCAATATATCAATTTTTCACATGTTTTAACACATGTTGCAATGACTTTGAAACTGATATATTTTGGAGTTATTGGCCAAAAGAAGTGCCCTGCCAAAAATTTAGACGTTTCTAAGAACATTTTTTTGAGGTAGATTTTGTGGTAAAATGATGCGATCTTCTCATGAAATTTTCAATATATCAATTTTTCACATATTTTAACACATGTTGCAAGGACTTTGAAACTGATAGATTTTGGAGTTATTGGTTAAAAGAAGTGCCCTGCCAAAAGTTTAGACGTTTCTAAGAACATTTTTTTGAGGCAGATTTTGTGGTAAAATGATGCGATCTTCTCATGAAATTTTCAATATATCAATTTTTCACATATTTTAACACATGTTGCAATGACTTTGAAACTGATTTATTTTGGAGTTATTGGCCAAACGAAGTGCCCTGCCAAAAATTTAGACGTTTCTAAGAATATTTTTTTGAGGCAGATTTTGAAGTAAAATGATGTGACCTCCTCATGAAATTTTCAATATATCAATTTTTCACATATTTTAACACATGTTGCAATGACTTTGAAACTGATTTATTTTGGAGTTATTGGCCAAAAGAAGTGCCCTGCCAAAAATTTAGACGTTTCTAAGAAAATTTTTTTGAGGCAGGCTTTGAAAAAAAATGATGTGACCTCCTCATGAAATTTTCAATATATCAATTTTTCACATATTTTAACACATGTTGCAATGACTTTGAAACTGATTTATTTTGGAGTTATTGGCCAAAAGAAGTGCCCTGCCAAAAATTTAGACGTTTCTAAGAACTTTTTTTTGAGGCAGATTTTGAGGTAAAATGATGTGACCTCCTCATGAAATTTTCAATATATCAATTTTTCACATATTTTAACACATGTTGCAATGACTTTGAAAGTGATTTATTCTGGAGTTATTGGCCAAAAGAAGTGCCCTGCCAAAAATTTAGACGTTTCTAAGAACTTTTTTTGAGGCAGATTTTGAGGTAAAATGATGTGACCTCCTCATGAAATTTTCAATATATCAATTTTTCACATATTTTAACACATGTTGCAATGACTTTGAAACTGATTTATTTTGGAGTTATTGGCCAAAAGAAGTGCCCTGCCAAAAATTTAGACGTTTCTAAGAACTTTTTTTTGAGGCAGATTTTGAGGTAAAATGATGTGACCTCCTCATGAAATTTTCAATATATCAATTTTTCACATATTTTAACACATGTTGCAATGACTTTGAAACTGATTTATTTTGGAGTTATTGGCCAAAAGAAGTGCCCTGCCAAAAATTTAGACGTTTCTAAGAACTTTTTTTTGAGGCAGATTTTGAGGTAAAATGATGCGACCTCCTCATGAAATTTTCAATATATCAATTTTTCACATATTTTAACACATGTTGCAATGACTTTGAAACTGATTTATTTTGGAGTTATTGTCCAACAGTAGTGCCCTCCAAAAATTTAGAAGTTTCTAAGAACTTTTTTTTGAGGCAGATTTTGAGGTAAAATGATGTGGCCTCCTCATGTAATTTTCAATATATCAATTTTTCACATATTTTAACACATGTTGCAATGACATTGAAACTGATTTATTTTGGAGTTGTAGGCCAAAAGAAGTGCCCTGCCAAAAATTTAGACGTTTCTAAGAACTTTTTTTTGAGGCAGATTTTGAGGTAAAGTGATGCGATCTTCTCATGAAATTTTCAATATATCAATTTTTCACATATTTTAACACATGTTGCAATGACTTTGAAACTGATTTATTTTGGAGTTATTGGCCAAAAGAAGTGCCCTGCCAAAAATTTAGACGTTTCTAAGAACTTTTTTTTGAGGCAGATTTTGAGGTAAAATGATGTGACCTCCACATGAAATTTTCAATATATCAATTTTTCACATATTTTAACACATGTTGCAATGACTTTGAGACTGATTTATTCTGGAGTTATTGGCCAAAAGAAGTGCCCTGCCAAAAATTTAGACGTTTCTAAGAACATTTTTTTGAGGCAGATTTTGTGGTAAAATGATGCGATCTTCTCATGAAATTTTCAATATATCAATTTTTCACATATTTTAACACCTGTTGCAATGACTTTGAAACTGATATATTTTGGAGTTATTGGCCAAAAGAAGTGTCCTGCCAAAAATTTAGACGTTTCTAAGAACATTTTTTTGAGGTAGATTTTGTGGTAAAATGATGCGATCTTCTCATGAAATTTTCAATATATCAATTTTTCACATATTTTAACACATGTTGCAATGACTTTGAAACTGATAGATTTTGGAGTTATTGGCCAAAAGAAGTGCCCTGCCAAAAGTTTAGACGTTTCTAAGAACATTTTTTTGAGGCAGATTTTGTGGTAAAATGATGCGATCTTCTCATGAAATTTTCAATATATCAATTTTTCACATATTTTAACACATGTTGCAATGACTTTGAAACTGATTTATTTTGGAGTTATTGGCCAAACGAAGTGCCCTGCCAAAAATTTAGACGTTTCTAAGAACATTTTTTTGAGGCAGATTTTGAAGTAAAATGATGTGACCTCCTCATGAAATTTTCAATATATCAATTTTTCACATATTTTAACACATGTTGCAATGACTTTGAAACAGATTTATTTTGGAGCTATTGGCCAAAAGAAGTGCCCTGCCAAAAATTTAGACGTTTCTAAGAACATTTTTTTGAGGCAGATTTTGTGGTAAAATGATGCGATCTTCTCATGAAATTTTCAATATATCAATTTTTCACATATTTTAACACATGTTGCAATGACTTTGAAACTGATTTATTCTGGAGTTATTGGCCAAAAGAAGTGCCCTGCCAAAAATTTAGACGTTTCTAAGAATTTTTTTTGAGGCAGATTTTGAGGTAAAATGATGTGACCTCCTCATGAAATTTTCAATTTATCAATTTTTCACATATTTTAACACATGTTGCAATGACTTTGAAACTGATTTATTCTGGAGTTATTGGCCAAAAGAAGTGCCCTGCCAAAAATTTTGACGTTTCTAAGAACATTTTTTTGAGGCAGATTTTGTGGTAAAATGATGTGACCTCCTCATGAAATTTTCAATATATCAATTTTTCACATATTTTAACACATGTTGCAATGACTTTGAAACTGATTTATTTTGGAGTTATTGGCCAAAAGAAGTGCCCTGCCAAAAATTTAGACGTTTCTAAGAACTTTTTTTGAGGCAGATTTTGAGGTAAAATGATGCGACCTCCTCATGAAATTTTCAATAT
This sequence comes from Linnaemya vulpina, assembly GCA_963675445.1. Lineage (NCBI taxonomy): Eukaryota > Metazoa > Arthropoda > Insecta > Diptera > Tachinidae > Linnaemya > Linnaemya vulpina. The sequence goes on along the minus strand of OY776277.1, from coordinate 60,183,460 downwards.
ATCAATTTTTCACATATTTTAACACATGTTGCAATGACTTTGAAACTGATTTATTTTGGAGTTATTGTCCAACAGTAGTGCCCTGCCAAAAATTTAGACGTTTCTAAGAACTTTTTTTTGAGGCAGATTTTGAGGTAAAATGATGTGACCTCCTCATGAAATTTTCAATATATCAATTTTTCACATATTTTAACACATGTTGCAATGACTTTGAAACTGATTTATTTTGGAGTTATTGGCCAAAGGAAGTGCCCTGCCAAAAATGTAGACGTTTCTAAGAACATTTTTTTGAGGCAGATTTTGTGGTAAAATGATGTGACCTCCTCATGAAATTTTCAATATATCAATTTTTCACATATTTTAACACATGTTGCAATGACTTTGAAACTGATTTATTTTGGAGCTATTGGCCAAAAGAAGTGCCCTGCCAAAAATTTAGACGTTTCTAAGAACATTTTTTTGAGGCAGATTTTGTGGTAAAATGATGCGATCTTCTCATGAAATTTTCAATATATCAATTTTTCACATATTTTAACACATGTTGCAATGACTTTGAAACTGATTTATTCTGGAGTTATTGGCCAAAAGAAGTGCCCTGCCAAAAATTTAGACGTTTCTAAGAACTTTTTTTGAGGCAGATTTTGAGGTAAAATGATGTGACCTCCTCATGAAATTTTCAATATATCAATTTTTCACATATTTTAACACATGTTGCAATGACTTTGAAACTGATTTATTCTGGAGTTATTGGCCAAAAGAAGTGCCCTGCCAAAAATTTTGACGTTTCTAAGAACATTTTTTTGAGGCAGATTTTGTGGTAAAATGATGTGACCTCCTCATGAAATTTTCAATATATCAATTTTTCACATATTTTAACACATGTTGCAATGACTTTGAAACTGATTTATTTTGGAGTTATTGGCCAAAAGAAGTGCCCTGCCAAAAATTTAGACGTTTCTAAGAACTTTTTTTGAGGCAGATTTTGAGGTAAAATGATGCGACCTCCTCATGAAATTTTCAATATATCAATTTTTCACATATTTTAACACATGTTGCAATGACTTTGAAACTGATTTATTTTGGAGTTATTGTCCAACAGTAGTGCCCTGCCAAAAATTTAGACGTTTCTAAGAACTTTTTTTTGAGGCAGATTTTGAGGTAAAATGATGTGACCTCCTCATGAAATTTTCAATATATCAATTTTTCACATATTTTAACACATGTTGCAATGACTTTGAAACTGATTTATTTTGGAGTTATTGGCCAAAGGAAGTGCCCTGCCAACAATTTAGACGTTTCTAAGAACTTTTTTTTGAGGCAGATTTTGAGGTAAAATGATGCGATCTTCTCATGAAATTTTCAATATATCAATTTTTCACATATTTTAACACATGTTGCAATGACTTTGAAACTGATTTATTTTGGAGTTATTGGCCAAAACAAGTGCCCTGCCAAAAATTTAGACGTTTCTAAGAACTTTTTTTTGAGGCAGATTTTGAGCTAAAATGATGTGACCTTCTCATGAAATTTTCAATATATCAATTTTTCACATATTTTAACACATGTTGCAATGACTTTGAAACTGATTTATTCTGGAGTTATTGGCCAAAAGAAGTGCCCTGCCAAAAATTTAGACGTTTCTAAGAACATTTTTTTGAGGCAGATTTCGTGGTAAAATGATGCGATCTTCTCATGAAATTTTCAATATATCAATTTTTCACATATTTTAACACATGTTGCAATGACTTTGAAACTGATATATTTTAGAGTTATTGGCCAAAAGAAGTGCCCTGCCAAAAATTTAGACGTTTCTAAGAACATTTTTTTGAGGCAGATTTTGAGGTAAAATGATGTGACCTCCTCTTGAAATTTTCAATATATCAATTTTTCACATATTTTAACACATGTTGCAATGACTTTGAAACTGATTTATTTTGGAGTTATTGGCCAAAAGAAGTGCCCTGCCAAAAATTTAGACGTTTCTAAGAACATTTTTTTGAGGCAGATTTTGTGGTAAAATTATGCGATCTTCGCATGAAATTTTCAATATACCAATTTTTCACATATTTTAACACATGTTGCAATGAGTTTGAAACTGATTTATTTTGGAGTTATTGGCCAAAAGAAGTGCCCTGCCAAAAATTTAGACGTTTCTAAGAACATTTTTTTGAGGCAGATTTTGTGGTAAAATGATGCGATCTTCTCATGAAATTTTCAATATATCAATTTTTCACATATTTTAACACATGTTGCAATGACTTTGAAACTGATTTATTTTGGAGTTATTGGCCAAAAGAAGTGCCCTGCCAAAAATTTAGACGTTTCTAAGAAAATTTTTTTGAGGCAGGCTTTGAAGTAAAATGATGTGACCTCCTCATGAAATTTTCAATATATCAATTTTTCACATATTTTAACACATGTTGCAATGACTTTGAAACTGATTTATTTTGGAGTTATTGGCCAAAAGAAGTGCCCTGCCAAAAATTTAGACGTTTCTAAGAACTTTTTTTTGAGGCAGATTTTGAGGTAAAATGATGTGACCTCCTCATGAAATTTTCAATATATCAATTTTTCACATATTTTAACACATGTTGCAATGACTTTGAAAGTGATTTATTCTGGAGTTATTGGCCAAAAGAAGTGCCCTGCCAAAAATTTAGACGTTTCTAAGAACTTTTTTTGAGGCAGATTTTGAGGTAAAATGATGTGACCTCCTCATGAAATTTTCAATATATCAATTTTTCACATATTTTAACACATGTTGCAATGACTTTGAAACTGATTTATTTTGGAGTTATTGGCCAAAAGAAGTGCCCTGCCAAAAATTTAGACGTTTCTAAGAACTTTTTTTGGGGCAGATTTTGAGGTAAAATGATGTGACCTCCTCATGAAATTTTCAATATATCAATTTTTCACATATTTTAACACATGTTGCAATGACTTTGAAACTGATTTATTTTGGAGTTATTGGCCAAAAGAAGTGCCCTGCCAAAAATTTAGACGTTTCTAAGAACTTTTTTTTGAGGCAGATTTTGAGGTAAAATGATGCGACCTCCTCATGAAATTTTCAATATATCAATTTTTCACATATTTTAACACATGTTGCAATGACTTTGAAACTGATTTATTTTGGAGTTATTGTCCAACAGTAGTGCCCTGCCAAAAATTTAGACGTTTCTAAGAACTTTTTTTGAGGCAGATTTTGAGGTAAAATGATGTGACCTCCTCATGTAATTTTCAATATATCAATTTTTCACATATTTTAACACATGTTGCAATGACATTGAAACTGATTTATTTTGGAGTTGTTGGCCAAAAGAAGTGCCCTGCCAAAAATTTAGACGTTTCTAAGAACTTTTTTTTGAGGCAGATTTTGAGGTAAAGTGATGCGATCTTCTCATGAAATTTTCAATATATCAAAATTTCACATATTTTAACACATGGTGCAATGACTTTGAAACTGATTTATTTTGGAGTTATTGGCCAAAAGAAGTGCCCTGCCAAAAATTTAGACGTTTCTAAGAACTTTTTTTTGAGGCAGATTTTGAGGTAAAATGATGTGACCTCCACATGAAATTTTCAATATATCAATTTTTCACATATTTTAACACATGTTGCAATGACTTTGAAACTGATTTATTCTGGAGTTATTGGCCAAAAGAAGTGCCCTGCCAAAAATTTAGACGTTTCTAAGAACATTTTTTTGAGGCAGATTTTGTGGTAAAATGATGCGATCTTCTCATGAAATTTTCAATATATCAATTTTTCACATATTTTAACACATGTTGCAATGACTTTGAAACTGATATATTTTGGAGTTATTGGCCAAAAGAAGTGCCCTGCCAAAAACTTAGACGTTTCTAAGAACATTTTTTTGAGGCAGATTTTGAGGTAAAATGATGTGACCTCCTCATGAAATTTTCAATATATCAATTTTTCACATATTTTAACACATGTTGCAATGACTTTGAAACTGATTTATTTTGGAGTTATTGGCCAAAAGAAGTGCCCTACCAAAAATTTAGACGTTTCTAAGAACATTTTTTTGAGGCAGATTTTGTGGTAAAATGATGTGACCTCCTCATGAAATTTTCAATATATCAATTTTTCACATATTTTAACACATGTTGCAATGACTTTGAAACTGATTTATTTTGGAGTTTTTGGCCAAAAGAAGTGCCCTGCCAAAAATTTAGACGTTTCTAAGAACATTTTTTTTAAGGCAGATTTTGTGGTAAAATGATGCGATCTTCTCATGAAATTTTGAATATATCAATTTTTCACATATTTTAACACATGTTGCAATGACTTTGAAACTGATTTATTCTGGAGTTATTGGCCAAAAGAAGTGCCCTGCCAAAAATTTAGACGTTTCTAAGAACTTTTTTTGAGGCAGATTTTGAGGTAAAATGATGTGACCTCCTCATGAAATTTTCAATATATCAATTTTTCACATATTTTAACACATGTTGCAATGACTTTGAAAGTGATTTATTCTGGAGTTATTGGCCAAAAGAAGTGCCCTGCCAAAAATTTAGACGTTTCTAAGAACTTTTTTTTGAGGTAAAATGAGGTGACCTCCTCATGAAATTTTCAATATATCAATTTTTCACATATTTTAACACATGTTGCAATGACTTTGAAACTGATTTATTTTGGAGTTATTGGCCAAAAGAAGTGCCCTGCCAAAAATTTAGACGTTTCTAAGAACTTTTTTTTGAGGCAGATTTTGAGGTAAAATGATGCGACCTCCTCATGAAATTTTCAATATATCAATTTTTGACATATTTTAACACATGTTGCAATGACTTTGAAACTGATTTGTTTTGGAGTTATTGTGCAACAGTAGTGCCCTGCCAAAAATTTAGACGTTTCTAAGAACTTTTTTTGAGGCAGATTTTGAGGTAAAATGATGTGACCTCCTCATGTAATTTTCAATATATCAATTTTTCACATATTTTAACACATGTTGCAATGACATTGAAACTGATTTATTTTGGAGTTGTTGGCCAAAAGAAGTGCCCTGCCAAAAATTTAGACGTTTCTAAGAACTTTTTTTTGAGGCAGATTTTGTGGTAAAATGATGCGATCTCCTCATGAAATTTTCAATATATCAATTTTTCACATATTTTAACACATGTTGCAATGACTTTGAAACTGATTTATTTTGGAGTTATTGGCCAAAAGAAGTGCCCTGCCAAAAATTTAGACGTTTCTAAGAACATTTTTTTAGGCAGATTTTGTGGTAAAATGATGCGATCTTCTCATGAAATTTTCAATATATCAATTTTTCACATATCTTAACACATGTTGCAATGACTTTGAAACTGATTTATTCTGGAGTTATTGGCCAAAAGAAGTGCCCTGCCAAAAATTTAGACGTTTCAAAGAACTTTTTTTGAGGCAGATTTTGAGGTAAAATGATGTGACCTCCTCATGAAATTTTCAATATATCAATTTTTCACATATTTTAACACATGTTGCAATGACTTTGAAAGTGATTTATTCTGGAGTTATTGGCCAAAAGAAGTGCCCTGCCAAAAATTTAGACGTTTCTAAGAACTTTTTTTTGAGGTAAAATGAGGTGACCTCCTCATGAAATTTTCAATATATCAATTTTTCACATATTTTAACACATGTTGCAATGACTTTGAAACTGATTTATTCTGAAGTTATTGGCCAAAAGAAGTGCCCTGCCAAAAATTTTGACGTTTCTAAGAACATTTTTTTGAGGCAGATTTTGTGGTAAAATGATGTGACCTCCTCATGAAATTTTCAATATATCAATTTTTCACATATTTTAACACATGTTGCAATGACTTTGAAACTGATTTATTTTGGAGTTATTGGCCAAAAGAAGTGCCCTGCCAAAAATTTAGACGTTTCTAAGAACTTTTTTTTGAGGCAGATTTTGAGGTAAAATGATGCGACCTCCTCATGAAATTTTCAATATATCAATTTTTCACATATTTTAACACATGTTGCAATGACTTTGAAACTGATTTATTTTGGAGTTATTGTCCAACAGTAGTGCCCTGCCAAAAATTTAGACGTTTCTAAGAACTTTTTTTTGAGGCAGATTTTGAGGTAAAATGATGTGACCTCCTCATGAAATTTTCAATATATCAATTTTTCACATATTTTAACACATGTTGCAATGACTTTGAAACTGATTTATTTTGGAGTTATTGGCCAAAGGAAGTGCCCTGCCAAAAATTTAGACGTTTCTAAGAACTTTTTTTTGAGGCAGATTTTGAGGTAAAATGATGCGATCTTCTCATGAAATTTTCAATATATCAATTTTTGACATATTTTAACACATGTTGCAATGACTTTGAAACTGATTTATTTTGGAGTTATTGGCCAAAAGAAGTGCCCTGCCAAAAATTTAGACGTTTCTAAGAACTTTTTTTTGAGCAGATTTTGAGGTAAAATGATGTGACCTCCTCATGAAATTTTCAATATATCAATTTTTCACATATTTTAACACATGTTGCAATGACTTTGAAACTGATTTATTTTGGAGTTATTGGCCAAAAGAAGTGCCCTGCCAAAAATTTAGACGTTTCTAAGAACTTTTTTTTGAGGCAGATTTTGAGGTAAAATGATGTGAAATTTTCAATATATCAATTTTTCACATATTTTAACACATGTTGCAATGACTTTGAAATTGATTTATTTTGGAGTTATTGGCCAAAAGAAGTGCCCTGCCAAAAATTTAGACGTTTCTAAGAACATTTTTTTGAGGCAGATTTTGTGGTAAAATGATGTGACCTCCTCATGAAATTTTCAATATATCAATTTTTCACATATTTTAACACATGTTGCAATGACTTTGAAACTGATTTATTATGGAGTTATTGGCCAAAAGAAGTGCCCTGCCAAAAATTTAGACGTTTCTAAGAACTTTTTTTTGGGGCAGATTTTGAGGTAAAATGATGTGACGTCCTCATGAAATTTTCAATATATCAATTTTTCACATATTTTAACACATGTTGCAATGACTTTGAAACTGATTTATTTTGGAGTTATTGGCCAAAAGAAGTGCCCTGCCAAAAATTTAGACGTTTCTAAGAACTTTTTTTTGAGCAGATTTTGAGGTAAAATGATGTGACCTCCTCATGAAATTTTCAATATATCAATTTTTCACATATTTTAACACATGTTGCAATGACTTTGAAACTGATTTATTTTGGAGTTATTGGCCAAAAGAAGTGCCCTGCCAAAAATTTAGACGTTTCTAAGAACTTTTTTTTGAGGCAGATTTTGAGGTAAAATGATGTGAAATTTTCAATATATCAATTTTTCACATATTTTAACACATGTTGCAATGACTTTGAAATTGATTTATTTTGGAGTTATTGGCCAAAAGAAGTGCCCTGCCAAAAATTTAGACGTTTCTAAGAACATTTTTTTGAGGCAGATTTTGTGGTAAAATGATGTGACCTCCTCATGAAATTTTCAATATATCAATTTTTCACATATTTTAACACATGTTGCAATGACTTTGAAACTGATTTATTATGGAGTTATTGGCCAAAAGAAGTGCCCTGCCAAAAATTTAGACGTTTCTAAGAACTTTTTTTTGGGGCAGATTTTGAGGTAAAATGATGTGACGTCCTCATGAAATTTTCAATATATCAATTTTTCACATATTTTAACACATGTTGCAATGACTTTGAAACTGATTTATTTTGGAGTTATTGGCCAAAAGAAGTGCTCTGCCAAAAATTTAGACGTTTCTAAGAACTTTTTTTTGAGGCAGATTTTGAGGTAAAATGATGTGACCTCCTCATGAAATTTTCAATATATCAATTTTTCACATATTTTAACACATGTTGCAATGACTTTGAAACTGATTTATTGTGGATTTATTGGCCAAAAGAAGTGCCCTGCCAAAAATTTAGACGTTTCTAAGAACATTTTTTTGAGGCAGATTTTTTGGTAAAATGATGTGACCTCCTCATGAAATTTTCAATATATCAATTTTTCACAGATTTTAACACATGTTGCAATGACTTTGAAACTGATTTATTCTAGAGTTATTGGCCAAAAGAAGTGCCCTGCCGAAAATTTAGACGTTTCTAAGAACTTTTTTTTGAGGCAGATTTTGAGGTAAAATGATGCGATCTTCTCATGAAATTTTTAATATATCAATTTTTCACATATTTTAACACATGTTGCAATGACTTTGAAACTGATTTATTTTGGAGTTATTGGCCAAAAGAAGTGCCCTGCCAAAAATTTAGACGTTTCTAAGAACTTTTTTTTGAGGTAAAATGAGGTGACCTCCTCATGAAATTTTCAATATATCAATTTTTCACATATTTTAACACATGTTGCAATGACTTTGAAACTGATTTATTCTGAAGTTATTGGCCAAAAGAAGTGCCCTGCCAAAAATTTTGACGTTTCTAAGAACATTTTTTTGAGGCAGATTTTGTGGTAAAATGATGTGACCTCCTCATGAAATTTTCAATATATCAATTTTTCACATATTTTAACACATGTTGCAATGACTTTGAAACTGATTTATTTTGGAGTTATTGGCCAAAAGAAGTGCCCTGCCAAAAATTTAGACGTTTCTAAGAACTTTTTTTTGAGGCAGATTTTGAGGAAAAATGATGCGACCTCCTCATGAAATTTTCAATATATCAATTTTTCACATATTTTAACACATGTTGCAATGACTTTGAAACTGATTTATTTTGGAGTTATTGTCCAACAGTAGTGCCCTGCCAAAAATTTAGACGTTTCTAAGAACTTTTTTTTGAGGCAGATTTTGAGGTAAAATGATGTGACCTCCTCATGAAATTTTCAATATATCAATTTTTCACATATTTTAACACATGTTGCAATGACTTTGAAACTGATTTATTTTGGAGTTATTGGCCAAAGGAAGTGCCCTGCCAAAAATTTAGACGTTTCTAAGAACTTTTTTTTGAGGCAGATTTTGAGGTAAAATGATGCGATCTTCTCATGAAATTTTCAATATATCAATTTTTGACATATTTTAACACATGTTGCAATGACTTTGAAACTGATTTATTTTGGAGTTATTGGCCAAAAGAAGTGCCCTGCCAAAAACTTAGACGTTTCTAAGAACTTTTTTTTGAGGCAGATTTTGAGGTAAAATGATGTGACTTCCTCATGAAATTTTCAATATATCAATTTTTCACATATTTTAACACATGTTGCAATGACTCTTAAACTGATTTATTTTGGAGTTATTGGCCAAAAGAAGTGCTCTGCCAAAAATTTAGACGTTTCTAAGAACTTTTTTTTGAGGCAGATTTTGAGGTAAAATGATGTGACCTCCTCATGAAATTTTCAATATATCAATTTTTCACATATTTTAACACATGTTGCAATGACTTTGAAACTGATTTATTGTGGATTTATTGGCCAAAAGAAGTGCCCTGCCAAAAATTTAGACGTTTCTAAGAACATTTTTTTGAGGCAGATTTTTTGGTAAAATGATGTGACCTCCTCATGAAATTTTCAATATATCAATTTTTCACAGATTTTAACACATGTTGCAATGACTTTGAAACTGATTTATTCTAGAGTTATTGGCCAAAAGAAGTGCCCTGCCGAAAATTTAGACGTTTCTAAGAACTTTTTTTTGAGGCAGATTTTGAGGTAAAATGATGCGATCTTCTCATGAAATTTTTAATATATCAATTTTTCACATATTTTAACACATGTTGCAATGACTTTGAAACTGATTTATTTTGGAGTTATTGGCCAAAAGAAGTGCACTGCTAAAAATTTAGACGTTTCTAAGAACATTTTTTTGAGGCAGATTTTGTGGTAAAATGATGCGATCTTCTCATGAAATTTTCAATATATCAATTTTTCACATATTTTAACACATGTTGCAATGACTTTGAAAGTGATTTATTCTGGAGTTATTGGCCAAAAGAAGTGCCCTGCCAAAAATTTAGACGTTTCTAAGAACTTTTTTTTGAGGTAAAATGAGGTGACCTCCTCATGAAATTTTCAATATATCAATTTTTCACATATTTTAACACATGTTGCAATGACTTTGAAACTGATTTATTCTGAAGTTATTGGCCAAAAGAAGTGCCCTGCCAAAAATTTTGACGTTTCTAAGAACATTTTTTTGAGGCAGATTTTGTGGTAAAATGATGTGACCTCCTCATGAAATTTTCAATATATCAATTTTTCACATATTTTAACACATGTTGCAATGACTTTGAAACTGATTTATTTTGGAGTTATTGGCCAAAAGAAGTGCCCTGCCAAAAATTTAGACGTTTCTAAGAACTTTTTTTTGAGGCAGATTTTGAGGAAAAATGATGCGACCTCCTCATGAAATTTTCAATATATCAATTTTTCACATATTTTAACACATGTTGCAATGACTTTGAAACTGATTTATTTTGGAGTTATTGTCCAACAGTAGTGCCCTGCCAAAAATTTAGACGTTTCTAAGAACTTTTTTTTGAGGCAGATTTTGAGGTAAAATGATGTGACCTCCTCATGAAATTTTCAATATATCAATTTTTCACATATTTTAACACATGTTGCAATGACTTTGAAACTGATTTATTTTGGAGTTATTGGCCAAAGGAAGTGCCCTGCCAAAAATTTAGACGTTTCTAAGAACTTTTTTTTGAGGCAGATTTTGAGGTAAAATGATGCGATCTTCTCATGAAATTTTCAATATATCAATTTTTGACATATTTTAACACATGTTGCAATGACTTTGAAACTGATTTATTTTGGAGTTATTGGCCAAAAGAAGTGCCCTGCCAAAAACTTAGACGTTTCTAAGAACTTTTTTTTGAGGCAGATTTTGAGGTAAAATGATGTGACTTCCTCATGAAATTTTCAATATATCAATTTTTCACATATTTTAACACATGTTGCAATGACTTTTAAACTGATTTATTTTGGAGTTATTGGCCAAAAGAAGTGCCCTGCCAAAAATTTAGACGTTTCTAAGAACTTTTTTTTGAGGCAGATTTTGAGGTAAAATGATGTGACCTCCTCATGAAATTTTCAATAAATCAATTTTTCACATATTTTAACACATGTTGCAATGACTTTGAAACTGATTTATTTTGGAGTTATTGGCCAAAAGAAGTGCCCTGCCAAAAATTTAGACGTTTCTAAGAACTTTTTTTTGAGGCAGATTTTGAGGTAAAATGATGTGACCTCCTCATGAAATTTTCAATATATCAATTTTTCACATATTTTAACACATGTTGCAATGACTTTGAAATTGATTTATTTTGGAGTTATTGGCCAAAAGAAGTGCCCTGCCAAAAATATAGACGTTTCTAAGAACATTTTTTTGAGGCAGATTTTGTGGTAAAATGATGTGACCTCCTCATGAAATTTTCAATATATCAATTTTTCACATATTTTAACACATGTTGCAATGACTTTGAAACTGATTTATTTTGGAGTTATTGGCCAAAAGAAGTGCCCTGCCAAAAATTTAGACGTTTCTAAGAACTTTTTTTTGGGGCAGATTTTGAGGTAAAATGATGTGACCTCCTCATGAAATTTTCAATATATCAATTTTTCACATATTTTAACACATGTTGCAATGACTTTGAAACTGATTTATTTTGGAGTTATTGGCCAAAAGAAGTGCTCTGCCAAAAATTTAGACGTTTCTAAGAACTTTTTTTTGAGGCAGATTTTGAGGTAAAATGATGTGACCTCCTCATGAAATTTTCAATATATCAATTTTTCACATATTTTAACACATGTTGCAATGACTTTGAAACTGATTTATTGTGGATTTATTGGCCAAAAGAAGTGCCCTGCCAAAAATTTAGACGTTTCTAAGAACATTTTTTTGAGGCAGATTTTTTGGTAAAATGATGTGACCTCCTCATGAAATTTTCAATATATCAATTTTTCACAGATTTTAACACATGTTGCAATGACTTTGAAACTGATTTATTCTAGAGTTATTGGCCAAAAGAAGTGCCCTGCCGAAAATTTAGACGTTTCTAAGAACTTTTTTTTGAGGCAGATTTTGAGGTAAAATGATGCGATCTTCTCATGAAATTTTCAATATATCAATTTTTCACATATTTTAACACATGTTGCAATGACTTTGAAACTGATTTATTTTGGAGTTATTGGCCAAAAGAAGTGCACTGCTAAAAATTTAGACGTTTCTAAGAACATTTTTTTGAGGCAGATTTTGTGGTAAAATGATGCGATCTTCTCATGAAATTTTCAATATACCAATTTTTCACATATTTTAACACATGTTGCAATGACTTTGAAACTGATTTATTTTGGAGTTATTGGCCAAAAGAAGTGCCCTGCCAAAAATTTAGACGTTTCTAAGAACTTTTTTTTGAGGTAAAATGAGGTGACCTCCTCATGAAATTTTCAATATATCAATTTTTCACATATTTTAACACATGTTGCAATGACTTTGAAACTGATTTATTCTGAAGTTATTGGCCAAAAGAAGTGCCCTGCCAAAAATTTTGACGTTTCTAAGAACATTTTTTTCAGGCAGATTTTGTGGTAAAATGATGTGACCTCCTCATGAAATTTTCAATATATCAATTTTTCACATATTTTAACACATGTTGCAATGACTTTGAAACTGATTTATTTTGGAGTTATTGGCCAAAAGAAGTGCCCTGCCAAAAACTTAGACGTTTCTAAGAACTTTTTTTTGAGGCAGATTTTGAGGTAAAATGATGTGACTTCCTCATGAAATTTTCAATATAAAAATTTTTCACATATTTTAACACATGTTGCAATGACTTTTAAACTGATTTATTTTGGAGTTATTGGCCAAAAGAAGTGCCCTGCCAAAAATTTAGACGTTTCTAAGAACTTTTTTTTGAGCAGATTTTGAGGTAAAATGATGTGACCTCCTCATGAAATTTTCAATATATCAATTTTTCACATATTTTAACACATGTTGCAATGACTTTGAAACTGATTTATTTTGGAGTTATTGGCCAAAAGAAGTGCCCTGCCAAAAATTTAGACGTTTCTAAGAACTTTTTTTTGAGGCAGATTTTGAGGTAAAATGATGTGAAATTTTCAATATATCAATTTTTCACATATTTTAACACATGTTGCAATGACTTTGAAATTGATTTATTTTGGAGTTATTGGCCAAAAGAAGTGCCCTGCCAAAAATTTAGACGTTTCTAAGAACATTTTTTTGAGGCAGATTTTGTGGTAAAATGATGTGACCTCCTCATGAAATTTTCAATATATCAATTTTTCACATATTTTAACACATGTTGCAATGACTTTGAAACTGATTTATTATGGAGTTATTGGCCAAAAGAAGTGCCCTGACAAAAATTTAGACGTTTCTAAGAACTTTTTTTTGGGGCAGATTTTGAGGTAAAATGATGTGACGTCCTCATGAAATTTTCAATATATCAATTTTTCACATATTTTAACACATGTTGCAATGACTTTGAAACTGATTTATTTTGGAGTTATTGGCCAAAAGAAGTGCTCTGCCAAAAATTTAGACGTTTCTAAGAACTTTTTTTTGAGGCAGATTTTGAGGTGAAATGATGTGACCTCCTCATGAAATTTTCAATATATCAATTTTTCACATATTTTAACACATGTTGCAATGACTTTGAAACTGATTTATTGTGGATTTATTGGCCAAAAGAAGTGCCCTGCCAAAAATTTAGACGTTTCTAAGAACATTTTTTTGAGGCAGATTTTTTGGTAAAATGATGTGACCTCCTCATGAAATTTTCAATATATCAATTTTTCACAGATTTTAACACATGTTGCAATGACTTTGAAACTGATTTATTCTAGAGTTATTGGCCAAAAGAAGTGCCCTGCCGAAAATTTAGACGTTTCTAAGAACTTTTTTTTGAGGCAGATTTTGAGGTAAAATGATGCGATCTTCTCATGAAATTTTTAATATATCAATTTTTCACACATTTTAACACATGTTGCAATGACTTTGAAACTGATTTATTTTGGAGTTATTGGCCAAAAGAAGTGCACTGCTAAAAATTTAGACTTTTCTAAGAACATTTTTTTGAGGCAGATTTTGTGGTAAAATGATGCGATCTTCTCATGAAATTTTCAATATATCAATTTTTCACATATTTTAACACATGTTGCAATGACTTTGAAAGTGATTTATTCTGGAGTTATTGGCCAAAAGAAGTGCCCTGCCAAAAATTTAGACGTTTCTAAGAACTTTTTTTTGAGGTAAAATGAGGTGACCTCCTCATGAAATTTTCAATATATCAATTTTTCACATATTTTAACACATGTTGCAATGACTTTGAAACTGATTTATTCTGAAGTTATTGGCCAAAAGAAGTGCCCTGCCAAAAATTTTGACGTTTCTAAGAACATTTTTTTGAGGCAGATTTTGTGGCAAAATGATGTGACCTCCTCATGAAATTTTCAATATATCAATTTTTCACATATTTTAACACATGTTGCAATGACTTTGAAACTGATTTATTTTGGAGTTATTGGCCAAAAGAAGTGCCCTGCCAAAAATTTAGACGTTTCTAAGAACTTTTTTTTGAGGCAGATTTTGAGGTAAAATGATGCGACCTCCTCATGAAATTTTCAATATATCAATTTTTCACATATTTTAACACATGTTGCAATGACTTTGAAACTGATTTATTTTGGAGTTATTGTCCAACAGTAGTGCCCTGCCAAAAATTTAGACGTTTCTAAGAACTTTTTTTTGAGGCAGATTTTGAGGTAAAATGATGTGACCTCCTCATGAAATTTTCAATATATCAATTTTTCACATATTTTAACACATGTTGCAATGACTTTGAAACTGATTTATTTTGGAGTTATTGGCCAAAGGAAGTGCCCTGCCAAAAATTTAGACGTTTCTAAGAACTTTTTTTTGAGGCAGATTTTGAGGTAAAATGATGCGATCTTCTCATGAAATTTTCAATATATCAATTTTTGACATATTTTAACACATGTTGCAATGACTTTGAAACTGATTTATTTTGGAGTTATTGGCCAAAAGAAGTGCCCTGCCAAAAACTTAGACGTTTCTAAGAACTTTTTTTTGAGGCAGATTTTGAGGTAAAATGATGTGACCTCCTCATGAAATTTTCAATATATCAATTTTTCACATATTTTAACACATGTTGCAATGACTTTGAAACTGATTTATTTTGGAGTTATTGGCCAAAAGAAGTGCCCTGCCAAAAATTTAGACGTTTCTAAGAACTTTTTTTTGAGGCAGATTTTGAGGTAAAATGATGCGACCTCCTCATGAAATTTTCAATATATCAATTTTTCACATATTTTAACACTTGTTGCAATGACTTTGAAACTGATTTATTTTGGAGTTATTGGCCAAAGGAAGTGCCCTGCCAAAAATTTAGACGTTTCTAAGAACTTTTTTTTGAGGCAGATTTTTTGGTAAAATGATGTGACCTCCTCATGAAATTTTCAATATATCAATTTTTCACAGATTTTAACACATGTTGCAATGACTTTGAAACTGATTTATTCTAGAGTTATTGGCCAAAAGAAGTGCCCTGCCGAAAATTTAGACGTTTCTAAGAACTTTTTTTTGAGGCAGATTTTGAGGTAAAATGATGCGATCTTCTCATGAAATTTTTAATATATCAATTTTTCACACATTTTAACACATGTTGCAATGACTTTGAAACTGATTTATTTTGGAGTTATTGGCCAAAAGAAGTGCACTGCTAAAAATTTAGACGTTTCTAAGAACATTTTTTTGAGGCAGATTTTGTGGTAAAATGATGCGATCTTCTCATGAAATTTTCAATATATCAATTTTTCACATATTTTAACACATGTTGCAATGACTTTGAAAGTGATTTATTCTGGAGTTATTGGCCAAAAGAAGTGCCCTGCCAAAAATTTAGACGTTTCTAAGAACTTTTTTTTGAGGTAAAATGAGGTGACCTCCTCATGAAATTTTCAATATATCAATTTTTCACATATTTTAACACATGTTGCAATGACTTTGAAACTGATTTATTCTGAAGTTATTGGCCAAAAGAAGTGCCCTGCCAAAAATTTTGACGTTTCTAAGAACATTTTTTTGAGGCAGATTTTGTGGCAAAATGATGTGACCTCCTCATGAAATTTTCAATATATCAATTTTTCACATATTTTAACACATGTTGCAATGACTTTGAAACTGATTTATTTTGGAGTTATTGGCCAAAAGAAGTGCCCTGCCAAAAATTTAGACGTTTCTAAGAACTTTTTTTTGAGGCAGATTTTGAGGTAAAATGATGCGACCTCCTCATGAAATTTTCAATATATCAATTTTTCACATATTTTAACACATGTTGCAATGACTTTGAAACTGATTTATTTTGGAGTTATTGTCCAACAGTAGTGCCCTGCCAAAAATTTAGACGTTTCTAAGAACTTTTTTTTGAGGCAGATTTTGAGGTAAAATGATGTGACCTCCTCATGAAATTTTCAATATATCAATTTTTCACATATTTTAACACATGTTGCAATGACTTTGAAACTGATTTATTTTGGAGTTATTGGCCAAAGGAAGTGCCCTGCCAAAAATTTAGACGTTTCTAAGAACTTTTTTTTGAGGCAGATTTTGAGGTAAAATGATGCGATCTTCTCATGAAATTTTCAATATATCAATTTTTGACATATTTTAACACATGTTGCAATGACTTTGAAACTGATTTATTTTGGAGTTATTGGCCAAAAGAAGTGCCCTGCCAAAAACTTAGACGTTTCTAAGAACTTTTTTTTGAGGCAGATTTTGAGGTAAAATGATGTGACTTCCTCATGAAATTTTCAATATATCAATTTTTCACATATTTTAACACATGTTGCAATGACTTTTAAACTGATTTATTTTGGAGTTATTGGCCAAAAGAAGTGCCCTGCCAAAAATTTAGACGTTTCTAAGAACTTTTTTTTGAGGCAGATTTTGAGGTAAAATGATGTGACCTCCTCATGAAATTTTCAATAAATCAATTTTTCACATATTTTAACACATGTTGCAATGACTTTGAAACTGATTTATTTTGGAGTTATTGGCCAAAAGAAGTGCCCTGCCAAAAATTTAGACGTTTCTAAGAACTTTTTTTTGAGGCAGATTTTGAGGTAAAATGATGTGACCTCCTCATGAAATTTTCAATATATCAATTTTTCACATATATTAACACATGTTGCAATGACTTTGAAATTGATTTATTTTGGAGTTATTGGCCAAAAGAAGTGCCCTGCCAAAAATATAGACGTTTCTAAGAACATTTTTTTGAGGCAGATTTTGTGGTAAAATGATGTGACCTCCTCATGAAATTTTCAATATATCAATTTTTCACATATTTTAACACATGTTGCAATGACTTTGAAACTGATTTATTTTGGAGTTATTGGCCAAAAGAAGTGCCCTGCCAAAAATTTAGACGTTTCTAAGAACTTTTTTTTGGGGCAGATTTTGAGGTAAAATGATGTGACCTCCTCATGAAATTTTCAATATATCAATTTTTCACATATTTTAACACATGTTGCAATGACTTTGAAACTGATTTATTTTGGAGTTATTGGCCAAAAGAAGTGCTCTGCCAAAAATTTAGACGTTTCTAAGAACTTTTTTTTGAGGCAGATTTTGAGGTAAAATGATGTGACCTCCTCATGAAATTTTCAATATATCAATTTTTCACATATTTTAACACATGTTGCAATGACTTTGAAACTGATTTATTGTGGATTTATTGGCCAAAAGAAGTGCCCTGCCAAAAATTTAGACGTTTCTAAGAACATTTTTTTGAGGCAGATTTTTTGGTAAAATGATGTGACCTCCTCATGAAATTTTCAATATATCAATTTTTCACAGATTTTAACACATGTTGCAATGACTTTGAAACTGATTTATTCTAGAGTTATTGGCCAAAAGAAGTGCCCTGCCGAAAATTTAGACGTTTCTAAGAACTTTTTTTTGAGGCAGATTTTGAGGTAAAATGATGCGATCTTCTCATGAAATTTTCAATATATCAATTTTTCACATATTTTAACACATGTTGCAATGACTTTGAAACTGATTTATTTTGGAGTTATTGGCCAAAAGAAGTGCACTGCTAAAAATTTAGACGTTTCTAAGAACATTTTTTTGAGGCAGATTTTGTGGTAAAATGATGCGATCTTCTCATGAAATTTTCAATATACCAATTTTTCACATATTTTAACACATGTTGCAATGACTTTGAAACTGATTTATTTTGGAGTTATTGGCCAAAAGAAGTGCCCTGCCAAAAATTTAGACGTTTCTAAGAAAATTTTTTTGAGGCAGATTTTGTGGTAAAATGATGCGATCTTCTCATGAAATTTTCAATATATCAATTTTTCACATATTTTAACACATGTTGCAATGACTTTGAAACTGATTTATTTTGGAGTTATTGGCCAAAAGAACTGCCCTGCCAAAAATTTAGACGTTTCTAATAACATTTTTTTGAGGCAGATTTTGAGGTAAAATGATGTGACCTCCTCATGAAATTTTCAATAAATCAATTTTTCACATATTTTAACACATGTTGCAATGACTTTGAAACTGATTTATTTTGGAGTTATTGGCCAAAAGAAGTGCCCTGCCAAAAATTTAGACGTTTCTAAGAACTTTTTTTTGAGGCAGATTTTGAGGTAAAATGATGTGACCTCCTCATGAAATTTTCAATATATCAATTTTTCACATATTTTAACACATGTTGCAATGACTTTGAAATTGATTTATTTTGGAGTTATTGGCCAAAAGAAGTGCCCTGCCAAAAATATAGACGTTTCTAAGAACATTTTTTTGAGGCAGATTTTGTGGTAAAATGATGTGACCTCCTCATGAAATTTTCAATATATCAATTTTTCACATATTTTAACACATGTTGCAATGACTTTGAAACTGATTTATTTTGGAGTTATTGGCCAAAAGAAGTGCCCTGCCAAAAATTTAGACGTTTCTAAGAACTTTTTTTTGGGGCAGATTTTGAGGTAAAATGATGTGACCTCCTCATGAAATTTTCAATATATCAATTTTTCACATATTTTAACACATGTTGCAATGACTTTGAAACTGATTTATTTTGGAGTTATTGGCCAAAAGAAGTGCTCTGCCAAAAATTTAGACGTTTCTAAGAACTTTTTTTTGAGGCAGATTTTGAGGTAAAATGATGTGACCTCCTCATGAAATTTTCAATATATCAATTTTTCACATATTTTAACACATGTTGCAATGACTTTGAAACTGATTTATTGTGGATTTATTGGCCAAAAGAAGTGCCCTGCCAAAAATTTAGACGTTTCTAAGAACATTTTTTTGAGGCAGATTTTTTGGTAAAATGATGTGACCTCCTCATGAAATTTTCAATATATCAATTTTTCACAGATTTTAACACATGTTGCAATGACTTTGAAACTGATTTATTCTAGAGTTATTGGCCAAAAGAAGTGCCCTGCCGAAAATTTAGACGTTTCTAAGAACTTTTTTTTGAGGCAGATTTTGAGGTAAAATGATGCGATCTTCTCATGAAATTTTCAATATATCAATTTTTCACATATTTTAACACATGTTGCAATGACTTTGAAACTGATTTATTTTGGAGTTATTGGCCAAAAGAAGTGCACTGCTAAAAATTTAGACGTTTCTAAGAACATTTTTTTGAGGCAGATTTTGTGGTAAAATGATGCGATCTTCTCATGAAATTTTCAATATACCAATTTTTCACATATTTTAACACATGTTGCAATGACTTTGAAACTGATTTATTTTGGAGTTATTGGCCAAAAGAAGTGCCCTGCCAAAAATTTAGACGTTTCTAAGAAAATTTTTTTGAGGCAGATTTTGTGGTAAAATGATGCGATCTTCTCATGAAATTTTCAATATATCAATTTTTCACATATTTTAACACATGTTGCAATGACTTTGAAACTGATTTATTTTGGAGTTATTGGCCAAAAGAAGTGCCCTGCCAAAAATTTAGACGTTTCTAATAACATTTTTTTGAGGCAGATTTTGAGGTAAAATGATGTGACCTCCTCATGAAATTTTCAATATATAAATTTTTCACATATTTTAACACATGTTGCAATGACTTTGAAACTGATTTATTTTGGAGCTATTGGCCAAAAGAAGTGCCCTGCCAAAAATTTTGACGTTTCTAAGAACATTTTTTTGAGGCAGATTTTGTGGTAAAATGATGTGACCTCCTCATGAAATTTTCAATATATCAATTTTTCACATATTTTAACACATGTTGTAATGACTTTGAAACTGATTTATTTTGGAGTTATTGGTCAAAAGAAGTGCCCTGCCAAAAATTTTGACGTTTCTAAGAACTTTTTTTTGAGGCAGATTTTGAGGTAAAATGATGTGACCTCCTCATGAAATTTTCAATATATCAATTTTTCACATATTTTAACACATGTTGCAATGACTTTGAAACTGATTTATTTTGGAGTTATTGGCCAAAAGAAGTGCCCTGCCAAAAATTTAGACGTTTCTAAGAACTTTTTTTTGAGGCAGATTTTGAGGTAAAATGATGTGACCTCCTCCTGAAATTTTCAATATATCAATTTTTCACATATTTTAACACAAGTTGCAATGACTTTGAAATTGATTTATTTTGGAGTTATTGGCCAAAAGAAGTGCCCTGCCAAAAATTTAGACGTTTCTAAGAACATTTTTTTGAGGAAGATTTTGTGGTAAAATGATGTGACCTCCTCATGAAATTTTAAATATATCAATTTTTCACATATTTTAACACATGTTGCAATGACTTTGAAACTGATTTATTTTGGAGTTATTGGCCAAAAGAAGTGCCCTGCCAAAAATTTAGACGTTTCTAAGAACTTTTTTTTGGGGCAGATTTTGAGGTAAAATGATGTGACCTCCTCATGAAATTTTCAATATATCAATTTTTCACATATTTTAACACATGTTGCAATGACTTTGAAACTGATTTATTTTGGAGTTATTGGCCAAAAGAAGTGCGCTGCCAAAAATTTAGACGTTTCTAAGAACTTTTTTTGAGGTAAAATGATGTGACCTCCTCATGAAATTTTCAATATATCAATTTTTCACATATTTTAACACATGTTGCAATGACTTTGAAACTGATTTATTTTGGAGTTATTGGCCAAAAGAAGTGCCCTGCCAAGAACTTAGACGTTTCTAAGAACATTTTTTTTAAGGCAGATTTTGTGGTAAAATGATGCGATCTTCTCATGAAATTTTCAATATATCAATTTTTCACATATTTTAGCACATGTTGCAATGACTTTGAAACTGATTTATTTTGGAGTTATTGGCCAAAAGAAGTGCCCTGCCAAAAATTTAGACGTTTCTAAGAACATTTTTTGAGGCAGATTTTGAGGTAAAATGATGTAACCTCCTCATGAAATTTTCAATATATCAATTTTTCACATATTTTAACACATGTTGCAATGACTTTGAAACTGATTTATTTTGGAGTTATTGGCCAAAAGAAGTGCCCTGCCAAAAATTTAGACGTTTCTAAGAACTTTTTTTTGAGGCAGATTTTGAGGTAAAATGATGTGACCTCCTCATGAAATTTTCAATATATCAATTTTTCACATATTTTAATACAAGTTGCAATGACTTTGAAATTGATTTATTTTGGAGTTATTGGCCAAAAGAAGTGCCCTGCCAAAAATTTAGACATTTCTAAGAACATTTTTTTGAGGCAGATTTTGTGGTAAAATGATGTGACCTCCTCATGAAATTTTCAATATATCAATTTTTCACATATTTTAACACATGTTGCAATGACTTTGAAACTGATTTATTTTGGAGTTATTGGCCAAAAGAAGTGCCCTGCCAAAAATTTAGACGTTTCTAAGAACTTTTTTTTGGGGCAGATTTTGAGGTAAAATGATGTGACCTCCTCATGAAATTTTCAATATATCAATTTTTCACATATTTTAACACATGTTGCAATGACTTTGAAACTGATTTATTTTGGAGTTATTGGCCAAAAGAAGTGCGCTGCCAAAAATTTAGACGTTTCTAAGAACTTTTTTTTGAGGCAGATTTTGAGGTAAAATGATGTGACCTCCTCATGAAATTTTCAATATATCAAAAAGAAGTGCCCTGCCAAGAACTTAGACGTTTCTAAGAACATTTTTTTGAGGCAGATTTTGTGGTAAAATGATGCGATCTTCTCATGAAATTTTCAATATATCAATTTTTCACATATTTTAACACATGTTGCAATGACTTTGAAACTGATTTATTTTGGAGTTATTGGTCAAAAGAAGTGCCCTGCCAAAAATTTAGACGTTTCTAAGAACATTTTTTTGAGGCAGATTTTGAGGTAAAATGATGTGACCTCGTCATGAAATTTTCAATATATCAAATTTTCACATATTTTAACACATGTTGCAATGACTTTGAAACTGATTTATTTTGGAGTTATTGGCCAAAAGAAGTGCCCTGCCAAAAATTTAGACGTTTCTAAGAACATTTTTTTGAGGCAGATTTTGTGGTAAAATGATGCGATCTTCTCATGAAATTTTCAATATATCAATTTTTCACATATTTTAACACATGTTGCAATGACTTTGAAACTGATTTATTTTGGAGTTATTGGTCAAAAGAAGTGCCCTGCCAAAAATTTAGACGTTTCTAAGAACATTTTTTTGAGGCAGATTTTGAGGTAAAATGATGTGACCTCGTCATGAAATTTTCAATATATCAAATTTTCACATATTTTAACACATGTTGCAATGACTTTGAAACTGATTTATTTTGGAGTTATTGGCCAAAAGAAATGCCCTGCCAAAAATTTAGACGTTTCTAAGAAAATTTTTTTGAGGCAGATTTTGTGGTAAAATGATGCGATCTTCTCATAAAATTTTCAATATATCAATTTTTCACATATTTTAACACATGTTGCAATGACTTTGAAACTGATTTATTTTGGAGTTATTGGCCAAAAGAAGTGCCCTGCCAAAAATTTAGACGTTTCTAAGAAAATTTTTTTGAGGCAGATTTTGTGGTAAAATGATGCGATCTTCTCATGAAATTTTCAATATATCAATTTTTCACATATTTTAACACATGTTGCAATGACTTTGAAACTGATTTATTTTGGAGTTATTGGTCAAAAGAAGTGCCCTGCCAAAAATTTAGACGTTTCTAATAACATTTTTTTGAGGCAGATTTTGAGGTAGAATGATGTGACCTCCTCATGAAATTTTCAATATATAAATTTTTCACATATTTTAACACATGTTGCAATGACTTTGAAACTGATTTATTTTGAAGCTATTGGCCAAAAGAAGTGCCCTGCCAAAAATTTAGACGTTTCTAAGAACATTTTTTTGAGGCAGATTTTGTGGTAAAATGATGTGACCTCCTCATGAAATTTTCAATATATCAATTTTTCACATATCTTAACACATGTTGCAATGACTTTGAAACTGATTTATTTTGGAGTTATTGGCCAAAAGAAGTGCCCTGCCAAAAATTTAGACGTTTCTAAGAACATTTTTTTGAGACAGATTTTGTGGTAAAATGATGCGATCTTCTCATGAAATTTTCAATATATCAATTTTTCACATATTTTAACACATGTTGCAATGACTTTGAAACTGATTTATTTTGGAGTTATTGGCCAAAAGAAGTGCACTGCTAAAAATTTAGACGTTTCTAAGAACATTTTTTTGAGGCAGATTTTGTGGTAAAATGATGCGATCTTCTCATGAAATTTTCAATATACCAATTTTTCACATATTTTAACACATGTTGCAATGACTTTGAAACTGATTTATTTTGGAGTTATTGGCCAAAAGAAGTGCCCTGCCAAAAATTTAGACGTTTCTAAGAACTTTTTTTTGGGGCAGATTTTGAGGTAAAATGATGTGACCTCCTCATGAAATTTTCAATATATCAATTTTTCACATATTTTAACACATGTTGCAATGACTTTGAAACTGATTTATTTTGGAGCTATTGGCCAAAAGAAGTGCCCTGCCAAAAATTTTGACGTTTCTAAGAACATTTTTTTGAGGCAGATTTTGTGGTAAAATGATGTGACCTCCTCATGAAATTTTCAATATATCAATTTTTCACATATTTTAACACATGTTGTAATGACTTTGAAACTGATTTATTTTGGAGTTATTGGTCAAAAGAAGTGCCCTGCCAAAAATTTAGACGTTTCTAAGAACTTTTTTTTGAGGCAGATTTTGAGGTAAAATGATGTGACCTCCTCATGAAATTTTCAATATATCAATTTTTCACATATTTTAACACATGTTGCAATGACTTTGAAACTGATTTATTTTGGAGTTATTGGCCAAAAGAAGTGCCCTGCCAAAAATTTTGACGTTTCTAAGAACTTTTTTTTGAGGCAGATTTTGAGGTAAAATGATGTGACCTCCTCATGAAATTTTCAATATATCAATTTTTCACATATTTTAACACAAGTTGCAATGACTTTGAAATTGATTTATTTTGGAGTTATTGGCCAAAAGAAGTGCCCTGCCAAAAATTTTGACGTTTCTAAGAACATTTTTTTGAGGAAGATTTTGTGGTAAAATGATGTGACCTCCTCATGAAATTTTCAATATATCAATTTTTCACATATTTTAACACATGTTGCAATGACTTTGAAACTGATTTATTTTGGAGTTATTGGCCAAAAGAAGTGCCCTGCCAAAAATTTAGACGTTTCTAAGAACTTTTTTTTGGGGCAGATTTTGAGGTAAAATGATGTGACCTCCTCATGAAATTTTCAATATATCAATTTTTCACATATTTTAACACATGTTGCAATGACTTTGAAACTGATTTATTTTAGAGTTATTGGCCAAAAGAAGTGCGCTGCCAAAAATTTAGACGTTTCTAAGAACTTTTTTTGAGGTAAAATGATGTGACCTCCTCATGAAATTTTCAATATATCAATTTTTCACATATTTTAACACATGTTGCAATGACTTTGAAACTGATTTATTTTGGAGTTATTGGCCAAAAGAAGTGCCCTGCCAAGAACTTAGACGTTTCTAAGAACATTTTTTTTAAGGCAGATTTTGTGGTAAAATGATGCGATCTTCTCATGAAATTTTCAATATATCAATTTTTCACATATTTTAGCACATGTTGCAATGACTTTGAAACTGATTTATTTTGGAGTTATTGGCCAAAAGAAGTGCCCTGCCAAAAATTTAGACGTTTCTAAGAACATTTTTTTGAGGCAGATTTTGAGGTAAAATGATGTGACCTCCTCATGAAATTTTCAATATATCAATTTTTCACATATTTTAACACATGTTGCAATGACTTTGAAACTGATTTATTTTGGAGTTATTGGCCAAAAGAAGTGCCCTGCCAAAAATTTAGACGTTTCTAAGAACTTTTTTTTGAGGCAGATTTTGAGGTAAAATGATGTGACCTCCTCATGAAATTTTCAATATATCAATTTTTCACATATTTTAATACAAGTTGCAGTGTTTGAAATTGATTTATTTTGGAGTTATTGGCCAAAAGAAGTGCCCTGCCAAAAATTTAGACATTTCTAAGAACATTTTTTTGAGGCAGATTTTGTGGTAAAATGATGTGACCTCCTCATGAAATTTTCAATATATCAATTTTTCACATATTTTAACACATGTTGCAATGACTTTGAAACTGATTTATTTTGGAGTTATTGGCCAAAAGAAGTGCCCTGCCAAAAATTTAGACGTTTCTAAGAACTTTTTTTTGGGGCAGATTTTGAGGTAAAATGATGTGACCTCCTCATGAAATTTTCAATATATCAATTTTTCACATATTTTAACACATGTTGCAATGACTTTGAAACTGATTTATTTTGGAGTTATTGGCCAAAAGAAGTGCGCTGCCAAAAATTTAGACGTTTCTAAGAACTTTTTTTTGAGGCAGATTTTGAGGTAAAATGATGTGACCTCCTCATGAAATTTTCAATATATCAAAAAGAAGTGCCCTGCCAAGAACTTAGACGTTTCTAAGAACATTTTTTTTGAGGCAGATTTTGTGGTAAAATGATGCGATCTTCTCATGAAATTTTCAATATATCAATTTTTCACATATTTTAACACATGTTGCAATGACTTTGAAACTGATTTATTTTGGAGTTATTGGCCAAAAGAAGTGCCCTGCCAAAAATTTAGACGTTTCTAAGAACATTTTTTTGAGGCAGATTTTGAGGTAAAATGATGTGACCTCGTCATGAAATTTTCAATATATCAATTTTTCACATATTTTAACACATGTTGCAATGACTTTGAAACTGATTTATTTTGGAGTTATTGGCCAAAAGAAGTGCCCTGCCAAAAATTTAGACGTTTCTAAGAACATTTTTTTGAGGCAGATTTTGTGGTAAAATGATGCGATCTTCTCATGAAATTTTCAATATACCAATTTTT